>JASGCC010000089.1:384721-984721 GCA_030067915.1 Hydractinia echinata
CGGCGTGCTAAAGAATGTGACTAGCAACTTTTCAACGCTCTCTGCCTGGCCTACTTGTGGTGCAAAAGTAGCGACTTTGCAGCCTACCGACTGCAGAGCATTGACTGTTTGACTGTTTTGTCCATATTTGGATAATGAGTAAAAAACTGCCTTAGTCTCAATATTTTTGTCCACGATGTAGATATTGGCTAAAATATAACTTCAGATATGACAAAAAAAAATCGTGCAATCAGGTCAATGCTGTAATGCAGCTTGTTCAGGTTGCATGTGCACCTTGTTCAGGTTGCATTTGGACTACAATGCCATTAGTAATCAGCTCAATGCTGTAATGTTAATGCACCTTGTTCAGGTTGCATTTGGACTACAATGCCATTAATAATCAGCTCAATGCTGTAATGTTAATGCATCTTGTTCAGGTTGCATGTGCACCTTGTTCAGGTTGCATTTGGCCTACAACGCCATTAATAATCAGCACAATGCTGTAATGTTAATGCTCCTTGTTTAGGTTGCATTTGGCTCGGTATGTTAATAATCAGCTCAATGCTGTAATGTTAATGCACCTTGTTCAGGTTGCATTTAGCCTACAACGCCATTAATAATCAGCTCAATGCTGTAATGTTAATGAACCTTGTTCAGGTTGCATGTGCACCTTGTTCAGGTTGCATTTAGCCTCCAACGCCATTAATAATCAGCACAATGCTGTAATGTTAATGCTCCTTGTTCAGGTTGCATTTGGCCCTGCACCTCCACCTTCGCACACTCCATATGTTGATTATGATAAGTCGAAACGGTATGGTAGTTGTGGTATGATGATTGGAGGGTACAGACGATATGTTGATTGCGATAAGTCAAAACGGTATGGTAATGGTGGTATGATGATCGGTAGGGTACATATGAAACAGATATGGAACATGGATATCAAATGTATCCATGGTTAATGTAACAATGACAGACCATTGTTAGGCTGTGACCCTCCACCTCCACCTACAACAACAGCATTAATAATCAGCATAATGCTGTAATGTTAATGCACCTGTTCAGGTGGCATTTGGCCCTGCACACTCCTTCGCACACTCCATATGTTGATTGCAATAAGTTGAAACGATATGGTAATTGTGTATGATGATTGGTAGGGTACGGATGAAATAATAATTCTCCCACTTTATAAACGCTCTGTTTGCGCATGAGGACTCTGAACAACAAGAACCATTTTTCGAATGTCTGACTATGTGCTTGTAAAATAAGTTTTGTAAAAAATTATTTAATACTATTATTAGTTTATCGTTTGAAGGATGAAGTCACTCTCGAAATTCTTGTGTCTGTTCATACTGACCATCAAGTACAAAACAATCGAGAGTAAAAGTATAACGAACGAAAATGAAGGCAGCTTAATGCAAGTTGATCAACAAAAGTACGGTATTTCGGCATGCCTAAAGGTAAAAGAAAAGAAAATAATAAAAGTTGAAGAATGTCCAGGCGGCAATGTGGAAATTGAAGCCAACATTTGTGTTGGTTTCTGTCCATCATACACATTGCCCACAAATCCTCTATTGTACTGTTTCTCACGATGCATTGCAGATGGATACGAGTATGTGAAACTGAGTTGCAATGGGAAAGATATCATGACTTACCAAGTCATCAAGTCGTGCAAGTGCTCTAAGAAAAGGTGTCGCGAATTGTAGTAGGGCAGAAACAATTTTTGCTGAGTAAAACTTGACATGTAGCAATAAAATATACGAATATATGTGTGTGTTTGGGTGTGTGTGAGAGAGAGAGAGAGAGCTTTTGTAACTTTGGCAGCAACGAGAGTAAGAAGTAACAACAACAAAAAAAGAAAAAAAATCATTTGATTGATACTTTACATTGTTGGTTCGTGTTCCTGTAATCCGACGCTATTAACGCACTTTATAACCAACAACGTACTGAATTTGTGTGACGTTAAAACTGAACGTTTCAGCACAATTGTATATTATTTAAAAAAGCACGAAAATAGCATGGGGTCAGAGATTGACTAATCTCCGTGCGTACAGACATACGTACAAAAAAATGATTGAATCTATAACCCTTCATGCATTAATAATTTTATTTCGAGTACGTCCACGTACGATGCGTTTTTCTGAAGTTGTATATCAAGGTTAATAAAGTTGCAAATCATCACATGTTTTTTTGAATTTTTTATAAAAAAATGACTGCAATGAAGGAAGATGAAAGAAAAATGATCGAAGAATGATAAAAAATAATGACAAGAATCATAAAAAATGTTAAAATGATAAAAAAAAAATAATTACAAGATGGTTAAAAAAATGAGAATGCCGAAAATGATGAAAAATAATTTCTATCTTGGAGAAACAGTATCGTAAAACGTACACTTGAAATGGTACATTTGCGTGCTTCGTCATCGACAGACGCACATCAAATAAACCATACGAAATAAAATATCGCATTATTTACAAGTATTAAAAGGCTGAATAGAGGAAATACAGTACTTAGATGCTAACGTAACTTTTTGTTTAAATTGTGGAAACGAATAATCGAATACAACCCGCAGTTGCTTAAAAAGATTTAAAATTTTCGATTGTGTAACTCACTTTTCATTTTTTTTTTTTTGATAATTTTAAAGCTTTAAGACAGTTACGTTGCATCTTATACTTAAGTTATATTTCGGTAAGTGTTATCAGAAAAAAAAAATTTATATTTGGTTCTAATAAGTGTTTAAGTTCTACAACGCATCAATGAACAAAGAACAAAGTATCAATCATGTCTTGAAAAAAAAAAAAGTTTGAAAGTCCACTATTTATGACCAAAAAGAAAATTAAAATGTAAGTACGAATATTTCAAGCCATCAACAATAGTTTTTTTCGTTTGTTTCTTACGAGCTATTTGTTTACCACAGATACTGTTTGCACTCACATACTAAATCGACACTTTTTACCTCTAGGTTTTATTTTCTTCGAACTCGTAAACGACAGACGTAACATGGAAGTTAGAGAATAGCGGAAAGTAAGGTTTCTTTAAACTGTTTTAACGGTCTTTATTGACATTGTGCATTAAAACGGAAGTCTTAGTTATTCATACCAGCACTGCAGCCAAGAACGACAAAAACTTGTATTCGCAATTCTGGATGGTTTTACAAACTTCATGAATATATTCACAAAGAGACTACATATAGATTTTGTTACTCTAGTGAAGACTCAGCAATCGGTCTTCTAATAGTTTGCCATTGAATCAGAATACCTGTCAACAACAGGCTTGGCGTTTCAAACGTGGCTCAACTAAGCGGGTCATCATCACAGCTTGGTAATTTTTCGGTAGTGCTAAGTAACACGCGGGTCAGCTCTCCGTGGGTTTGTTTAATTGATGTGTGTAATTGGATTCATTTTGTTTGAAGATCTTTCTTGTGTTCTGAGATCTATCAAGGATCTATAAAGGAAGTTACTATATTGTTTCTTTCGCAATGTTGTATTGTGTTTTAAAATTCGCGTTAGCGTTCTCTTTACGATAAGGATTAGTGAAAAAGTTCTAAAAAACCTTTTCAGTTTTCATTAACTTCTGATTCGTATTTCTTGTTCCACATGTGTGGTTTTGTGTTATGTATGTCGGAGCGCCTTTTTGCCTTTTCTTGGTTTAATTTTATCGGTTGATGGTTATGACTGAAGCTGTGTCTTCCTGAGAACGGGAAAGTTAATGCCATCAACATAGTCAAACAATATCACTTCTAATCCATCTGCATGCTATTTTCATACAAGTTGAAAATTATCAACTTGTTGTTTCGTTGTTACAGACAGTGCTCGGCAAATTGAACACACAAGAGACTTATTAAGCTGTACAAGATGAAGAAAGTTCAAGATGTTTTTATGCAGAGTCTTAAGGTAGGCAAATTTAATAAGCTTGCGCATTGCGAAAGAATGATTTAATTATAAAGGTAAATGAATCGACAGACCAATGCTTTTATTTTTTCCTAATCTTTTAGTATCATCGCAGTAGTTGCTGCTACATTACCGGACGCGTGTGTAGTGCCAAAGCGTTTTGAAAATTGCTGTGCAAAAAGTAATTGATGTTCCAAAATTAGTGGATTCTATCATCAGTAATTCCGGGAAAATTTCGATCAAAAATCCTAGCCTAGTCACAGTCTACGTGATTTCTTTATAGCTTATCTGTCAAAAACGTTCGGTAAATATGAAGCAAATTTTTTTTAGTGGTTAATATTTTGTTACCAACGAAATTATTGTTCGGCTTTTTTTCTTTTTCACAGTAGAAACCATTTTTACCGACTTTATTCCGTCTCGGCTAAATTTTGTCTCTTTTGGGTGCATTTAGTACAGGAATGCCTTAAAAATCGTATTCAAAAGCAAATCTGACAAGGTTCAAGTTAAGTGGATTTAACCCAACACAAGCCAAAACATTGTAAGTCAATTGCAATTAACAGACGGGATATTCGCAATAAAATAGAACATTTTCCATCAATACACCTTTCCCGAATTTCGTTAAAAAATAAAAAGCATTGATCGTAATAACAATGTCACCAAAACAGCACTTCCCCATGCTGAATAAGTGGAAACGTCGTACAAACGCCAATTAATGGTGTTGAATGTAATTTTAACATCACAATTACAATATGCTCGAAAATTTGGGAAACGTGTATTGCATTGCGCCAGCCCTTAGTATCCGCTAATTACAAAAAGAAAAGTATTCTTTACGCGCGTTAATATGTAGAAACATATAAATACTCCAAAGAGGGAACAAAAAGAGCTTTAAAAAATTTAAGCAAAAGAGAAATAATATTTTCGATGCGTGTATTTACCAAATTCGGCAAACCATGCCAGGATAAAAACATAATTTTTTACTGTAACAGATGTTTTTAAAACTCCAAGATGCTTCTAAACTTCGACATTAGACACCCGTAAATTTTTGGATATATATACAGATAAAGATTCCATTTTTGGATGTCTACTGCTAAGTACATATGTTTGTCTGAATCTATTAGAGTAAAAAAAATTCTTGCTAGTGGGAAAATTTCTTGCTAGTGGGAATTATAGACATTTTTACTTTTTACTTTACTCTTTTATTGGTTAAATATTTTTTAGCAGATTTTAGGATTTAGAAAGCTATTAGTTTTTCCATTGGCTTATTTTTTTGGTTGGCTGAAAATAGTTTGTTCTTAACGTCTTGTTCAAAACTTGTGAAAATTACATACGTATAATATCCGAACTCTATTAAGTATTGGTATAAGTAACGATGCGCATTATCTTCCTAATTGCTGCAAGGATGATACATCGAGTAGGACTTAAATCCACGACCTCTCGTTTGCCGGGCGATTGCTGTACCGACTGTGCTATCGATGCGATCCTACCTCCCTAGTATCTTCGTCTCGTCTACTACATGTGCTAGAGAGAAAGGATCGGATTGACAGTACAATTGGTAGAACAATTGCCTGTCAAGCGAGAGTTTGTGGATTCAAGACCTGCTTGATCCATCATCCTTGCAGCACTTGGGAAGATAATGTGCAGGGTTATTTCTACCAATAAATCTCACGTATGCACCGTTGTTCCTATAACATAGGCTGATGATGGACTCTGTTAATTATATTTCAACACAATTTCAGGCCATTTTACATCCCGTCGCTCAGCCCGCGCCTTCTTCGCCGCGCCGTGGTGATTGCTCCAGACAAGACACCTGGTAACAGGGTACTCGCTGCTGTAAGTTTGGATTATAAGTATGTAAGACAAGACTTTATCTGGTGTAATAAGTAAGCAAAGGCGATTGACTTGCACTCGTTACAGTGGTAAGTACACCATTTCAGCTGTCAAAAGCGAATTAAAGGGACTTTTTTGTAAGTAGACTATGATACGGATGCTTGATATCTTTTTATGAAAATTATCGCGTTACTGTTTTACACTAATGCCATTTTACAGGTGCTTTATGCAATAGGATGGACGATTGTGTTTTTGTATATATTTTGTTGGTAGCAGGACAAGCATATCACTTGCATTAAGTTTCAGTTCTTTCCAAGCCTAGAATTCTTTGAGTTTAAGGTCCCAAAAAGTCGTTAAGAACAATAGACATACTAAAATTACGTTTATAGTAAGTAATTTTGATCTTAACGCGCAGACACTCCTTACCCTCGTAATCAGCACATAAATTCACAGAAATATGTTCACATAATTTGTAGTCGTGGTTTAAATCTGACATGTTGGTACTATAATTTTGGTAGCCGCACAAATGGTAGGTGTTTTTGTATTAGTCTTTTCTCTCGTGTTTTTTTTTTGTGCACCATTTTATAGTCAAAGGTTATGCGAAAAATCGTGACGTATTTATGTTAGAAATGTTATTTTAACGTTCTTTGTATCAAGAGACAATGGAAAACTGATTGGGATTAGTTAAAAAAGACCAATTTCTAAATGTGTCAAAAGGGTATGTGTAGGCATCTGGATTTTTAAAACATGAACGTATTCGCATCATATGTAAGTCCTAAAGTCATGCGCGAATAAGGGTTACAAATAAAATCTTATTGTCCTTTTACTGTTTTACAGGCTTGAATCAATCTGTCCAATCTGACATGTCCAAGGTAAACCTTTATGAAGACCATAGTACCTCATTTTAGAATGCTATTACAGATCTTACTCAGAACTTTCACTACCATAACGAGTTTAGTATTGTTGTGTAGGTTTTACATCTGACATATTATATTCTGTCTAGTTCATAATATATAGCAGCCTCTATAACAACAGACAAGATGATCACCAACCTCGGATTTAGTACAGCATATCTCTTAACGAACATCCGGATGTTAATGAATTTCATTTTCTTAGGTTTTTGGGCTCTTCACACAGATAATTCACTAATGATGTTTCATAAACTTCGGGAATGCTTCGAGTTTTAATTTTTCCTCGACAATGTGTCAATCGTAAGGAACTATACGAGTTTTTCAAGAAGCTGTCTCTGTGTTGCAGAGGTAAAGAGGTATGTTTTCTTCAAACGCATTGCTAACGTCATTGGTGAATGAATTTTCATCATAATTTTACAGTCGACTGCGCGGGAACAAATGACTATATGTATCAGATAAAAAAAGTTATTTTATAAGAATAAGAAAAACGTTTTCGGATTTTATTTCATTCACATCTCTAATATGCACATAATTGCTCATATTATCACTGAATATGGAATAAAATCTTCATGAGTACATTTAAAAAACACATTCAAAACAGGTCACAGAAGTATAACTATTATCGTAGTCATATGACAGTGTGATGCATGAAAAATCACGACATCCACATAAAAATATTAATATCGGAAGCAGAAACATACTCACCGTTTCATACTTTAAACAAGTAAAAAGGATCTCTTTTAGAGCACTCTTCGCAACGTAGGCTGAAAGCTGGTTAAGGTATAAAAGTAAGGTGATGCTTATGAATAGCAGAAAGCTGGAGCTCCTCCAAATACTTAACAATTCCATGCCATATAATAGTGTGTTACTGAGAGAAAGTCTATCAGAAAAGTATGTAAGCAGAGATACGGATTGTGAATACGAAAATCAATGTTATAAAATGTGAGAAATGTATAATACCGAGTCTTTTGTGCTCAAGATATAAAAGTTAACTAAAGACTTAAACAAAGAAATAATAACAGTTTTACGTATACGTGACCTGCAAGATTTTATAACAGCAGTTTATATAGCCGTTTTTTTGAATGGATTGACCAAAAGAAAATCTGGCGTGTATTCATATTTTGAGATTTTACGTATTGATATTTGCGATGGATGGAATTTATGTAATATTGTTATAAACTTGGAAATAATTTCATGAAACACGTCAGAGTGTTCCTAACTCAATTCTCTGGCAAAGTTTAGTTAAGTCCTTACACCCAGTATAATTTCTTTTTGGTTAACGTATATTAACTGGGTCATGATTAAAGAAAGCCTTATTTTGCATGGGAAAAAAGTATGCAGAATAGGTTTACATTTTCACTGATTTATTTAACATTTGTACCTCTAAAAAATTCTCATTCCTGTTCAAAAAAATATCTAAGTAGAACAAAAAGAGTCGTGAGAAATAATTTCTCAATTTATCTAAAGAAATAAAAAGAACATATTTTTGCGGGGAAATTCAAAACCATTAATTATTCAACAATTATCTCAAATTGGCAATGGCTCCTTTAATCTAACTTCGCGGATGAAAGAGAATTGATCAAATGATGTAACATAAATATTTATCGAAACAGAATGGGAAATTTTTAATATTTATTTTATTGTCACTTGCTAATGTTTTTAGCTCTAAATATTTTATTTGTGGAATTTCAAATTACATATTCAACAATAATCTCATCTTTGGTATTGACACCTCCGTACTAACATCGTGGATGAAAAAATTGATGGCAGGATGTATCATAAATACTTATAGGAATAGAATAGAATTTTCTTTATTGCTACTTACAAAAGCCATAGCTCCATCAATCTGTTGGGACACTTTTTTTTTTAACAATGTTCACCAAAATTTAAACAGAAATACATATAAGGTTACGTTACAATAACTATAACATGACACTAGCTTTTCGTTATGCATATTAACTAATTAGGGAGAAATTATTCTTAGTCGATGTGAGCATTATGCTATATCTGAGTAATAAAATTATTCGAGAAGGAGTTTACCTTTTTCACAAATTTTCATTACATATATATTTTTTTAATTTAATTCTTTAAAAACATCTAATACTTCATAAGTAACATACATCGCTAGACAAAAAAGAAATTATATATAGATATAAAAAGTCATATTTTGTTTTTAAATTTCTAATTAAATATTCAACAATAATCTCACCTTCGGCATTGGCACGTCCATACTAACATCTTGAAAAAAAAATAGAATGATGTTTCAGTAACACTCATTGAAAAAGAATGGAATATTCTTTTATTGTCACTTGCTATAGGCATAGTCCCACAAATCATTTAGCATCAAAACTTTCAGAAATATTAGGATCAAATTTCCCTGAAAAAAGAAACAAAAAGTCACGAAAATTTAAAAAACAAAACACCATATAATGACATGACATAAGTATTTGGTTATGGACATTACTAAAAGAAAGCCTACATGGGGAAAAATTATGCAATAACGAGTTTCATAATACTTTGAATCTTGATTAGCAAAATTTCTGAATATAACAAAAAGAATCACGAGAAAAATGCCTCCTGCAAAAGAAGCGTCACAATAATCTGTTAGAATCAATTTTTTTGGAAAAAGTATAATTACAATCCCAATAAAATTAAAAAAAAAATCATGACCAAAAGAATGCCCAGTTTAAATGTTACAAGGGAAGACCTGCAGGGGCCGTAGTCCGCTCGCTCCCATCCTAGTAGAAATAGGGTTAAGATATTTTTGGGTGAAGATTCTCCGTTATTTATAACTTTCACGATATCATATAATTTATGACTGCTGAACGTGTGATTTTTAGTGTGCTAAAGATGGAATGGGCAATGCAATGAGTTTTTCGAAAAAGCACTTAATGACACCAAAGAAGATTATTTTAAAATATCCTTTGGGAAAAGCTGTGAATATAATTACTTTATTGGTACCGTTTTGGTAAGTACAATTGCCTAAGTGTTAAAATTTATTTTTTTTGGTCAAAAGCTTCAAAGAAATGAATTTGAGATATTTTGGTGAGCATATTTATTTTCCTTTCACAATTGTGAAGATAGCATATATTTTATCACAGTTGAACGTGTGCTTATTAGTGTGCCGAAGACTGGTGAAACAAGTAACTTTGATTAAACAAATCGAACTTTTCGTAAATACAGTTGCCTGATTGAAAAACTTTATTCTCACATTTAAGGACAAGGTATTAGGGTAATGCACTGTAAATTGCGCAATTATCAACTACTTTGGGACATTTTGCGGTGATTGTGTATTTTTCTTTTATTATTTCGAAAATGGTATAAAATTTATGACAGTTTACCGCGCGCATTTTAGTGTGCTGAGGACTGGGGAATTAAAACCAAGTGTTTTAGACATACTTCGATGAATCAAAGAAAATTCATTTGAAAATGCGAAAGCTCTCGTGAGCTTGATTGGAGTTGTTTCTGGTAAGTGATGTTACCAAATGTGTTTGATTTTTTAGCTGTCTCATCAAAATGAAAAAAAAGAAGCACTAAAACCTTTTTTCTAAACAATACAGAATTAATAAACACAAACAAACAAACAAAAATTTCTTCATAACATACCTTTTTATTAACTTGAGAACAGAAAATTTTATTTCCCAGATGGTACTATCAACTTTGAGGAACTCTATCGTGGCAAGTGCAGAGAGTAATCTTTGGGTTATACCTTAGATTTCTATATCATTTATGCTTTGTGGATACAATCGTTTTATCTAAAACGAAACGCTCGCCTCATCAGTTACACCTGTCCATGGCTAGTAATTCAAATCTCTTGTTTGAAGAATCGACGCTTGTGAAGAGTAAGGTTATTCAAACAGTTGTTATGGCATTACGAGATCTGATGTGAAAAATTATATTTTAAAGTAGATAAATTTTTATTATTTTGTGGAATGATAAATTATGTTTTTAACTGAATAAATTAGTCTTCTTATTGCGTCTTATATCTTTATATCTACTTGTTTTATAGAGAACGAAATATAACATGTTTGCACAGGCAAATATTTAATTGGTTAACGATATTTCTTTTTTTTACACGTCCTTACTTTCAGCTAGGAGGATAGAAATAAAGATGTTGACATTTATTTTCCGTTAGCACAAGTAGATTCTTTACTAATCGTATAATTTAAATCTATCGCTTTATATTTTTCACAAAGAAGTAACTAGGGCGCGTAGGATGTGATTGGTTTGACGACGACAATCTTTACTAATATAACTTATTTTTTTTCTTTTTCTTCTATCCTCCTAGATTTCTGGTACTTAATACACGTTTTTAAAAAATAACAAAAAGGTTTTTTGCTGAGGCTTGATGCTGCTTATATTTCTCTTCTATACAGAGTCGACTGTTGCTTACTTTTATTTTGTTGATTACGTACCTGAAAAAACTAAGACACATGTGTGCCTGTTCCATTTAGTCAATCGTTACTTTCAATCTACTTCTTCGTGCAAAACTTACAGCATCTGTCAAAAATCTTGTTATATCGCCATTTTTGCCATTTTTATTCCATTTTTATTCCATGTTTATCCTACAAATCTTCATTTGAACTTAGTTCTGCTAGAAACATGTTGCTTATACAGAAAGCGTGTAAAAAAACCTGGCGAACAGCCAAGTACTAACGTTTTTTATTTATAGTGGGATATACAATGCTTTTAGTTCTAAATGTCTTTTTATGTTTTTTAACTTTTCGTAATACGACAACAAAGGGATATTTATTTCAAAGATTTTTTACCAGCTATCATGAACGTCACATGAAATATATAGACGATTTACCATGAATTGTAATTTTGTAACTTTCGTTTGGAACAAGAGATAAGTGTGCGCATTTCGGTAG
The DNA here is from genome assembly GCA_030067915.1 of Hydractinia echinata. NCBI lineage: Eukaryota > Metazoa > Cnidaria > Hydrozoa > Anthoathecata > Hydractiniidae > Hydractinia > Hydractinia echinata. Next base: position 396,197 of record JASGCC010000089.1, read on the forward strand.
GTGGAAAATATAAACAACAGACCACAGTCAGTAATAAACGAAATTCATCACGATTAAAATATGGAAGACTTTTTTTGGATGAGCAGAATATACTTTGAAAATATCTGGTGATTTTTAGATCTGGCTTCTGAAAAAATCCATGAATTTCAATATTATAGTTCATATAATCCTGCTTTGACCTACCTTAATGCGCGCGCATGCACAAAAATTTACAAACTATCGTGAACTTTTGTAAATATTAGCATGTCATCTGTGTAATAAACAAAGCATATATAATTCACATCGACTTCAATAAAGTCATCTAATTTCAACCAATCTTTCATTTTATCAAAACCCGAAGCTAATTTTGTGTTGTGCCATGTAATTTTGTTTTAAAAAGATTTTTTTTTAGAATTAGTCGTAAAAATTTCCTCTATCCGGGAAAAAAGTCGGAAAAAGTTACCAAATTTGGTCTCCATTTTTGCTGACTTAATATTTCACCTTTTCCCTGCTTTATTGTGCATGAAAATTCTAAATGCGTTTGAAATATTTTGGATTATTTCAACTTTGTTAGTTGGAGTTGTTATATAAACGGGGAATTTGTAATAAATTACTTTGTATATGCCTTTATAAAAGGTTGTAAAACTAAGTCGGCAAAAAATGACTAATTTTTTATCGATTAAAATTTTTTACCAACTCTGTATGTGGTGTTAATAGTTTCTTATTGTTCTGTGAATTCCACGCACTTTGTGAACAGGTTTCTTTGTAAAAATGTGTAACCACAACTTCTTAATCGTGATAGAAAAGAACTTTTCTTTAACAGCTTTTAAACGCAAGGATTCTAATTAGGTCAAGAGAAAAGGCGGTTAAAAAAATCCAAAATATTATTAACCCTTATCTGTTTATCATGTATAAAAGAGAAATAAAGATTTTTCATGAATGTGCAGGCTTTTTAATAGGATTTTTTAATATAACATTTTAATAGGAACTCACCTCACTTTACCTTTCAAATCTCTGTGCATTCAATTTACATAGCTTTATCTATTATTGCGTCTTTTTCAATGTTTGTTATACGTTTTTGTTTAATTTAGTTGGTGTAAATTAGTATATATTATTTACTATGTAAAAGCAACTTAAAATATATGAAATAAGAATGATAATATGAGAAATTAAAATACACTTTTTATATATATACATATGGAACCAGTTAAGTTGTTTTCAACCTCGGATGTTCCTATTTTTTAATTTGTTCAGCCTTGTGAAATTTATTTTTTTTGCGCTAATTTGTGACCTCAGATTTAATCAGATTGAGTATTAGCCGAGGACGTTTCCCATTACAAGTAAAGTTATCGCTGATTTAATTATTTTTTGTTAACGAAATATGTCTAACTAGTAGCTAAGGCCCGTGGGGAAATCCACTTAGGCAGAAGAACAATGGAAAGATAGGTTGTTTTTAGATTTTCTGCTAACGTCAGCAGTGCAGATAGAAAAAGATTGGCAAAATTTATTTTATTCGTTGCCTGTAATGTGTAGAGGTTGAAACTGATCAAAATAGTGTATAGGATCATATGTTTTCGACGAACGCCTAGGTAGATATAAGGGTTTAAAATTTTGCTGACGTCAGCGAAGACCCGCCAAAACACACCAAAAAAATTTTTTTCAAGAAATTTGTATACCTGTTGCCTTCATCTTTAAAATGCTGATCAAGAAAATGTATAGGATCATGCATCTTTGGCAAACGGTTGCAGATATATTCGAGTTTAAAGGTTTTTTAATGACATCATCAACCCGTCCATTCCTAAACGGATTCGTGAACCAATGTTTGGGAAACTTACCCAAATTGGTCCAAGGTGGTGCCTAGTTACCCACGCGGTGAAAAATGAATATCAAAAATCGCATAGAACAATTATTCGTCATAAAATAAAATCGCTAAAAAGAAATCTCGGTAAAAGATATTGGTGGCTAAAATATTTTTGTTACCAAGCCGAAATTTGGTTACTTTTTTACCGCAGCTTTTACCAACAACCAATAACGTAAGAATGAAACTCAATGTAGAGTTGCAACAAGGCCAAAACAGTTCTAACTTACGCCTCTAAATATGAATTGCAGATTGAAATTTTAGGTAAATGCGGAAAAGCATAGAATTATTACAACAGTATATTAATTGAAACTTGTCGTTAGTCCGTGAAAAAAATCAAGGAAATTCGCCAAGCTGACAAATAGACGGACGGAAGGACTAAATACGTGCAAGAGTTTTATAGTTCTTTATACATTTCCAAGACTCCAGGGTTCTTCCATTTTCGAAATTTTCAGTAAAGTTTGGTCTCTTCTATTCATACTCCTCTATGTAGTTTTAGTTGGCTTTGTGCCTAAATGTTTATTGAGTTCTTGAAGCGATTCAAAATGTTCAAAAAAACATATACATTTTTTCATTCGCATGGAAACGCAAACACAAAAACAAGTTTGTGTGATGGAAATGTGTTGTAGGCCTGTAAGCAGCGTAACAATTAGTACATTGTGAAATTTATTATGTTTTAAATAAACAACATTGTATTATTTACACGTAAAAATTAAACTTTAATTTTTATCGAAGATACGGTTCATATTGACTTTTTTACGATGTTTTTCTTTCACACGCGCTTTTGCACGACTCAAAGTCGATTTTGGTTTCCTGCTGCATGTCTTTCAAAATTTGCTCTCAACCTGAGAGGGTAAATAGTGTGTACATAAGGAACACGTATTTTTTAAAATAAATTCCTGTCCGGAGGTGTTGACGATAGACAATGGGGCCTCGCCCACAGGTTTTTTTATATTTCAGATTTACCACTGCTTTATGTCAAAGCTGGCTTCGTATTCCCGATTTGTTTTGCACCTTCCTTTGCCACATTTAGTAAATTATATCCTGTTTAGATTATTTTCTACATTAAAATCTAGATCGGTTAATTCTTTGTATAAAAACGTATATTTTTGATGCATGTTACACCGGCATGTTTTGTTTGCATATGTAATTTCAAACCGATCGCCGTTTCTTGTTTTGAAATTAAGAAAAATAAACATGAACTTTCGTTTGAACTTTTGTTAGTCTGATAAAGTATTGAAGAGACCAGAGGCGTTTTTCAAATAGTTAAAAATTAAAGAAAGCGAATTAACTTTTTGCCTCAATCATAATCACACCTTTTCCGCTTTCAGTTCTGTAAGATTCTGTAAGTTTTTTAAAAACAAGGAATTAGTTTGTTATTCAGATTCACATTTAGCGTAAACTTAAAATATGCCACGTATAATTTGAAATAGATGTGATTCCGCAACGTTTGAAGTAAAAGTGATATGTTATAAATATTTGGGAATTCAATTGCTACGCTTAATAGTAATTATCAGTAAATCTATCCTTAGTAACACATTGAACTACCACATAATTCTATATTTAACAGTTAGTCAAACCAGGACCCTGTACGTTTATTTTGCCTCTCTTCTTTCCTTTACACCTTCCTGACAACTTAATTCGTCTTAGAAAATCTTTCCCTGTTGAAGTTCAGAACAGTACATATATAAATGCGTCAGATGTGAAACCAACGCCAAACATGATTCGGCATATTTCAAGTAAAGTTCTTGATGCCTGCATTTTAATAACGTTCCTAAAAATCAGAGTTAAGATCACGTGTGGTACGATTAAAAATAATACGAACGCTACCATGAGTAGTAACGGTAGGAGTATATGATCTAACTTTATTACTGGACGAGAAGAGGGATGCGTTATGTCGTTTCTTCGGTCAGTTTGGACTTTTTCTCGTTCCTGACGCAACAGTAATATTATGACATAAGTATACGTAGGTACAACAACAAAAACAAATATGATACTAAATGCTGGATATATGATGCTAATGAACACGTTTTCTATTTTGCGGTAGTTGCGATCGATATTTTGTAGTAGATATGTTGCACTAATTACAACTCTCACGACAATAGCAACCCAAACAATAAGTGTTAAATATTTTGTTCTTTTCGCATTCCAAAGCAACGAACATCGAATGTTGAAATACACTTGACCTAAACGGTCGAGGGTCAAAGATATCATGGTACAGTAATACGATAGGGTGACTGAGAAATAAATTGTTTTAATGATTTTAAAACTGAAGTTTTCACCATATAAATATAACTGAGCTTTAGTCGAAGTGATTAAACAGCCTAAGAGTATTTCTGTAATACTTAGGTTTAAAATTAGTATCTTCGGAGTTTTGCTAATGTTAATACTTTGGTTATAAAACAAAAATAAACCCATCATATGCAATATTAACGACGTGGGAAAAATAATCATTTGCACAACAACCGTTATTATCATCGTTTTTAAAAAAGTTAAGCTTTTAACTAACTCTATCCCTTTTGCTTTTTGTAAAACACGGTGTTATTGCGCAGTCTTCACGATCCCTTTAACATGGTTTTACGTTATTCTAAAGATTATATATTATGACAGATTTCTCATTAAAAACTTCCATTATAAAGGAATTTAATTTTTTGAATCAACAACATCCCCGCAATTAATACCGCATGGCGTTAACATATTAATGAACGTTAAAATCTCTTATAATAATACGGAGAGTGTGTCCGTCTGTCTGTGACAGGCAAAGTGGATGTGTTGATTTTCCTTTGATGTAGCCGAAATTTCCTTTGAAGTCTCCGAAAAAGTTATATCCATTTTGCCAGCGGGTTTACTTTGTTTACATCACGTGATCTAAATGAAGCAACTTGATTTGCTGAAAAAATTTTAACGGCTAACTCCCGAAAAATGGTAACCCTCGACACAAAAGGAACAACAAGAAAACAGTCCCTTCGTCTTGAAAAAGTGCAAAAAGTAATTCAGAGAAAGAAAAGTCCAAGAAATGAAGTGAGAAGTGGTAGCTAGAGCTAGAAGTAAAGTAGTAAAGTTAGAAGAAGAAAATAGAAGCTAGAGGTTGAAGTGGATTTGAAATCACAAATAGTAAGAACTTTGATGTTTTTAGACGTTTAGTTTTTATGTCACTGGAGCAAGCAGACTCGCATTTTCCAAGAAAAGCCTCAAATTCTTGAAGTTTTATATTTTAGCGCTTTTTTAAAAACAAACCTAGCCACCATATTTGTTTATGTTTTTGTTGCATAATTAATGTATCCCCTGGTGCGTAACTAATGTGCTTGTCCTAAAATTCAAAATGCTACATAAAGCTGTTAGCTGACTAACAAACGGAAAACTTTGGTTTGTTGAACTTACTGATCACTGCTTTAGTTTTAGCTAAGTGTTCCCAGTTTAAGTATATTTAACTGGGGGTCTTAGCTACTGTTAGCTAGCTAATGTTGTTCTCCAATGCCTGCTCCTCATCCCATCCATGGCTAGCTCTAACCTATGACTTATATTGTAATTCCTCTTTTTTAATTATCTATAGCTAGCTACCTTAGTTTCCAAACTTCTTTTCTTTTATGAGCACGAATTATGATGTAACAAGCTAGCTAGCTACAATCCCGGTCAAAATATATTGGCAGTAAGCAACAAAAAGTGCAGTATATCCTTTCCTACCCCCTCTCCCCCATTATCAATGTTTGGAAACGTGTTAGCACAACTTTTGAACATTGATACTGGGGGAAAGGGGGCTTTGTACTTATCTTGCCCTTGCTACACATGAAAAAAGGGTTTACTGCCATTATTTTTGACCGGGATTGTCTGAATTTCAAGAAAAAAAATTGAAAAGAGTTGTGGCCTTTTTCTTCCTAGAGAAAGTAAAAAAGGCCTCTGTAACTCGAATTTGTTACACACACACATGGACTTGAGCCTAGTTTCTATGAGATTACTATTCTGTAACGAATCCAGTGAAATGATAAGCAAAATTAGGCGCCAAAATTCGAAGAAAACGAAAGTGAAATCAAATAATATTCAACACAAGAAATAAGCTCTCATCCTAGCCTAAAATAACGTATAAAATAAAGTATAAAATACCTGCCAAGGCCTAAAAACCAGTTTGCCACTGACATGGTTATTAAGCAGGGACAATTCCATGCCAATTTTGGCTACAAGCAAAGGTTCAATTCAACATGTTGGAAAATATAACCAGAGACCAACGCGAAACAGATATGATGAGTTCACGGGGGCGAGAATTCAAATTCATTGAAGAAATCCCAAAGGAATCGATGAAAGACTTAGAACCTTGTCCGCACTGATTTTGCACCCCGGTTATCCAAGGCATGGATGCCTAAAATGTATAATATATATATAAAAACTATGTTCGTATTTAAAAGTTCTTATATTCCATGCGTCACAAGTGCGTCACATATGCGTCACAAGCTATATAGTACTATGCTGTGAAAGAATTTAATGCGTCACATGCGTCACATCCAAATTTTTAAAAGAATAGTATATATATCTTTAAAAAAAATGTTGTGACGCATGTGACGCATACATTTAACAGTTAAACACATGCAAAAAAACGAGTGACGCATTAGTGACGCATTGTGACGCATAGAATTTACAGCTAAATATCTTTAAAAACTTAATATTTTGTTCTGGCACCTTTGTGCTTTTGCACAAGTGCCAACCTTACATGCAAAACAAACATAAACAAGGTCTTTTTTTCAGTTTGACCTTCCCTTACAGAGCTAAGCACTACCTTATTGGTACTAGTTTTCTGAATTTTTGAAGAAATATACATGTACCCTTTCTTTCTTGAAAAGGCATATATATGTTTTTTTGCGCGTAGTACTTTTCACCCAAAACATTTTGCGCGTTGCTTCTGTACTAAATTTTGCGCGTAAATAAATTTTTTAGGCACAAGTGCGTCAAAATTAATACCCACAAAAATTAGTAACAATAACGTATTCATCTAACTACAACGTTTCATGGAATATTATAATGTCTCGCGATTATCGGAAACTGCCCCATTTGCCTCGTCATCTATTGTTTTAGCATTTCTGTTGTTTCCAATTTTAGCATGGCACAAAAGAAAGAATGCTGGTACATACTTCAATGCTGGAACATACTTCAAAACATATAGCTATATAGTATCCACCTTTAGAATTAATTTAAAAATTAAGTAAAAAAAATTACTGCAAAAAATTGGCGAAAAAATTCTAAGTCTAAAATTTCAGAGACAATCCCGGTCAAAATATATTGGCAGTAAGCAACAAAAAGTGCAGTATATCCTTTCCTACCCCCTCTCCCCCATTATCAATGTTTGGAAACGTGTTAGCACAACTTTTGAACATTGATACTGGGGGAAAGGGGGCTTTGTACTTATCTTGCCCTTGCTACACATGAAAAAAGGGTTTACTGCCATTATTTTTGACCGGGATTGTAGCTAGCTACCTACAAAATCTTTAAAGACTTGAACTTTTGCAGATGTATATATTTTATATTTCTTTTCGCATTTCCTGTAAACTTTACAAAGGGACCACGTGCAATATGACAAGTGGAATATTTTTTTTCCAGAATTTAAAGCGTGTGTGTTAAGTTATTTTTTATTGTTTTGTTTCTGACATCCTGTTTAACTTTCGTCAGCCTACATGTAAAATGCCAGGTTATTTTTACAGGGGGGTGTAGAAATTTGATTGGAAATTTACATGGGTTTTTGACTTTATTTTAATTTATGAGAGGATGGTCGTTCGGTTCGGGAAGGTTGTTCGTGTTTTTGTTTGTGTTGCAAACTGCTGTTTTTTTTAATTTTTTTGTAAACTTTTGTGGGAAAAAGAGCACATGCAATATACTGAAAGCACAAATTTTGTAGAATTGACCTCCACTAAAGGCTGTTGTGTAAGCTAATGGCTTTTTCATAGTTCGTATTATAAACTTTTGTTGGGGAGAACTAAACTGTATGTGATGTCATTTTTGCTGGAAGAAAATTCCATGGTTTCACGTTTTTGTTAAGAATTTTATAATTGTGGTAATATATAACTGTGTTTGGTGATGATGAAAAAACTTTTTTGTTTTTTATATTTTATGAAATGCCTGATTTTTCTATAATTTGATGTGTTTCATAACCTTTTTGTGGAAGATTTATGGGCAATAGCAATATAGAACATGCTAAATGAACTGATTTTTGTTGATTTGGATGTGCTCCTCAAAAACCGATCTGTTTTACATTTTGTGTTAACTTTTGTGAGGACGGACCGTATATACACTCTGTTTTCCAAAAATAATATCTTTGTTGATTCAAATTTACTCCTTATTTATTTTTGACATTCACGTTTAAAATGGTTGGTAAAGGTAACTACAGATCATCATACTAAGGAAATTTTTTTTGTGTTCTTAACCTGTTAATTTTTACAATTTGTGTATATTTTTGGGAAACAGGATAGTATGTAATCGAATAAATGATTTTCCAGATATAAATTTGATGTTTTTTGACACTTCTGATTGAAATATTAAAGGTTTTCAACGAAGTAAATATTTGAGATGTGTTATCTGACTTTATTATTATTGTTAGTGTTGTACTTGATTCTATACATTATTTTGATTAGTGTTTCAAGCTCTACACATAATCTTTGTTGATTCAAGTTTATTCTTTGCTCATTGATTTTTTGACATTTATGTTTAAAATTGTTGGTAAAGGGCAGTACGGAACTAAAAGAGAAAATTTTTGTGTTCTTAACTGGTTGATTTTTACATTTTGTGTAAATTTTTGTGGGAGAGGATGGTATGCAACTAAAATGACTGATTTTTCTAGATTTAAATTTTATGTTTTCCAAACTATGGCTTTTTCATATTTTTGTATAAGCGTAAGGGAAAAACAATATTTAAAATGTGTAAAAAACTTATTTTTGTTGATTTGTGCTGACTCTTTTTTGACACTTCAGAATAAAATACTGAGGGTTTTCAACATAATCACTTATAAGATGTAAATATTTGAGATGCGTTATTTCTGACATTGTTATTATCCGTGTTGTGACTGTTGGTGTTGTAACTGTCGGTCTTCTTACTGTCGGTTTTGTGAGTTTAGTGTTGTGAGTGTCGATGTTGTGAGTGTCGTTGTTGTAACTTTTTATCAACTAGATTTTACACCTTGCAGGCTGTTCTTTTTTATTTTGTGTAAGATTTGTGTGGAGGATTTAATGCGATTTGATATTTGACATTTTGTGTAAGATTTTAAGAACATTTTTTTGTATATGCACTGCTGACGTCAGAAAAACATCTAAAAGAACCTATTTTCCCATTGTCCTTCTGCCTAAGTGGATTTCTCCACGGGCCTTATCGACTAGTTTATATTAGTAATTTTAAAAGCATATGCCGCACTTTTCTTTATCTAAATCATATTTGTTTTTATACTTTCTAATTCCATAAAGGTTACTAAGAAGGTTATTTAAAACACTTTCGTGATCCCATAAACATTTTTCAGAGTAACTGTGCGAATCGAGATACCGTATTTGGTAGAATAATCATCCGGTTATTCGACCGCTACGTGCAACGTGCATTATAATATAGACTAGCAGTGTGACCGGCGTTTAACGGCAGAATCTCTTAAATGCAGGTAAACCTGCTGCACATTTGGGCAAGGTGGTTAGCACAGGTATGTTATGCGCTACACCTTTGTTAAACTTTACAGCAATAGCATGTATTTAAATAAACACACAGGATACAGCCTACCAAACCCCGCCATAGCAGTCACCCAACATTCTCCATTTTGCGGAAGAAGTTCTAGTAAAAGTTTTAACATTAAGTCGTAACTTCGATTTAAATAACCTGCTAACACAGGCTTCAACCTGTCGTCACCTTGTGATAACTGGCTAGAATTTTTTATTTCAGATAATTCTATTTGTAGACTTAAGTTCCAATCTTTTTCGCAAACAAATCTTCCCTGCTAATACGTTTGTCAACACAACACAATCATTTACGTATATTTTTTATCATTAAAAAAATAAATATGAACTTTCGTTTGTCAATGATGTCTCACCATCTTTTTAAGAGGAAAAAGAAGGCGTGGTAGAGCGTTTGTCTCCAGTGTGGAATGTCTGGGGTACAAACCCCGGCCGAGTCATGCCAGAGGCTATAAAAGTGTGAATCTATCCTTTCTGTTCAACGTTCAGCATGAGAATAGAATTGATATCTTAGGCGGTTGTCTAGTTGAGCGGCTGTTGTGCTGGCACGCCTTCAGTAACTCAGATGGGCTTTAAATGCACTAGGACCCCCTTCGCAGGAACCTCATTGATAACAGTTCTATTAGGGGAAGAGGTTATCTTGGGTAAATAATATTAATAATAATAAAACATTTTATATTCGTGCGTATATCAAAAATGTATTTTTCGTCTACCGGTGAATTTGATATCAGTGCATTGCTTCACGTCACCTATCATAAATATCGCATTCATACACCTATGAATCTTTACCCAAAAACAACCAGCAAGGTGACCAGAAGCTGGTGGCTAATGCCATTATCTTCATTGAGAATGTAATGCTGTTTTTAAACAGATATTGAAGTAGAAACTGATATCGAAAAATATTCAGTCGAGCTTGTGATATTTGACGATCCAAATTCACCAAATTAAATATCTGTTTTATCACCCACTTAAAGACAGAATTTTTATTACAAAAAGAAATAAAAAATGTTTTTCTTGAAATTTTTTTTTACGACATTCGAAAATAAAATGTTTTATAGCATTCTTTATTCCCGCCATTCTCTTTCTTTGAGATTATTTGAAAATAGAAGACTTTTTAAAATTAAAAGGGAAGAGTACAATACCAATAAATAATTTAATCTGTTAAGCTGTAACTAGCTATCTCAGCCTAGGGCCTAATTCAACCTGTTTTTATAACTCCCGCAAATTTAATTCGAGCTGTTTTTATCTTTTAATCTGTCATAGAATGTAGGAAAGCCTTTATTATACCATGCTACTGTGGTAAACAGATGTTAATGGGTGCCATCCATACTGTCTTGTTGTCTCACAAAACATTTGCCGTTTGGAAGGATTTGACATGTTGATGTTGTGACAGTAGAAAAAAGACACACATTGTGAATAGGTTTTCAGTAGGTAATTTGGACTCTTTTTAATCCTTGCTGCCATTTATGTTAAATTTACCGATAAAGTCCTGACCGATTGCAACTGCGCTGTTGTCACACGTTTTATAACGGTGAAGGACATGACTTTATTCCAGGACATAAAGAAGCACAAAAATGAACGCAGCTTGTATAAATTCGCGTTAACTTACATCCCTGATTAAAATGTAACGTAAATATTCAAGACGTTAAAAAGTCACTAGTTAAGTTAAAACCTGTAATTAAAGTTGTATATAGCAATTGTAATACAAAGCTCTCCCACACGATACTTCGATCTCCTTGTTTCACTGACACCAAAAGAAAAATCTGCTGTTAAGGTCGACTCAACTAATGTGATTAAGACGGGCTGGAGGGGGTTGATATTGTAAACGATTTGACTAAAACAAGAGAGACTGTAATATTCTAGAGTAGTTCACGTATTATATACATCAGTAAATTTTTACCTGAGCCCCAGACGATGCTTTGTGATGCTTTAATGTATATTATTTTACGATTGTTTTTTGTGAAAATTTGTAATTTTAATTTTCATTATGTGTTTATTTGCTTACAACCTGTCAAGTTTAGCATTCTAAAATTTCAAATTTCTAACCATTTCATAAAGGATTAGGAAAAATTGTAAACACATATCTAATTCCATAAGAAATATATACTCATGTTCCTATAACTTTTTTTGCGTTGTATTCTACAGGTTGCCGTATAGGGTACCAACAAGCAGTTGCACTGCATTCTCTTTTATGAGTGTTTAGTGGTCATAGCATCATTTATTATAAATTGTTCCTGCAGAACGTTTTACCCGAAGTCAAAATTGGCACTGAGCCTTTAGTTATCAACCGTGCAAAATACTTCTAAATGGAAGGCTAACAAACATGGTAAACAAGGGTGGGTTTTACAACTTGTGTTCCTGTACTTCGCCAATTGGGCAATAAGTAATGTCACTTAACACTGCGTCAAAATATACCACAAACCAGGGCCGAAGGTACAGATAAAAAACAAAGTCGCGCGAAAATATCTTTATATTAACTCACCTTGTGTAACCTAACGCTACCAACTAGGAAGCGTAAAATTAAGTGAACTTGTTAGGAAACAAAAAAACGAAGCCTGTTCACCATTCATTCAGAATTTTTTTACTCCGCAGAACTGTATTTTTTTTTTGAAAACACGTTTTATTATAAAGCATTGTCGATCTCATTACCATGATAAAAGATTCACTTTCCAAAATAAAAAGTCACACTTCGTCATAGCAATTAGACACAACAGTGCAGGGTCTACTTCGCTCTTGTGTTTCGGGGAACTAGGTTTGTTTGTCATTAGTAGTGGTGGTGGTAGTGATGTGTTTTTTATTTGCATTTTTTTCATGGTGTTTCTCCCGGCTTCTTTTAATTTTTCCTTGTCTTTATAACCATTACTTTTCCAAAATTGAAAAGATTTTTCAGATTCGGTACCGGGGTGGTCATTTCTATAGTCTCGATAGCGAGCACGAAACTCCTCGTTATCTTTTTCTTTTTCTAAAAAAAAATTAAACTCATAATAATCAAAGATTTTACGTGCAAATGCTAACGGTGTTCTCAATTTTTTTAAAAATTTTCAATTATGATTGATCTCTTTACGTAAGCTGCGAAACAAAACATTCATATTTTAGGATTGATAATGAAGTAACAAAACAATTGATTGTTGTGATAAAACTTGTCCGATGACGACTGGTTATTGATTATAGAGGTTGTTAAATACTGTGGAAACTGTTTGATTGAAATATTGCCAGGCCGTGTTAACTTTTTTTGAATTATAGACATTTTGCCAATCAGAATTTTGGAGTTCAGCGTTCATTGTATTGTGATTATAATTACAGTAGTCTCGGCTTGGTACGTTAATAATCAGCATAATGCTGTAATGGTAATGCACCTTGTTCAGGTTGCATTTGGCCCTGTACCTCCTACTTCGCACACTCCATATGTTGATTGCGATAAGTCGAAATTGTATGGTAATTGTGGTATGATGATTGATAGGGTACAGACGATATGTTGATTGCGATAAGTCAAAACGGTATGGTAAGGTTTTTAATTTGGACCTGTATGTTAATAAACAATTTTTTTTATAAGCAACTCGTTTATAAGCAACTGAACTGGATTTGAAAAATTTTTAAGCAACTTTATTTCTGTACAAATATAAGCACACGCAAGAATTATTTTTTTTTGCGAAAATAGAAAAAGACACTTTTCAAACAAAAGAAGAAAAAAAAACTACAAAACTTCTTTGTTGCACACTTCAGTTTATTTTCAAGAAATTTCTTTTTTACCAAAAATATGACTTCTTCTCTTTTTCCCCTGCTTATATATATTTTTATATATATATTTACAAAAATTAGATGAAAAAAATTAAGCAACCATTAAGTAACTTCAGACCTAGATATTGGCTAACAAATAACTTGAGATCTGACCAAAATCCTAAGTTGCTTATGAAAAAAAATTGTGCAATGAACTCAATGCTGTAATGTTAATGCACCTTGTTCAGGTTGTATGTGCACCTTGTTCAGGTTGCATTTGGCCTACAACGCCATTAATAATCAGCTCAATGCTGTAATGTTAATGCACTTGCACACTCCATATGTTGATTGCGATAAGTTGAAACGGTATGGTAATTGTGGTATGATGATCGGTAGGGTACGGATGAAATAGATATGGAACTGGATATCAAATGTATCCATGGTTAATGTAACAATGACAGACCTTTGTTAGGCTGTGGCCCTCCACCTCTACCTACAACAACACCATTAATAATCAGCATAATGCTGTAATGTTAATCCACCTTGTTCAGGTTGCATTTGGCCCTGCACACTCCTTCGCACACTCCATATGTTGATTGCAATAAGTTGAAACGATATGGTAATTGTGGTATGATGATCGGTAGGGTACGGATGAAATAGATATGGAACTGGATATCAAATGTATCCATGGTTAATGTAACAATGACAGACCTTTGTTAGGCTGTGGCCCTCCACCTCTACCTACAACAACACCATTAATAATCAGCATAATGCTGTAATGTTAATCCACCTTGTTCAGGTTGCATTTGGCCCTGCACACTCATTCGCACACTCCATATGTTGATTGCAATAAGTTGAAACGATATGGTAATTGTGGTATGATGATCGGTAGGGTACGGATGAAATTGATATGGAACTGGATATCAAATGTATCCATGGTTAGTGTAACAATCACAGACCTTTGTTAAGCTGTGTTATGACCCTCCACCTCTACCTACAACAACACCATTAATAATCAGCATAATGCTGTAATGTTAATGCACCTTGTTCAGGTTGCATTTGGCCAACACCATCTGTAATGTTAATCCACCTTGTTCAGGTTGCATTTGAACCTTGTTTAGGTTGCATTTGGACAACGCCATTAATAAATCAGCTTAATGCTGTAATGTTAATGCACCTTGTTCAGGTACCATTTGACCTTGGACCTTCTCCTTCACACACTTCATTATCTGTTAATTGTAATAAGTTATAACGGTACAAAAATTGTGCTGTGATAATTGGTAGAGTACGGATGAGATATATGTAAGTGCCATTGGAAGAATTTTTAATGTCCAAGATTGTGATTGTCTGCAAAATAGGTGAATTTAGGTTGTGATTATCATTATGAGTGAGATAGGCATATTATACATGTGCAATCTAAAGATGGTGAAGGACAAAATGCATCTTCAATACCATCATCACAAAACTCGTCAAGTTCTTTCAACAAGTTAATATACTTTTCCATAGTGATATTGAATTTTTTGACGGTTTCATTTGATAATGCTTTCAGTCGTTTCTCTTCCTCTTGTCTGGCTTTCATTCGGGGATGTGTATTAATGTACAAGAGTCGTTCTTGAGTAATTGGTTTGACAAGAGCCCAATTTCTTTCTTTTTCGCATCTTGAGAATGCAGTGTAAGCTGTACCAAGGTTATTTCTTTTCCATCTGAATTGATTGTTGTAACTTGATACGCATGTGGGTGGCAGTTTTACCATCACCAATTGACATACCTTGACTTTTGACAATTGTTATCGCATGTCCTGGCATCAATGGCAGGCCATTTCTGCCACAACAATCAGACTCACATCTACCTTCAACAGCAGTAATTGGTATCCTTGTTGGATATTCTGGAATCCATAGTGGGCCTTCATAATTGGGAAATTGACAATAACAGCTGTTGGAAATTCAGGTGGTGACATATTTGGTGAATAAAGGATTGCAATTACTTTTCCCATGGCACCATTATGAAGACCAAGGCCCGTAAGACCTTTTTGGTTCTTGGTGAGTATTACAGTTGCACCAACTGCCATTAAAGATCTCAGCGGTATTTGACCCGCTTGCCCATCGGTCAAAGAGTGATGTTTACCACGGCCTCTTGATGGAATAACAGTAACTGGCACACCAAGGCTGGCTAATTTATTGTGGTTTTCTTCATTAACTTCATTCCATGTTTCCATTAATGAAAGGACGCGACCATGAAAAAAGTTACATTTTTCGGTTTGGGGCAAAGCATTTTCGTAACGACTATTTTTATCCTGCCAATCTTGTTGAGTGATCGATCCATTACGTATTCTAAGTAGTCGCTGTAAAAGACTCAACTGATCTGGGCCTTGGGGCATGGTCTCTGTATAAACGATAACATCTTGAAACGAGCGATAAATTGCATAACCAGCAAAGTTGATTGTGGAATCATCGTGTTTTGGTGGCTGATGTAGATGCAAAGCACGAATTGGTCCGAGTTGATCAAGGTTCTCCAAAAAAATGACAGTTGGTACACCTCCATAATATTTATCAAAGTCTCCAGTTGTCTCACATAATCTTTGGCTGCACCAGGCCACAAAAAGCTTTGACTGAATGCTACGTTCATCAGTATTAAGTTCATGCATGCCTGTATACCTTCTCAGCTTTCTTAGAGATACATCACCCAATGGATAGTCAGAAAGCTGGACAGAATTTAAATTCTTATCTTTTTTCAGCTTGTGTGGTGGTGGAGTCATTGAATGTATAGTGCGACCATTAGGTATGAGAACTGATGCTGCACCAGTTGGAGCCAAGTTCATAACAGCAGAATTTCGCTTAAAAATACGACGAACGATTCTAGTGAGCGCGGTAATGATGAATGTTTTCCCAGCACCAGCTGTTCCTTGTATTAATAAACGTAATGGCTGGGTACCTGTTGGCAAAGTTCCGTTTGCGACTTGTAATAAATGCTGAAGATTTATGCCAATGAGTGTTCTTTGTAATTCATTAGCATTTAGGATGTTTATTTGGGGTAAGGTACAATCTTCAACATACTGCAATTCATTTCTTTCTGCTTCTTCAGATATAGATTGTAACCATGTGTCAGCATTAATTGGCCATTGACTACCAAAACTTTGAATTGCATAATTATTCCAATCAAACAAAGGCCCTCCATTGGGAAGAACCTTTTGTACATTCGGCTCACTGATATCAGCAACATGGTGCTTAGCAATATCTCTCATTATTGATCTGCCTATGTTTATTTCTGCAATGGCGGAATTTTGGGAACATTGAGAACTTGCATCTGTGTATTGTGATGATTAATCTGAAGACTGAGTAGCGGTTTCAATATTGATTACACTAGTGTGACTTCGTGTTCTCTTGCTCTTTTTATCAAAAGATTGTTTAGCCTCTTTCAATGAATCAATTAATACTGATGGACATTCTTCAGTTTAAACAAGGGAAGCCAAAGCAGCAGCAAATGACTCATGTTGTCCCTTCAATTCTTCGGTATTATGCCACGTTCCAACAGAAAATATAATGAGCATAGCTTTTGCATAGTCCTCAGTAACAGGCCAAACAGGTTCTGTAGATATTCCTGTAAAAACTGGGACGTGATCTACCTTGCAGGTACAATTACATTTCTTGCTCCAGTTCCATAATGACATTTCTGGCTCAGTTTCTCTACGCTTATCGCTCAAGTATTTGTCCAATGCGCTACTCTTTGTAACGGTTCCATCTTCACCACACGTATCCAAGGCTCGGAAGCCACTGATACCAATGTATCGACAATTCCTGGTACATATAGTCAAACGGCCACCACTATTAATTTTTTGAAGTAGTCGTTGAGCCAAATTTTTAACAGTGCTTCCATCAGCAGTGTTTTCAATGAGATGCCGATAAACATGTACCAACTTCAGTTGAAGCAGCCCCTTTGCAAGCATAACTAGCAAGGTATTTTTGTAGTGCGAGAAGGTCCTGATCGATAATGGGTTGACTGTTACAACTAGGATGATCGCGTGGTCCCTCATATCTAGGATGTTCCCCTGCTGTTATGACAGCATTAAAAGGATGAATCTCTTTACCACTTGTTTTTTTAGTTTGTGGATCAAGATAGCCAAAATGAAAGCGACAGTACTTCTGTGGAGCAGTATCTTTTTTATTCTTACGGCGATAACGCAAACAATTAGAATTACAATTATGGAGGCCAATTCTGTACACAAGATGGGTATGTTGCTTTTTTATACCACCTTCATGACTACCGACATCCAAAAGTTCTTGCGCCAATGGGTTATGGTCTGGCGGAGCTTGAGTCCCTTCCGGTCTTGCCCATTGCTCTTTGTTTGGAACCCAAGTTCTACTTCCAAAAGTATCCATAATTTCATTTCCCCCGGCAGGATACAGTGAAGTGAACATGGGTGAAAAAATGTCATCACTGTCTTCATTTGTTGTTTGTAACCAATTTTGAAGTTCCTGTCCAGGTTTTAATGCTTGCGTGTCTGCAACATCATCAGACAAGCTATCCATGATAGTTTTCACCTTTCGGGCATGTTTAGATGACGATATTATCGCGTGTCCATGTATCTCACCTCGACTTTTAGCAAATTCATATCGCAACCAATAGTCATCATATTGAAATACTTCCTTGCTGACTGTGCCAAAGTAATTTATAGTCCTTGTTTTTCATTTCCCGCTTGAATTTATTGTCGCTCTCCATTTGCTGCCGTACAGCATCTTCGTTTAAATTGTTTATTAACGCATGATACTTAACAAGTAGTTCATGCAATGGTTTCCAATGAAATTCTGCACAACTGTTGGTATCAAAATATTCTGGTTAATCGCCAAATTCATTTCGTCTGAAAAACAACATGGTATCCAATTTTTTTTTGGTCTCTCCAGTATGGATCGGTATTTACCAGGTTTTTTCAAATACTAATAATTTTTCGTGGAACTGAATCATCATCATTTTGTAAATTATCTCTCAGTTCAGAGATTGTGAGATGAGCATCATTTAATTGTTGGGAAACAAGAAAGCTACCCTGCTGCAATGCTTGCATTCGCAAACGCATATTCAATAAGAAAAATTTCAAGTACGGATGACGTGCTACACGATTATCAGAACAAAAATATATATGTCCGATGTATTCTTCAAAGTTAATTTTATTCAACCTTGGAACAATTTCCATTAATAAAAACAGTTGGGTATGCCATAGTAAAAAACCCAGGGGTTATTAATTCCCGAATAGGCCGTTCTCGTGTATATACCCCCCGAATGCATTTTATACTGTACATGGTCCAATTTTCTAAAAAAAAGAACCATTTTTAAGGAACTCGGTGTTCTTTAGTAGTTTATTAAAACATTGTATTGCTACCCACAAGGGAAAAACGCGTCGTTCCCTTTAGGAATTTATTTGAATTTATGTGACGATATGTACCGCCCCACTATGTTGTATTCTTTTATATATCACAACGATCAATTATGCGAAATGATTATCGTAAGAAACGGTTATTTTATTTATGGAATACTCTGCGTATTACTTTACATTGTGCCACTTCTGCTATGGAGAGCGTTTATAAAAAGGAACTATTTTAATGAGAAGTTTCTTATCAAACACTTTTTACAGGAGGTAAAATACAAGGGTATGTTGTTCAAACTTACATTTATTTCATTTTGATTCTTTTTTGTTAGTGAGCAGTTAATGCCTTATCTTTTTATCCTAATTGCCGGGGGACCTGGCGTCAAAACCCGGGTTAAGCTACAAGTAACTATGTCACCCGGCGTTCAACACCCGGTAGAACGATTAATAAGAACCGTAAACTGTCCCACACATTTAGGTGAAGCGCTTTAGTGCAGCTATGTCGTAAATCGAGTGAAGCGCACACAACATTATGGTGTTTCCGGTACATATATTTTTTTAAAAACAACTTTCCCACAACTTTAGCTGACATAACAAAGTTTACAACCCGTTATTACTAGTGAAATTTCAAAAATGAATGTCACTCCGGGCTGAGCGCTTAGTAAAGGTAAACAGTGTTGCACATCCATATAGTTGTAATAACCTTTTCCAAAAAAAACTTTATTGCAACCGTTGTTACCCCATCCATCTAAAAAAAATCACTCAGAAAGTTTTTTTTGCAAGATAAGTTTTCATGACAGTAATAAAAGGTTACCTTATAGCGTTTAGCATAAGAATTACTGATTAAGAATTTTGGTGTAGCCAACCTGCAATAGGACTAGTTTACTTTTTAGTCAGATGTAAATAAGCAGCTGGCTAGATAGCCACAACCCAAACATAACATAGCCACAACTCAAACTGAATAAAAAACTTCATAAGAGTAGCAATAGCTAAGCTACTTTTGTAGCCAAAATCTTAAAACTCGTTACTTTTAGATCTATACGTGACTAGAAAACGTGACAATATTTTTATCTTAACGTTCAAAACATATAAAAAGCACAATACAAAGGTTTTAGATAACAAAAGGGTTAAAAAACGACCTACAAACCTTCAAACTTACCACCATTACATTAGTACCAAGCACGCTGCCATCGCTAGAACTTTGTTGCACTCAACAACGGAACGTATCACAAAGCGTACGGGGGTTTATAATTAAAATAGCAGAGTCAAATTTTTAAATGTTGTTTTTCGTTTTTGATAACGTTTTTATGTTTAAAAAAAATGTTAACCATAAATATTATATTTTGTTGTTAAATAAATATTAAATGGAATGCTAAGATGTAACAAAATTAAATAAATCAAATCCCCGTTTTGACTTCACAGCAAGTATTATAATATAGATTTTTTGTTCCTTATTAAAAACCAGCATAGTAATACAGTCGAGTAAAATTTTTTCTGGAGAACATTAAAGAAATTGAAATGACAAAACGACTGATTTCGAAGCCTGGGCGGAAAGAGGTCTTGGGAGCGCAACGAGATAAAAAAACACTTCTTTTCTTGTCCTGTGGTTACTTGTGACAGCGAGTCGTACGGCAGTAAACGAGGATGCAGAAAACATGCATACAACTTTCATGGATGGTTGGTTTTATTATTTCGATAAAAGACCGAATATCAACGATGTACTTCCCCACCGGCTGTGGTTAACAACGGAACTATCTGGAATTACCAGAACCAGCCAGAATCACCCAGAACAATCAGCAATAGTACATAATGAAAAAAGTTAATATAGTAAAGCTTGGATCTCACTATGGGCTAACGATGAGCTAACCATAGTGCGCATAATCTATTAGCCGATTTCAACTTTTCAGCTGCGGGTACCTGATGTATTCACTTCACGTTCACACTACGGTGCATCGTTAGCTCTTTTGTAGCCGAATCTAATGCGAGAAAGAATGAAAAAGAAAGATAGAAAGTCTTGTTATTTATTACTACTTCGAAGAAGACGACGTAGCCTGGAAAGAAAGGAATTAACAAAATTACGAAAAAGGAAACGACTTTGGGTCAGAAAAAACCTTTCACCCTGAACACCAACTCTTCTCCTTTTTTTTCAAACGTCATTTTTTTAATTTTGTCAGCCATTTTAGTTTCAAAATGACCTTTCACAACGAAACATACTACTATTTTTAAAAACATAAATCGCTTTGAGCATGATTTATGTTGGCTTCCTTTGAAGATCGCTGAAAGTGGGCTTATCTCACTGTTAACCGAAAAAGAAATATAAAAAAAAATTGATTTAAAAGAATCGGCTAACGGTGAGCTAACGATGAGTTCAGCTGTGAGCTAAGCAGGTACATTTACGTTCACACTATGGGCTAAGGTCTTAGCGCGTCATGCGCACTATGGTTAGCTCATCGTTAGCCTATAGTCTCTAATTTTCCATAGATGTACTTACACAAATTACGAATGCATTGATGTTGAAATGGTAAGCGAAACGTATTCGATAGAATTGTTTATCAAGCAATTGGAAACCTTGACGTGTCATTTGATATTTGAAAGCTGTTCCTTCAAAATATACATACCTATTTCTTCAAAGTTGTATTTCGTGCCATCAATGCGTCACACTTTTTTATCAGTGGTAATGAGTACTTCACTCAATTAAAGTTTGGAAATGAATTACGTCTCGACCACCATTTTAGCTGCCAATGACCTTTTTGGCAGCCTTTCTACTTTACGGTTGGTTAACCTACAACATCGAAAAGGTAACAAATATTTACTCACCCTTACATACTCTTTCTTTGCACATGTTTTCTCAAATAAATGTTTTTCAATTTGAACTACACCTTTTTCCTCCAATAATATTTTTTCTATTTCTAAACAACACTTTTTTCATATTTTATATTTTTGTTTTTCAAGATGGCAGGTCGTACTTTGACATATACATTGAGAAGTTGAAATGATTATCCATTTCCTTCAACCAAAACAACTTTCAACAACTATTTTGATTGTTTCGGAAAAATTTGCCACACTCGCATTGCGTTTCTAAAGTTCATAATATACTGTTCTGATATCATCATCTTAATATTTTCCATTCTGCCAAGATGTGATGGTGCTGTCACTTTTTAATGAATCAACCTTCTCCTTCAATTACTCAATTAAATTTCATAATATTTACTATCATCCTGATAACGCTGAACCTCTTCGGTGGTCATTTTGGAAAGATTCTCCAATCTTCTTTATAGCAGTTCACCCTCTTTTTTCACACTGCATTTTATTTTTGTATACATTCAATTCCAAACTCAGTTTCTCTACATTTTCAAATAAACTGACCTTTTTTTTTTATTCTTTTTTTTTTTCTCTTTTATTAACATTTCGAATATTGAACTTTCCAATCAATTTCACTCTTTTCCTCATTGTGGAACATAATTTGCTGTGTTCCCTTTTTTGCTTTTCTATATCTAATGTCAGAGATGCCAATTTCATATTTTTTTCCTTAATTATTTCCCCCTGATTTGTGTTAGCTTGCTGTAAATCCTTAAAACTGGTTTGTAAATCTTCAAAACTGTGAGTAAGTTCGATAATAGTTCTTTCCATAGCTTCTATTTCTTCATCATTTTCCTCTTCTTTAGCATCCTATTCAGAAACTACTTTTTGACTAATTTTGAATGGAGACATCGGCAAATCATGTCTTCCCTGAGTTTTTTTTGTTATGTGACAGATGTCTTACTTGTTTTTGGAATTGAACAAACTGATAATGAATGGTGCTCTGCGGTATTAGGGTGGAAAATTGAAAATATTTTGGAAAAAATTCTGCTAATTTCTCATATGTAACATTCGTTAATCTACGGTGACATAAATACCTCGATTGTTAACACCATTAAATTGTCCAACAGTTGTAATTTACCATTCTTTTCGTGCAAATCAGTTTAAAAATTATCGAGACAAGCCCAATTTCTTTCTGTTTCAACAAAAACTTTATGCCACTCATCTTCCTCGTTTTCCTTCCTTATAAACCCGTTGAATTTTTTAATTAAATTGCATATTTAATTAGGTGTAACTGAAACATCATAATTGATTTTTTTCATCTTTTGGGAAATTGCTACATTTTTATTTGCGGCATAACTCTCGCATCAACTTTTATTTTTAATTAGATTTAATTCCTCAAGAATTTCAGGTATAGTTAGAATGTCCTGAAAATTTTCTTTGTCTGGATGAATTATATTTCGCTTTTTGGGATCTAACATAGTATCAATGAATTTTTCACAATGGACAAAACATTTTCACGTCTAAAGATTTAAAGCTTTAAAACTAATTATTTTACTGTAGATACGTGTATATATGTTTTTAGCTTAGAAATATTTTTGCACTTGATAATGTAACACTGTTACGAAAATCTTCGCGCATTTTTATATTTTTTAAATCAAGTGTTTTTTGAAAATACATAATAATCTAAGGATTGTCGTAAAGAAACTTTCATGAAAACACGCACCTGAAATTTTCAATTTCAAGAGTGTTTGAATAAAATAATTTAAGCAGGAACTTTAAGTACCCAAATTTCTAAGCGCAATCATGCCCGGACACAAAACGCTTTGACGAAAAAAAGTCGGCATTTTTTCATTAAACGTCTATCCGGCGTAAGAATCAGAACTTTGAATCATCGTAATCATACGATTCGGCGTCCATGCATATTTGGTCAAAGTAGTTCAATCCTGTTCATTGTCACAGCGTATCAATTTTTTCGTTTGCTTAAAATTTAACGAGCCGGGTATGAAAAAAGCAACTCGCAGCGAATAGATCTTTGCATTCTGTTATTACTTCAACTACTGCCACCTAATAGAAATTCGTCAAAATTAGTTCTTTTCTACATTGTAAATTGCAACAAATGCAAAAATAAGATGTATAGCCTGAATTATGAAAAATTAGCTTTCATGGCATATTACATTGTTAACCACAACAAAAGTTAAACATAAATATCTGCAATTAATACAGCAAAATTGACATCCGTCAATTAGTTCTTTCAGTTTAGTGTCAACGCCCACAAATAACATGAAGCAGGCCAAATTAGATGCTCCTGGGCAGTATTTTGATAGGTTGCGACTTTGCGAAACTTACATTAATTCCAGGTTGCTAAAAATGTTTGATTAACTGTGCAAATAATCATGTTAGGCTTGGTTGCCATCTGGCGTTAATTCGCGTTAATCAGGTGGGCTAATTAGAGTTAGTTTTTAACGCCTAATGGAAAAACTTCGATGACTATTAGCACACCTGTTTAAACTCGGATTAACGCGCGGGCTAAAAATCAATTTTTTGATATTTTAACGTGATTTGGCGCGAACACACTTTTGTAAGAAAAACATTGAAACCTTTTTGTTTCAAAACGGCGCACAAAAATATTTTTTTTAGAATAATTATATATTAATTCTTCCAGAAGATTATATTGCCTTTGTTTTACAACAAAAAGTATGAACGTAAAATCTTGACCGTTTTCTATTTAAATTTTCTCTTCTTCTTTTAATTCGCTTCAAGAAAGTCCATAATAAAATGTCCTCCGCGATATTACTAGACATACTTATCACCGAAAAGAATTAAATCAGCGTTATTTTTACCTGTAATGGAAACGTCCTCGTGCTAATACTAAATCTGATTAAACCCGAGGTCACAAATTAGCGCAAGAAAATTAACGCGATTTAACGCCAGATGGAGATTAAGCTTTAAAGACTGAACAAATTAAAAAATATTTACTCACCCTTACATACTCTTTCTTTGCACATGTTTTCTCAAATAAATGTTTTTCAATTTGAACTACACTTTTTTCCTCCAATAATATTTTTTCTATTTCTAAACAACACTTTTTTCATATTTTATATTTTTGTTTTTCAAGATGGCAGGTCGTACTTTGACATATACATTGAGAAGTTGAAAAAATGATTATCCATTTCCTTCATTTTTTTACATGTTTCCAGCTAAACTTTCCCTTAAATATGAAGTTAAATATGTTTTGTCTTCAGCCTGTACATATTTTTTTTGTAAGAATATGCTCAGCGTCAGTTAAAGAATATCTTAAGAACATGTCCAACTTCAATTGTTTGTTATAAATAAAAAGAATTTGCCAATAGCTATAGCAAGCTTTATTTTATTAAGGCATTATATAGTTTCTGGACATGGACATGCTAAGAATATACCAGAATAATGAGATAGTATTTGTCCAGAAAGTTAAGAACTTTTTTGTAAGAATATACTCTAAACAATAGGTCAGAATATCCTAAGAATATGTCTAAGCTTGATTGTTTGTTCTAATATAAAAATTTGTATGATGCACAAATTTGATTAGAAGTTTACTTTTTTATTGCGTATCTCACAAACTGAACTTTTTTCTGTCCAAAGCAATGGGACGTTAGATGTAGCAGAATTTGCCATTAGCTATAGCAACTTATAGCAAGCCTTATTTTATTAAGTCATTTCATATATATATTTTGAGGCCATAGCCCTGCTAAAAATATATTAGGAACAATAGGAATAGTATTTGTCAAGAAAGTTAAGAACATTTAGGCTGAAACGGAATAATTCTTATAAAATAAACGGTGTATATCCTAGATAAGAATTTTATAAACTATAAAAAGTAATTTTTCCGCTGTTACTGGTTTTTAAATCAATGTTTACATCTGTTACGTTACCGTTTGAAATATTATTCGATTCTTAAATTCGAAAACACTGCATTGTTATCTTCTTTGATTTTATGCGTGATTTTCTTGATTATAAGTTGGGTATGTTCTTTATTTTGGATTGAAATATTTCGGTAGATATACAATATACCAAATGATTCAAGTTTTTATATTTCTCTTTTAAGTGTTTTTAACTATTAATTTCTTATATTTTGAGTTCTGGAATGGCAAAGCAAGTATATAGTTTTAGCGTATTTAGCTTTTTATGAACGGTTGTTAGACACCTTTGATTTTTTCGGACATTTTCCATTTTTATTTTACAATATTTTTTTTTTTTTTGTTGCACATGCTTATATTTTTAAACGTTTTGTTTCAGCGGTTATACACATAGAATAATGCAGATTGTGAGCAACCTCGATCCCAGGGCTTTTTTCTCTTTTTGCCCTCCTGTTATAAAAGAGACAAAGAGCCTGGTGTCGAGGTTGAAATGTGAGTTTTGAACATTAAAATTACTGTGTTGTATTTTTGTTTGGTATCCCTTACATCGGTTTAATGAGAGAATCAATGGATTCTTCCACGGGATTTCAGATAACTGGTAATTTCTTATATTTTGTGTAAAACTTTGAAAGGGTTGCTGTATGCAATAGACTGAATATCTGATTTTGATATGACGTGTTACAAACTGTACAGTGTGGAATTTTATAATAACTTTTTTTGTATAACTTGGCAAAATATGTTGGATTTTTTAAATGTCTGATATACTTTTTTCCCTGCTGTACTTCTGGCATAGCAAAGCAAGTATAAATTTTAGCAGATTTCGCTTTTTAAGTAACGGTTGTTAGACGCTTTTGATTTTGTTAGACATTTTCCATTTTCCATTTTTTTTCTTTTTTTTGCACCTGCTTATATTTCAACGTTTTGGTTTCAACGGGTATAAATATAAAGTAATGCAGATTGTGAGCAACCTCGATCCCAGGGCTTTTTCTCTCTTTTTTCCGTCCCGTTATAAAAAGAGACAAAGAACCGAGGTTGGGTTGTAAGTTTTAAAAATTCAAATTACCATGCTGTATGTTTTTGTTTGGTATCCCTTACATGCATTCAAAGAGAGATTCTGTGGATTTGCAATAAACTAACTGACCAGCTAACCAGAGGCACAATTTTTTGTTTATTTTTCATATTCTGTGTCAACCTTTGGCAGGGTTTGCAATAACCTAACTGATTTTAACATTTACATTGAGAGAGATTTGTCTTTGACATTGATCAGCTTTTTTTTGATGTGACATTTTGAGTGATTTAAATTTTATGGGTGAGATGTATGTTGAAATGCTTTTGAAAACTTCTTTCCGAATAATTTTCGCCTTGTCAGAGGGTCAGAGCAAGTAATTTTAGTAGATTAGATTTTAAATGTCACATATATACTGCAGTTGTTGGACACCTTCAAATTTTTTGGTCATTTATAAAGTAATGCAGATTGTATTGTTTGTTTTTCGATGGACGTATATCTGTTACATGAATTAAATGAGAATACAGTGGATTCTTCCACGGGAATTCGGCTAGTCATCTTAATATTTTCCATTCTGCCAAGATGTGATGGTGCTGTCACTTTTTAATGAATCAACCTTCTCCTTCAATTACTCAATTAAATTTCATAATATTTACTATCATCCTGATAACGCTGAACCTCTTCGGTGGTCATTTTGGAAAGATTCTCCAATCTTCTTTATAGCAGTTCACCCTCTTTTTTCACACTGCATTTTATTTTTGTATACATTCAATTCCAAACTCAGATTCTCTACATTTTCAAATAAACTGACCTTTTTTTTTTATTCTTTTTTTTTTTCTCTTTTATTAACATTTCGAATATTGAACTTTCCAATCAATTTCACTCTTTTCCTCATTGTGGAACATAATTTGCTGTGTTCCCTTTTTTGCTTTTCTAGATCCAATGTCAGAGATGCCAATTTCATATTTTTTTCCTTAATTATTTCTTCCTGATTTGTGTTAGCTTGCTGTAAATCCTTAAAACTGGTTTGTAAAAAACTTCGAGTAAGTTCGATAATAGTTCTTACCATAGCTTCTATTTCTTCATCATTTTCCTCTTCTTTAGCATCCTATTCAGAAACTACTTTTTGACTAATTTTGAATGGAGACATCGGCAACATGTCTTCCCTGATTTTTTTTTGTTACGTGACAGATGTCTTACTTGTTTTTGGAATTGAACAAACTGATAATGAATGGTGCTCTGCGGTATTAGAGTGGAAAATTGAAAATATTTTGGAAAAAATTCTGCTAATTTCTCATATGTAACATTCGTTAATCTACGGTGACATAAATACCTCGATTGTTAACACCATTAAATTGTCCAACAGTTGTAATTTACCATTCTTTTCGAGCAAATCAGTTTAAAAATTACCGAGGCAAGCCCAATTTCTTTCTGTTTCAACAAAAACTTTAGGCTAATCATCTTCCTCGTTTTTCTTCCTTGTAAACCCGTTGAATTTTTTAATTAAATTGTTTATTTAATTAGGTGTAACTGAAACATCATTATTTATTTTTTTCATCATTTGGGAAATTGCTACATTTTTATTTGCGGCATAACTCTTGCATCAACTTTTATTTTTAATTAGATTTAATTCCTCAAGAATTTCAGGTATAGTTAGAATGTCCTGAAAATTTTCTTTGTCTGGATGAATTATATTTCGCTTTTTGGGATCTAACATAGTATCAATGAATTTTTCACAATGGACAAAACATTTTCACGTCTAAAGATTTAAAGCTTTAAAACTAATTATTTTACTGTAGATACGTGTATATATGTTTTTAGCTTAGAAATATTTTTGCACTTGATAATGTAACACTGTTACGAAAATCTTCGCGCATTTTTATATTTTTTAAATCAAGTGTTTTTTGAAAATACATAATAATCTAAGGATTGTCGTAAAGAAACTTTCATGAAAACACGCACCTGAAATTTTCAATTTCAAGAGTGTTTGAATAAAATAATTTAAGCAGGAACTTTAAGTACCCAAATTTCTAAGCGCAATCATGCCCGGACACAAAACGCTTTGACGAAAAAAAGTCGGCATTTTTTCATTAAACGTCTATCCGGCGTAAGAATCAGAACTTTGAATCATCGTAATCATACGATTCGGCGTCCATGCATATTTGGTCAAAGTAGTTCAATCCTGTTCATTGTCACAGCGTATCAATTTTTTCGTTTGCTTAAAATTTAACGAGCCGGGTATGAAAAAAGCAACTCGCAGGGAATAGATCTTTGCATTCTGTTATTACTTCGACTACTGCCACCTAATAGAAATTCGTCAAAATTAGTTCTTTTCTACATTGTAAATTGCAACAAATGCAAAAATAAGATGTATAGCCTGAATTATGAAAAATTAGCTTTCATGGCATATCACATTGTTAACCACAACAAAAGTTAAACATAAATATCTGCAATTAATACAGCAAAATTGACATCCGTCAATAAGTTCTTTCAGTTTAGTGTCAACGCCCACAAATAACATGAAGCAGGCCAAATTAGATGCTCCTGGGCAGTATTTTGATAGGTTGCGACTTTGCGAAACTTACATTAATTCCAGGTTGCTAAAAATGTTTGATTAACTGTGCAAATAATCATGTTAGGCTTGGTTGCCATCTGGCGTTAATTCGCGTTAATCAGGTGGGCTAATTAGAGTTAGTTTTTAACGCCTAATGGAAAAACTTCGATGACTATTAGCACACCTGTTTAAACTCGGATTAACGCGCGGGCTAAAAATCAATTTTTTGATATTTTAACGTGATTTGGCGCGAACACACTTTTGTAAGAAAAACATTGAAACCTTTTTGTTTCAAAACGGCGCACAAAAATATTTTTTTTAGAATAATTATATATTAATTCTTCCAGAAGATTATATTGCCTTTGTTTTACAACAAAAAGTATGAACGTAAAATCTTGACCGTTTTCTATTTAAATTTTCTCTTCTTCTTTTAATTCGCTTCAAGAAAGTCCATAATAAAATGTCCTCCGCGATATTACTAGACATACTTATCACCGAAAAGAATTAAATCAGCGTTATTTTTACCTGTAATGGAAACGTCCTCGTGCTAATACTAAATCTGATTAAACCCGAGGTCACAAATTAGCGCAAGAAAATTAACGCGATTTAACGCCAGATGGAGATTAAGCTTTAAAGACTGAACAAATTAAAAAATATTTACTCACCCTTACATACTCTTTCTTTGCACATGTTTTCTCAAATAAATGTTTTTCAATTTGAACTACACTTTTTTCCTCCAATAATATTTTTTCTATTTCTAAACAACACTTTTTTCATATTTTATATTTTTGTTTTTCAAGATGGCAGGTCGTACTTTGACATATACATTGAGAAGTTGAAAAAATGATTATCCATTTCCTTCAACCAAAACAACTTTCAACAACTATTTTGATTGTTTCGGAAAAATTTGCCACACTCGCATTGCGTTTCTAAAGTTCATAATATACTGTTCTGATATCATCATCTTAATATTTTCCATTCTGCCAAGATGTGATGGTGCTGTCACTTTTTAATGAATCAACCTTCTCCTTCAATTACTCAATTAAATTTCATAATATTTACTATCATCCTGATAACGCTGAACCTCTTCGGTGGTCATTTTGGAAAGATTCTCCAATCTTCTTTATAGCAGTTCACCCTCTTTTTTCACACTGCATTTTATTTTTGTATACATTCAATTCCAAACTCAGTTTCTCTACATTTTCAAATAAACTGACCTTTTATTTTATTCTTTTTTTTTTTTCTCTTTTATTAACATTTCGAATATTGAACTTTCCAATCAATTTCACTCTTTTCCTCATTGTGGAACATAATTTGCTGTGTTCCCTTTTTTGCTATTCTAGATCCAATGTCAGAGATGCCAATTTCATATTTTTTTCCTTAATTATTTCCCCCTGATTTGTGTTAGCTTGCTGTAAATCCTTAAAACTGGTTTGTAAAAAACTTCGAGTAAGTTCGATAATAGTTCTTACCATAGCTTCTATTTCTTCATCATTTTCCTCTTCTTTAGCATCCTATTCAGAAACTACTTTTTGACTAATTTTGAATGGAGACATCGGCAACATGTCTTCCCTGAGTTTTTTTTGTTACGTGACAGATGTCTTACTTGTTTTTGGAATTGAACAAACTGATAATGAATGGTGCTCTGCGGTATTAGGGTGGAAAATTGAAAATATTTTGGAAAAATTCTGCTAATTTCTCATATGTAACATTCGTTAATCTACGGTGACATAAATACCTCGATTGTTAACACCATTAAATTGTCCAACAGTTGTAATTTACCATTCTTTTCGAGCAAATCAGTTTAAAAATTACCGAGGCAAGCCCAATTTCTTTCTGTTTCAACAAAAACTTTAGGCTAATCATCTTCCTCGTTTTTCTTCCTTGTAAACCCGTTGAATTTTTTAATTAAATTGTTTATTTAATTAGGTGTAACTGAAACATCATTATTTATTTTTTTCATCATTTGGGAAATTGCTACATTTTTATTTGCGGCATAACTCTTGCATCAACTTTTATTTTTAATTAGATTTAATTCCTCAAGAATTTCAGGTATAGTTAGAATGTCCTGAAAATTTTCTTTGTCTGGATGAATTATATTTCGCTTTTTGGGATCTAACATAGTATCAATGAATTTTTCACAATGGACAAAACATTTTCACGTCTAAAGATTTAAAGCTTTAAAACTAATTATTTTACTGTAGATACGTGTATATATGTTTTTAGCCTAGAAATATTTTTGCACTTGATAATGTAACACTGTTACGAAAATCTTCACGCATTTTTATATTTTTTAACTCAAGTGTTTCTTGAAAATACATAATAATCTAAGGATTGTCGTAAAGAAACTTTCATGAAAACACGCACCTGAAATTTTCAATTTCAAGAGTGTTTGAATAAAATAATTTAAGCAGGAACTTTAAGTACCCAAAGTTCTAAGCGCAATCATGCCCGGACACCAAAACGCTTTGCGTCCAATGAAATGAAAGCACGTGATGCGATCTGACGAAAAAAAAGTCGGCATTTTTTCATTAAACGTCTATCCGGCGTAAGAATCAGAACTTGATTCATCGTAATCATACGATTCGGCGTCCATGCATATTTGGTCAAAGTAGTTCAATCCTGTTCATTGCCACAGCGTAGAGTATTTTAGACCAATTAAATGTCTTACTTTTTTGCAAAGTTTGGAAAAAATCAATTTTTTTGTTTGCTTAAAATTTAACGAGCCGGGTATGAAAAAAGCAACTCGCAGCGAATAGATCTTTGCATTCTGTTATTACTTCGACTACTGCCACCTAATAGAAATTCGTCAAAATTAGTTCTTTTCTACATTGTAAATTGCAACAAATGCAAAAATAAGATGTATAGCCTGAATTATGAAAAATTACCTTTCATGGCATATTACATTGTTAACCACAACAAAAGTTAAACATAAATATCTGCAATTAATACAGCAAAATTGACATCCGTCAATAAGTTCTTTCAGTTTAGTGTCAACGCCCACAAATAACATGAAGCAGGCCAAATTAGATGCTCCTGGGCAGTATTTTGATAGGTTGCGACTTTGCGAAACTTACATTAATTCCAGGTTGCTAAAAATGTTTGATTAACTGTGCAAATAATCATGTTAGGCTTGGTTGCCATCTGGCGTTAATTCGCGTTAATCAGGTGGGCTAATTAGAGTTAGTTTTTAACGCCTAATGGAAAAACTTCGATGACTATTAGCACACCTGTTTAAACTCGGATTAACGCGCGGGCTAAAAATCAATTTTTTGATATTTTAACGTGATTTAGCGCGAACACACTTTTGTAAGAAAAACATTGAAACCTTTTTGTTTCAAAACGGCGCACAAAAATATTTTTTTTAGAATAATTATATATTAATTCTTCCAGAAGATTATATTGCCTTTGTTTTACAACAAAAAGTATGAACGTAAAATCTTGACCGTTTTCTATTTAAATTTTCTCTTCTTCTTTTAATTCGCTTTAAGAAAGTCCATAATAAAATGTCCTCCGCGATATTACTAGACATACTTATCACCGAAAATAATTAAATCAGCGTTATTTTTACCTGTAATGGAAACGTCCTCGTGCTAATACTAAATCTGATTAAACCCGAGGTCACAAATTAGCGCAAGAAAATTAACGCGATTTAACGCCAGATGGAGATTAAGCTTTAAAGACTGAACAAATTAAAAAATAAGAACAGCTGGGGCAAATTTGGTTACTTTTTTCCGACTATAAAGTAAATTTTTACGACTAATTCTAAGAAAAAAATATTTTTAAAACCCAAATACATGCCATAACACAAAATTAGCTTGAGTTGTCATATCCTTTAGCCGATAAGTTGAAAGAGTGGTTAAAATTAGATGACTTTATTGGAGTCGATGTTAATTAATTAAATTTTATTTGTTGTTTAACGACAGTTTGCAGATCTTTGTGCATGCGCGCATTAGGGTAGGTCAAAGCAGGATGATATGTACTCTAATATTGAAATTAATAGAATTTTTAAAAACCAGATCGAAAAGTCATTGATATTTTGGAAATATATTCTTCTTTAAGAGATATTTAGAACTAACACATGGTATATCCGGCTATATATAAGACACTTTAGTACATGGCCGTTCGCCAGTTTTTTTTTACACAACGTATTTCTAGCAACACTTGGCTCAAATGCAGATTTGTAGAAGAAAAATGGAAGAAAAATGGCAAAAATAACGATACAACAAGAATTCCCCAGATTTGACTAATGCTGTAAGTTTTGCACGAAGAAGTAGATTGAAAGTAACGATTGACTAAATAAATCAAGCACACATGTGTCTTCAGTCTTTCCAAGTACGTAATAGACAAAAATTAATTGCTTTTATGTGATATAAATAAAGCGTTAGATTTAAATTATATGATTAGTAAAGAGACTACTTGTGCTAACGGATTCTCACAATAGAAGAAAACTAATATAATACTTTTTCTATCCTCCTAGCTGGAAGTAAGGGCATGTACCAAAAAGAAAATTCGTTAACCAATTAAATACTTGCCTATACAAATATGTTATATTTCGTTCAAAATAAAACAGAAAAATATAAAAAAAATAAGAAAAAATTAAGAAAACTAATATATTCAGTCTAAAAAATAATTTATTCAATCTAAAAAGTAATTTATCATTCAAAAAAATAATATTAATTTATCTACTTTACAAAATATATTTTTTTCACATCAGATCTCATAATTCCATAATAGCTGTTTACATAACCATATTTTTTACAAGCGTCGATTCTTCAGACAAGGGATTTGAATTAATAGCCATGGATAGGTGTGACTGATGAGCCAGCGTGTCGGGTTGAGATAAAACAATTGTATCCACAAGGGATAAATGATATGGAAAGGTAAAGTAAAACCCAAGGGTCACTCTCTGCACTTGCCACGAATGAAGAGTTCCTCAAACTAGATAGTTTATTACTCCTGAACACACTAAAATGCACACTTTAACTGCCATAAATTATATACTGTCTTCAAAATAGTAAAAGAAAGATAAACAATCACAGCAAAATGTCTGAAAGTAGTTGCTAATTGCGCAATTTACAGTGCATTACTTTGACACATTGTCCTTAAATGTAAAAAAATACCAATCAAGTTCAATTTGTTCAATCAAAAATACTTGGTCCACCAGTCTTCGCCACATTAAAAAAGCACACGTGCAACTGTGATAAATTACATACTATCTTTAGAATTATGAAAGGAAAATAAATATTCTTACCAAAATATCTAAAAGTAGTTGAAGATTACTGTTCGGTTGGGAAAGGAACATTTTTTTTTGTATATGCACTGCTGAAGTCAGCAAAACATCTAAAGCACCCTATTTTTTCAATGGCGTTTTGCCTAAGTGGATTTTTCAACGGGCCTTATCGACTAGTTAGCTATAATACAAAAAAATAAGGCATATTTTAGGTTTGTAAAATATACGTTTCTAATACGCCGACTACCGTTTCTTGTTCACAGCATATCCTTCTCTGCGTGTTCAAGTTCGGCGGACGTATAATCTGTACCAAAAGACGGGGGCTACGAAAGACGGGAGTGGGGGGGGGGGGGGGGTACAAAGCCAACTTATTGGCATTTTTAGCTAACTTTTATTACAGCTGTTCGGTCCAAACTTATTTGTTCTAGTAGACAAAAAAATAACCTACCTTTTCGTGAAAAAATATCAGTCATATTTCCT
The DNA here is from genome assembly GCA_030067915.1 of Hydractinia echinata. Lineage (NCBI taxonomy): Eukaryota > Metazoa > Cnidaria > Hydrozoa > Anthoathecata > Hydractiniidae > Hydractinia > Hydractinia echinata. The sequence continues at coordinate 430,763 of JASGCC010000089.1, forward strand.
TACGCTGATTTTATAAGATTTTTTTTCTTTCGAAATTTTGAGAATCTCAATAATTCTCTTGGTATACTTCGCATAGCAAACGTGCTCCACAATTTCGCTTCGCAATAAGAAACAAGTACTTAAATAAAACAAGCAAGAGATTTTCAGATTTTATTTCATCTTCAGTGTTAATATGAGCAAGTTACGTGCATATTAAAGATGGAGGTTGAAATAAAATTCGAAAACCTTTTGCTTATTCTAATAAAATAACTTTTTTTATCTGATACATACAATCATTTGTTTCTGGGCAGTTGCCTGTAAGATTATGAAGTAAATTCATTCACCAATGACGTTAGAAATGCATTTGGAGAAGACATACTTCTCTGCTTCTGCAACTCACAGACGGCTTTAGAAAGAACTCCTATAGTTCTTTACGATTTACAGATTGTGGAGGATGAATTAAAACACGAAGCATTCCCAAAGTTGATAAAACATAATAAGTTAATATCTGTTCGAAGAGCACAAAACCTTAGTAAACGTAATTCATTAACACTCGGATGCTCGTTAAGAGATAAACTGTACTAAATCCGAGGTTGGTGGTCATCTTAACAGTTATTAGAGAGGCTGCTATATATTATAAACTAGACAGAATATAATACGTAAGATATAAAACATACACAACAATACTAATGTCATTATGGCTGTAAAGGTTCCGAGTGAGATCTATAATAGCATTCTTGAATGCTCGAGTTACTGTGTTCTTTATAAGTGTTGACCTTGGACATGTCAGAGAGACATTCTGTCTCAAAGCCTGAAAAAACAGTAAAAGAACAATAAGATTTTATAGTAAACATTTGTAACCTTAACTCGCCCGTAAATTAAGGATTTACATGTGATGCGAATACGTTCGTGTTTTAAACAGTTGAAAGAAAGTCTATTAGCAGGAAACTCAGATGCCTACAAATTAGCCTTTGCTAACTAATCCTAATCAGATGTCCATTGTCTCTTGACACAAAAAAGCTTAAAACAACATTTCTAACTTAAATACGTCACGATCATTTGCACAACTTTTGACTATAAAATGGTGCACGAAAAAAAGTACGAGAGAAAAAGGTAGTACAAAAACAACTACCATTTTTACGGCTACCGAAAGTTTATAACCGACATGTCACATTTAAACCATGACTGCAAAACCATGTAAAACATGTCTCTGTGAATTTATTTGCTCACTACAACGGTAGGTGTTCTAAGCATTAAGACCAAGTAACTTAGAATTTAAGCACAAAAAAAATACTTACGTAGTTTCGGTATCTATATTTTGTTTAATCCCTTTTTTAAAAAACTTTAGATTCAAAAAACACTAGACTAGGAAAGAACTGAAACCTAATGACCGTGATATGCTTGTCCTGATCTTAAAAAAATATACAAAAATAGAATCCTCTATCCCATTGTATAAAGTACCTGTGAAATCAGAGACGTACATAATATTCAATGAACATTTGTGTAAAACGGTAACGCCAAAACTTTCATAAAAAGATATCAAGCATCCGTATCATATTCTAGTTACAAAAATGTCCCTTTGATTCGGTTTTATTTACCACTGTTACGGGTGCAAGTCAATCGCTTTTGATTACTTATTACACCGGATAAAATCTCGTCTTATATACTTATAATTGAGATTTACATCAACGATTACCCCTGCTCCCAGGAACCCTGGAGCAATCACCACCGCGCGGCGAAGACCCGCAGGGTTAGCGACGTGATGTTAAATAGCCTGAAATTTTGTTGAAATATAATTAACAGAGTTCGGATTTGTGCGCATGCAATTTTTACAAGTCTTAACCCTATTCGGTCCGGGGTTTTTCGAACATACTACGACCGGGGGTTGGGCGGAATCCGCCCCCCCCCCCTCAATAACTTTTTATAGGGTTGTTCAAATTGAATCAAACTTGGCACACTTATAGTACGTCATAAAAGGAACAAAATGGCAGCAATAAATTTTTGCTTGCGTCAGCACATTTTCTGTGACGTCATCAGAAGCTTGAAATTTGTTAAAAATGCCACTATTTGCTTAAAATTTAATTACTTTTGTTCCAGAGCGAATTTTTGCATTCTGTTTGAAGTTTCTGAAAGCTAAATAAAAGTTACTTAACATAGTTTCCGGTTTTTACGTCGATCGCATAAAAAATTGCCCGAAAATCCGTTTTTTTCCGATTTTCGGGTAAAATCCGACAAAATCGGGAAATTGGATTGATCACGTGTCCAAATTATGCAAAATGATTCTTCTTAATAAAACAAAGTTGTGTTGCAAGTTTGAAGTTCTAAAGATAATCCTAACAGGAGTTATTAAATTTTCCCCATTATAAGGATTTCATAGAGATTTTTAGGGGTAGTTTCGAGTAATGGCCAATATCAAAGCCTCTGAAAGGTATGGGACCTAAAAATTTGGCATGCGGGTGTCTAATAGATAAATATTCAGACTCAGTAAGTTTCATAGCCATATAAGATAGCAATAAGGAGTTATTAAAAAAAAACCGTCATGGGGGGCGGAATCGCCCCCCCCCCCCCCCGGACCGAATAGGGTTAAACGTGACGACGAAGAAATTATTTTGAGGCAACCGAAAAATAAGCCAGTGGAAAAACTAATAGTTTTCTAAGTACTAAAATCTGCTAAAAAGTATTTAACATAAAAAAAGGAAAGTAAAAAGGATAGAATTTTTGTTACACTAAAGGGTTCATATAAGACTATGTACTTACCAATTGACATCTAATAAGGGGACTTTTAACTGTATATATATCAAAAAAAAATACAACCGTCAAATGTCGAGGTTTATAAGCATCTTGAAAGCTTAAAAACATCAGTTACGGTCAAAAATCATGTTTTCTCCTGACATGGCTTGTTAAATTTGGTAAATTCACGCACAGGAAATATTATTTCTCTTTTGCTTAAATTTTTTAAAGTTCCTTTTGTTCCCTGTTTGAAGCATTTATATGTTTTAATAGTAATGCCCTTAAGGAATACATTTTCTTTTGTGATTAGCGGACACTTTTAAGGGCTGGCGCAATGTAATACACGTTTTCCGAATAACATTTTTCTAAAATATTATAATTGTGATATTCAAATCATATTCAACACCATTGAATTGGCGTTTATATGACGTTGCAACTTAGTCGGCACGAGAAAGTGCTGTTTTAGTGGCATTATTGTTACAGTCAATGATTTTTATTTATAAAATTACATAATATGTAAACCAGAGAAACGTATATTAACAACATCAATGACAAGGAGCTAACAAACAACTACATGTGCTTTGAACGTGCGTCATTAAGAAGTATTCGCATGAGTATTTTACATCAACAAATTTGTTCATAAAATGTAGCGGATGACACTCCAGGTTCTTTTTGTCCGAAAGAACTCCCTTTCCTTTTGACTGATACGACATTTTTCTAAAGAAGGACGCCTTAAGGATTTTATCGATATTCCTGTCAACAGCTCGTACCTTTTATATTTGATTTTTATTTTATTTTTTTAAATTAAACTATTAAACAACCAAATGCAATTTCCTTTAAAATGACAATGCATGTTTAGTAGGTTACGGTTAATCTGATATATCCGTCATCGCGGATGTCAAAGCCGAAAGTTCATGACCAGTTTTTCAGTAGCAAAGAATGAGACGTTTATTTAAACGCAGTGAGAGGATCTCCTGGCTTTAACAATAGCATCCTTTTATTCATTTCCTATTTCCTGCATGCCAGTACGTACAATATTTCAAGTGAAATCTGGAATTGGAGATTAAGTTAAGCTGAACTGTATTGACGAACCAATAAAGATTATTTCACTCGTTACACCTCCTTTTGACATTTTCCGTTTTTTTGTCTTCGCACCTAATAAATAAGCCTACATTTTGGAAACTCAGTATCTCTTCGAACTCTCTAGACAAACTAGAAAAGGCCAAACAAGGACAACATATCACACCATATTGACCAGGTAAATCATTTACGTATACATTGCTTTACTTACTATTTACATTTTGGGTGAGCATGAGGGTGAAATATTTTCGCTTCCATCGCTTGCGTAATGGCTGAATCGTAAATTGTTAATGCTAGTCCAGATTTTTTTTACATACTATTTAGAATTTCGCATGCGCTTTAGTCTGCAATATTTTCGCTTTGATCACTATCGTAATGGCTGAATCGTAGCTTCTTAAATGCAAGCCCAGATTTTTGTTTACAAAACCAACAAAATTTTTGCGGCAGAGAATGTTAAATATACATCGCACCTGATGTTGAGGTATCCGTCGACCTTCACAGGAAAAACTAGGCTTAGAGTTTTCCAATGGGTATAGACTCACATAGCAGAAATCGGTGTTTCAGTTGTAAAGCTCTTCATGCGCTAAACGCTTCAAATTTTAATTTCACTTACTTTTTATTAATAAACAAAAATACAGATTTATTTTCTTTAAAACAATATTTTTCTTTTTATTATAATTTTATTTCACATGTTTTAAGTGCAGGTAAATTCAAGTGATACACTTTTAAATCCACTGTTATATTCTAGTCCAATCTCAGTGTTTCAACGTCTAAACAATTCGTATTCACTGTGTTCATTCGAAGCTCCATAGCGTAATGTATCTATAAGTTTTACAAAACATTTTCTTTGAGAACATTTTTCTCTCGAATATTAAAAACGCATATTCCAGAGCAAAATGTGCGATTCTACCATTTTATTCGCATATATGATTATGTGCTTGCAAAATAAGGTTTATAAAAAAAATGTATAATACCATTATTAGTTTATCGTTTGAAGGATGAAGTCACTCTCGAATTTCTTGTGTCTGTTCATACTGACCATCAAGTACAAAACAATCGAGAGTAAAAGTATAACGAACGAAAATGAAGGCAGCTAAATGCAAGTTGATCAACAAAAGTACGGTATTTTGGTATGCCTCATGGTAAAAGAAAAGAAAATAATAAAAGTTGAAGAATGTCCAGGCGGCAATGTGGAAATTGATGTCAACATTTGTGTTGGTTTCTGTCCATCATACACATTGCCCACAAATCCTCTATTGTACTGTTTCTCGCGATGCATTGCAGATGGATACGAGGATGTGAAACTGAGTTGCAATGGGAAAGATATTATGACTTACCAAGTCATCAAGTCGTGCAAGTGCTCTAAGAAAAGGTGTCTCGAATTTTGTAGGGCAGTCACAATTCTTTCTAAGTAAATCTTGACTTGTAGCAATAAAATATACCAATGTATGTGTGTGTTTGTGTGTGTGTGAGTGTGTGTGTGAGCTTTTATAACTTTGGCATCAACGAGAGTAAGAAGTAACAACGAAAAAAACGAAAAGAAATCATTTGATTAATACTTTACATTGTTGGTTCGTATTCCTGTAATCCAACTTTATTAACGCACTTTATAACCAACAACGTACGGAATTTGTGTGACGTTTAAACTGAACGTTCAAGCACAATTGTACATTATTTAAAAAAGCACGAAAATAGAATGGGATCAGAGGTTGACTAATCACCGTACGTACACACATGCGTGCAAAAACATGATTGAATCTATAACCCTTCACGCATAAATAATTTTGTTTCGAGTACGTCCACGTACTATGCGTTTCATGGTTAATAAATTTGCAAGTCATCACATATTTTTTTATTTTTTTAAAAAACGATGACTGCAATGAAAAAAGAAGAAAGGAAAATGATAAAAAAAAGTGACAAGAATCATAAAAAAAAATGTTGAAAATTATAAAAAAAAATAATGAAAAAATGGTTAAAAATGAGAATAATGAGAGAATGATGAAAAATAATGAAAAATGATATTCTAGCATGGAGAAACAGTATCATAAAACGTACACTTGCAATGGTGTATTTCCATGCTTCGTTATCGACAGACGTAGCTACAACAAATAAACCATACGGGATAAAATATCACACTTATTTACAAGTAGTGTAATATTAGAGTTAAGGTAATCAAAAATTTTAAATCAATATTGTGTGTTATTTTGTTCCTTAAAGGAAGGAGAATCAGGTAGAAAGAAAAAATATGTATTTCGCTATATTCTATGTTTCCTTCTTAACTTACAACATTTCTTTAAATGTACGCCTGGGCCATTATTATTTTTATTCCGTTAAGAAATTGGCGCTTGTTTGAGAGAAAGCAATTGAGAGAGAATTCCATTGCAAGAACCTAGATCACAAGCCAACCGAAACAAAACAAAACATTTTTTGCTGACTTAATCGAAACAAAACAAAAGAAAAATCAATTTCTTTTCCTATTACGAGACGCTTAACCGCCCTGGTCACTTATTTGAGGTGGGCGCTTTTAAAAGTCGCTAAATATAGGAAATACGGTACTTAGATCCTAACGCAACTTTTTGGTTTAAATTGTGGAAACGAATTATCAAATACAACTCAAAGTTGCTTCAACAGTTCCAAAGTTGTCTATTGGGTATCTCACTTTCTAATTTCTCCCTTTATTAATTTTTAAACTTTAAGACAGTACGTTGCATTTTATACCTAAATATTCACAAAATCAAAATTTTATTTTTGCTTCTGATAAGTGTTTAAGTTCCACAACGCATCAATGAACAAAAACAAAGTATCAATCATGTCTTGAAAAAAAAGTTTGAAAGTCCATTATTCATGACCAAAAAGGAAAATTAAAATGTAAGTACGAATATTTCAAGCCATCAGCAATAGCTTTTTAATTCGTTTGTTTCTTACGAGCCATTTGTTTATCATAGATACTGTTTGCACTCACATACTAAATCAACCCTTTTATTCATTTAGGTTTTATTTTCTTGGAAAGTGTAAACGACAGACGCAGCATGGAAGTTGGAGGATGGCGGACAGTGAGGTTCCTTTAAACTGTTTTAAAGGTCCTTATTGACATTGTGAGTTAGAACCGAAGTCTTAGTTATTCATACCAACACTGCCGCCAACAACAACGACAAGAACTTTTATGCGCACTTGTGGTGGATTTTATAAACTTTACGACTATATTCACAAGCCGACTGCTTATAGATGTTGTTGTTCTAGTGAATATTCAACGACTGGTCTTCTAATATTTGTAATGCCTGTGTTGGTCATTGAATGAGAATACCTGTCAACAACAGGCTTAGCGCTTCAAACGTGGCTTAACTAACCGGGTCGTCATCACAGCTTGGTGATTCTTCGGTAGTGCTAAGTAACACGCGAGTCAGCTCTGCGTGGGTTTATTTAATCAATGTGAGTATTTAATTTTTTTGCTCTGTTTTGAATTCATTCTGTCTGAAGATCTTTCTTGTGTTCTGAGATCTATCAAGTAAATAACAATATTGATTTATTCACACTGTTGCGTTGTGTGTAAATTCGCAGCACGTTCTCTTTTTGAGAAGGATTAGTCAAAAAGGTCTAAAAATCTTTGCAGTTCTCATTAATTTCTGATTCGTATGTCTTGTTCCACATGTTTGGTTTGGTTTTATATATTTTGGAACACCCTTTTGACGTAGGACTGCCTTACTGCCTTTTGTTTTATTTTATCGTTTGATAGTTTTGACGGAGGCTGTGTCTTCTCAAAATGAGAAAGTAAATGCGATCAACATAGTCAAACAATATCACTTCCAATCCATCTGCATACTATTTCCATACAAGTTGAAAATCACCAACTTGTTGTTTCTTTGTTAGGGGCAGTGCTCGACAAATTGATCACCCAAGAGACTTATTAAGCTGTATAAAATGAAGAAAGTTTAAGATGTTTTATCGAGAATCTTCAGGTAAATAAATTTAATAAGCTCGCGCATTGCGAAAGAATGACTCAGTTATGAAGGTAAATGAAAAGACAGACCAATGCTTTTATTTTTTCCTAATCTGTTAGTATCGTCGCAGTAATTACTGCTTCTAACTCGACTACAATTTTTGTCTCTCTTTGGTGCATTTAGAACAGGAATGGCTTAAAAATCATAATCAAACGTAAGTCTGACTAGGTTCATGTTAAGTGGATTTAACCCAACAAAAGTTAAAACACTGTAAGTCAATTGTAATTAAGAGACAGGATATTCCCAATAGAAAGAAAATTTCCTATCAATACACCTTTCTCGAATTTCGTTAGGAAATAAAAAGCATTGATCGTAATAACGATAATGCCACTGAAACACCACTTTCTCATGCCGACTAAGTTAAAACGTCATACAAACGCAAATCCAATAGTGTTGAATGTGATTTTAATATCACAATTATAATATTATAGAAAAATGTAATTCGGGAAATGTGTATTGCATTGCGCCAGCCCTTAAAAGTGTCCGCTAATCACAAAAAGTATTCTTTTCGCGCGTTGCTATATAAAAACATATAAATGCTCCAAAGAGGGAACGAAAAGAGTTTTAAAAGATTCAAGCAAAAGAGAAATAATATTTTCGATGCGTGAATTTACCAAATTCGGCGAACCAGATCAGGAGAAAAACATAATTTTTGACTGTAACAGATGTTTTTAAGCTTTCAAGATGCTTATAAACTTCGACATTGGACGCCCGTAATTTTTTTGGATATATATACAGTTAAAGATCCCATTTTTGGATGTCTATTGGTAAGTACCTATGTTTATCTAAATCCTTAAGAGTAAAAAATATATATAAAATTTCTTGCTAGTAGGAATTATAGACATTTTACTTTTTGCTTTCCTTTTTTATTTATTGGTTAAATATTTTTTAGCAGATCTTAGGATTTAGAAACCTATTAGTTTTTCCACTGGCTTATTGCTTGGTTGCCTGAAAATAGTTTGTTCTTAATGTCTGATGTAAAACTTGTGAAAATTGCATATGCACAATATCCAAAATTTGTTGAGTATTGGTATAAGTAACCCTGCACAATATCTTCCTAAGTGCTGCAAATATGATGGATCGGGTTGGACTTAAACCCACGACCTCTCGTTTGCCGGGCGATTGCTCTACCGACTGTGCTACCGATGCGATCCTACCTCCCTAGTATCTTCGCCTCGTCTACTACATGTGCTAGAGAGAAAGGATCGGATCGACAGTACAGTTGGTAGAACAATCGCCCGGCAAGCGAGAGGTTGTCGATTCGAGACACACTCAATCCATCATCCTTGCAGCACTTGGGAAGATAATGAGCACGGTTACTTCTACCAATAAATCTCACAAATGCACCGTTGTTCCTATAACATAGGCTGGTGATGGACTCTGTTAACTATATTACAACACAATTTCAGGCCATTTTACATCACGTCGCTCAGCCTGCGCCTTCTTCGCCGCGCCGTGGTGATTGCTCCAGACAAGACACCTGCAACCGGGGGTACTCGCTGCTGTAAATTTGGATTTTAAGTATGTAAGGCAAAATCTTATCCGGTGTAATAAGTAAGCAAACGCGATTGCCTTGCACCCGTTACAGTGGTAAGTACGCCAATTCAGCTGTCAAAATCGAATCAAAGGGACTTTTTTGTAAGTAGACTAACATACGGGTGCTTGATATCTTTTCATGAACATTTTCGCGTTACTATTGTACACTAATGTTCATTGAATGTTAGTTTAGTACGCCTGACAATTTACCGGTGCTTTATGCAATGGGATAGACGATTCTATTTTTGTATTTTTTATGGCATCAGGACAAGCATGTCACGTTCATTAAGTTTCAGTTCTTTCCAAGCCTAGAGTTTTTTGAGTTTAAAGTCGTTAAAAACGATAGAGATACCGAAACTACGTTTATAGTAAGTAAGTATTTTTTGTACTTAAATTCTAAGTTTCTTGATCTTAACGAGCAGACCACCCTACCCTCGTAGTCCGCATATAAATTCACGGAAACATGTTCACATAATTTGCATTTGTGGTTTAAATCTGACATGTTGGTAATAAAATTTTGGTAGCCGTAAAAATGGTAGGTGTTTTTGTACTACTTTTTTCTCTCGTGTTTTTTTTTCGTGCACCATTTTGTAGTCAAAAGTTATGCAAATAATCGTGACGTATTTTAGTTAAAAAATTTATTTTAACCTTCTTTGTGTCAAGAGACAATGGAAATCTTATTTTGATTAGTTAGAAAAGGCCAATTTCTAAATCTTTCAAAGGGGTATGTGTAGGCGTCTGGATTTCCTGCTAATAGACTTTCTTTCAATTTTCTAAAACGCGAACGTATTCGCATCATATGTAAGTCCTAAATTCATGCGCGAATAAATGTCAAAAATGTTTACCGTAAAATCTTATTGTCCTTCTTAACTGTTTTTTCAGGTTTTGAGACAGAAAGCCCTCTGACAAGTCCAAGGTAAACTTTTATGAAGACCATAGTAACTGAAGCATTTCAGAATGCTATTATAGATCTTACTCAGAAATTTCACTACCATAACGGGATTAGTATTGTTGTGTATTATATTCTGTCTAGTTCATAATATATAACAGCCACTATAACAACAGCCAAGATAACCAACAACCTCGGATTTAGTACAGTTTATCTCTTAACGAGCATCCGGATGTTAATGAATTTCGTTTACTTAGGTTTTTGCAATCTTCAAACAGATTATTCATCAATGATGTTTCATAAACTTCGGGAATGCTTCGAGTTTAAAATTTTTCCTAGACAAATTGTAAATCGTAAAGAACTATACGAGTTCTACAAGAAATTGTCTGTGCGTTGCAGTGGTAAAAAGGTAAAGAGGTATGTTTTCTTCGAACGCATTGCTAATGTCATTGATGAATGAATTTTATCATAATTTTGCAGGCAAATGATTGTATGTATCAGATAGGAAAAGTTATTTTATAAGAATAAGCAAAAGGTTTTCGGATTTTATTTCATCCACATCTCTAATATGCACATAATCGCTCATACTAAAGATGGAATAAAATCTTTATGAGTACATAAAAAAAACAGGGCACAAAAGTAGAACTATTATCGTAGTCATATAAAAGTGTGATGCATGAAAAATCACGACATCCGCATGAAAATATTAAGGTCGCAAACAGAAACATACTTACCGTTTCATATTTTAAACTTACGATGTAAACAAGGCAAGAAGACATCTTTCAGAGCCTTCTTCGCAACGTAGGCTGAAAGCTGGTTATGAATAAAAGAAAGGTGGAGCTCTTTTAAATACTTACCAATATAACAATTTTAAAGATTTTCACAATTCCATGCCATATAATAGCGTATTACTGAGAGGACGTCTATTACAAAAGTATCTAAGCAGAGATACGGATTGCTGCTACCAAAATCAATGTTATAAAAAGTGTAAACTATATAATAACGATTTTTTTGTGCTCAAGAAGTAAAAATTAAGTAAAGACTGAAAAAAAGAAACAATAACAAACTTTTATGTATATGTGACGTGCAAGATGTTATATCAGCCGTTTATACTTTGAATGGATTAAGAATTTGAAATTCTTACTTTTGGCGGAACTTTTGGTTGGGGAGAGGGAAGGGCAGGTATTGATTTTACTAGTTAAGAAATGAACCAAAAGAAAAGCTGGTGTGTATTCATATTTTGAGATTTTAAATACTAATATTTGTGATGGATGGAGTTTGTGTAGTATTGCTCTAAACATGGAAATAATTTCATGAAAGTTTACAAAGAAAGAAAAATAAAAATTTATATAAATGGCAATTAACACACATCTTCAAAGTACTACGTCACCAAGATGTATGGAACGTTAATGCTGCTTTCCGCATGTTTTCATCTTCACGATACGATTACTTGTGTTCATCAGTTACGTAGAAAAGCGGTAAATTAACTTCAATGTACAGTTTGTATCATATATCTTGAATTTCATTTTGAATAAGTTTTCATCACAGGAAAATAGTGCGCACTACATTGCTTCTCATTCCCGGTCGCTGCTATATCAAGGAACAAGGCTCTTTTAACCTAAGGATGCAAAATATGTAAATTTAAAGGATATTATGGAAAAAGGGCTTGAAAAATAGGACATGGGGTCCATCCAAATATCAATTAAAAAGAAAGAATAAAGGTCAATGTAGTGACGTCGGCAAGTAAAGAAGATTTACTTAGGTTAGAAGCAAGAAAAAAGAGAGGATGGTTTACATTTAAGAAAGGCTTTAAGACGGTATCAGATACATAACCTATCCTTTTCAGGATCAGCTCGACGAACACATTTTCCATCTTTTGGTGCTTGATAACATGATTTCTCCTTCTCTGTTTTAACCACTGGTGTAAGCGAAAGATTACAACGCGTTGAAGAGACGGTACTACAGTTTAGACAGCAACCAGCTATTGGTTGTTCCCTGTGATGACATTCTACAATCTAACATTCGGGAGTTTGAAGTGGTAAGGAAAATTCATTTCTTTTTCTGGTCGTCTTGCTAATACAATCTCGAATGTCACAAAAATGTTTGTAGTTTAAAAGTCGCATTTGAATTTATTTCTATTTAATATAAGTAATCCAGAAGTTGATTTATATTTCAAATCGATATTCATTTCAACTAATTAATTGCATTATATCAGGAAATGTTAAACAACGGGTTATCTAAAGGTGAAACTTTGTGGCACATTTAAGTTGTAACACTGTACAATGAACTGTCAAGGTATAGACTCACTCAATTGATAAGCGTCAGTCAAATCTTTAAAAATAACCGTACGTCAAAACAAATTCAGTTATGGTCATCGTCAGGGAAATCAATTTTTTTTTTCATAAAGAGATGTGGGTACTAACAATTTTGAAGGAACATTCATGAGTGCTGACGACATCGTGCTAAAACATATTAGAAAAACATTATTGAACATGATGGAAGTAATAGTAGTTAACAAACCTTCCAGTTTGTCATCTTGAAGTGCTTTCATTGTAACAGCTCTCAATAACATAGAATGCAATATTAAAAACACATGAACGCTGGTGACTGTTGATAATGTTCATCATCAGGGCGAGAAATTCTTCCAAAAAAGAGGATGTAAACAAAATTTTGCCTTTCACAATTTTTGGAATTAGAATCTAGAACCACATGGTATATAAGAAATGTTGTTTTAGATGACAAAATGATTAAGACCAACGGTGATCCATCTATAGAGTGGTAAAACAAGTTTTATTTCCTCGATTGTAGAAAAACAAGAGTAGTCTGAAAATTTGTCTTCAGAGTAGTTTTAGATGTTCAATATTATGCTGAATTCAGTTGTGTCTTTTAAAGCTATGTACAGCAAACTAATGCAATTTTTACCTACTTTAAGGTACTTCCTTTTATAGTTTTGGAGATATAATTTTTGACAGATGCACGTGCGTCTTTTCGTCTGCTACAGACTGGTATTTTTAAAATGGTCTATGTGGAAACTTTTGTAAATGTATTTGGTAAGTACAGTTGCCTGATGTGAAAACCTTCTGTTTTTGCCTCGCATTTAAAACTTAAATATTTTGAAGTATAATAATTAATGCGCTGTCATGTGATAACTGTTTCCGCTACTTTAACCCTATTTCTACTAGGATTTTAGAAACTATTCACTGCTAGGGGAATCTCCCTCTTTTATTATTTTAGAAGAATAAATGCTAGGACTCTAACATTTGACAGGTAAGTACTCTACTTTGAAATGTGTCAAGCACATCAGGTAAGAGGTCATGACGTCAGCGGGTTGCTAACTCATTTCTGTTGAAAAATTTAGTTAAGTCCTTACACCCAGTATAATGTAACGTTTGTGCTTGGTTAACGTATATTAACTGATTGTGATTGGTCATGCTTAAAGAAAGTGTTACATGGGAAAAAATGTGCAGAAATGGATTTATATTTTCACTGATTTATTTTATATTTGTACCTGTAAAAAAATTCTAATCCACGTTCAAAAAGATATTTGAGTAGGGCAAAAAGAATCGTGAAAACTAATTTCTCACTTTATCTACAGAAACAAAAGGAGAACATATTTGGGGGGGATTCAAAACCATTAATTACTCAACAAATATCTCAAAATAGCAACGGCTCCTTCAATGTAACATCGCGGATGAAAGATGATTGATCAAATGATGTAACATAAATATTCATCGAAACAGAATGGAAAATTTTTTAATATTCATTTCATCGTCACTTGCTAATTCTTTTTTAGCTTTAAATTTATTTTTTTTGGAATTTCTAATTACATATTCAACAATAATTCCACCTTCGGCATTGGCACCTCCACACTAACATCGTGAATACAAAAAATGCTACAATGATGTGTCATTAAGACTCATTAAAATAGAATGAAATATTCTTTTCATTGTCACTTGTTATAAGCATGGTCCAAAATCTCTTATCAAATCTTTCAGAAAAAATTAAGATCAAATTTTGCTCAAAAATTGAATGAAAAAGTCACAAAAATTTGGAAACCAAAACACTACATAATGTAATGTTTAATCAACTAGAAAATGACAAATTTTTTGGTTATGCACATTAGCTAATTAGGCAGTAAATATACATGCTGAAAGAAAGTGTATGCTATATAGGGGGAATGATGTAATAATGAGTTTACTTGTCTCCAAAAATTATATTTTGTATTTTGTTTACATTTAACTCTGTAAAAGAAATCTAATATCTGATAAACAACATATACGACTAGGTCAAATAGAATCAAGGAAATCTTTTGTCACATTATTTATAGATATGAAAAGTCATATTTTCTTTTTGAATTTAAAATCAAATATTCAACAATAATTTAACCTTCGGCATAGGCACCTCCATACTAACATCGTGGATGAAAAAGTTGATGCAATGATGTATCAAAAGTATTTATAGAAACGGAATATAATTTTCTTTATTGCTACTTACTAAACCATAGTCCCATCGATCTGTTGGGACACTTTTTTGAACAATATAGGAGCATAATAATCAAAAAATTACAGCAAAATTTAACAAAATTTAACAAAATTTAAACACAAATACCATATAAGGTGACGGTACAACAACTATACATGACACAAGTTTTTCGTTATGCATATTAACTAATTAGAGATATATTATTCGTGGTCGAAGCGAGCTTTAAGCTATATTTGAATAATAAAATTATGCAAGAATTAGTTTACCTTTTTCACAAATTTTTATTTCTATTTTTATTTTTTCTACATTTAAATCTGAAAAAAACCTAATACCTGATAAAGAACATATACCTCTAGGGCAAAAAGAACCAGGGAAATACTTTGTCACATTATTGATAAATATAAAAAATCATATTTTTTTTCTTGAATTTCAAATTTAATAATAAAAGCTGATGGAATGATGTTTCATAAATACTTATAAAGACAGAATAGAATTTTCCTTATTGCTACTTACTTAAACCATAGTCCCATCAATCTGTTGGGACACATTTTAAACAACGTAGGAACATAATACTCAAAAATAATTATACCAAAATTCCAAAAAATTTAAACATAAATACCATATAAGGTGACGTTACAACAACTATAACATGACACACGTTTTTCGTTATGCTTATTAACTAATTAGGGGGATATTATTCGTGGCCGATGTGAGCATTATGCTGTATCTGAATAATCAAATTATGCAAGAATTAGTTTACCTTTTTCACAAATTTTCATTTTATTTTTTATTTTATTTTACATTTAAATCTGTAAAAAAACCTAATACCTTATAAACAACATATACTTCTAGGGCAAAAATCAGGATAATATTTTGTCACATTATCTATGGATATAAAAAATAATAATTGGTTTTCGAATTTTAAATTAAATATTCAACAATAATCTCACTTTCGGCATTGGTACTCAATACTAACATTTTGAAGAAAAAAAATGATGGAATGATATTTTATTAACCACTCATTGAAAAAGAACGAAACACACAAATCTTTCAGAAAGAAATAAGATCAAATTGGCCGTGAGAAATGAATTTGGAAACCAAAACACTATATAATGTGATGTTACATCAACTATGAGATGACATAAGTTTTTGGTAATGCACATTAACTAATTAGGCAGTAAATATTCATCCTCCAAAAAAAGTATATGCCATATAGGGAAAAAATGATGCAATAATGAGTTTACTTTTTTTAACAAATTTATTATATTTTTGTATTTTTTTTTACATTTAATTCTGTTAGAAAATCTAATTCCTGAAAAACAACGTAAACCACTAGGACAAAAAGAATCAGGGAAATATTTTGTCAGCTTATTTATAGATAAAAAAAACATATTTTATTTTTGAATTTCAGGATAAATATTCAACTATATTCTCACCTTCAACATTGGTACTCCATACTAACATCTTGAAGACAAAAATGATGGAATGATGTGTCAATAACGCTCATTGAAAATAAATGAAATATTTCTTTCATTGCAACTTGCTATAAGCAAGTTCCTATAAATCTTTTGGCACCATTTTTTTCAGAAATATTAGGAAAAAAGAAGCAAAAAGTCACAAAAATTTAGAAACCGAAATACCATATAATGTAATGTTACATCAAATATGACATGACATTGGTTTTTGGTTACTCACATTTACTATTTAGGGAGAAAATATTCATGCTGAAAGAAAGCCTCATGCTATATGGGGAAAAAATTATGCAATAACGCGTTTACATTTTTTTCATATACTTTGATAGATTTTTGATGAGCAAAATTTCTGAATAGGACAAAACGAATTACGAGAGAAATTCCAATTGCTAAAAGCATGGTCACAATAATCTGTTGGATCAAATTTTTTGAAAAAAGTTTAATTACAATCCCAATACAATTAAACAAAAATCATGACCAAAAGAATGGCCAGTTTAAATGTTACGCAGGAAAACTTGCAGGGGCCGTTGTCCGCTCGCTCCCACCCTAGTAGAAGTAGGGTTAAGATATTTTTGGGTGAAGATTTCTCTCTCATTTATAATTTTCACGATAGCGTATAATTTATGACTGCTGAATGTGTGATTTTTAGTGTGCTAAAGATGGAATGGGCCATGTAGTTTTTCAACAAAGCAATTCATGACACCAAAGAAAATTATGTGGGAAAATAATAATAAAATTACTTTATTAGTACTGTTTTCGGTAAGTACAATTGCACAACTTTCAAGTGCAAAGCCTTTAAATTTTTTTCTCATAAGCTTAAATTTTAAAGTGATAAATTTGAGATATTTTGGTAAGCATATTTTTTTTCCTTTCACAATTCTGAATATAGTATATAATTTATCACAGTTGCATGTGTACTCTGTAGTGTGCCGAAGACTGGTGGACCATGTACCTTTGATTAAAGAATACTTTTTGTAATCGAACTTAATTGGTATTTTTTTGGTAAGTACAGTTATCTGATTGGAAAACTTTTTTCTTACATTATATTATAATAATATTATAATAATATAATAATACATAATATATATATCTCACTTTAAGGTTTTAAGGTTATGCAATGTAAATTCTGAAATTATCTACTACTTTAAGACATTTTGTTGTGATTGTTTATCTTCCTTTTACTATTTTGAGAATGGTATATAATTTATGACTGTTCAACGTGTGCATTTTAGTGTGCTGAGGACTGGCGAACTATTACCAAGTGTTTTATACAGATACTTTTTCAAATCAAAAAAAAGTAATTTGAAAATGCGAAAGCTCTCGTGAGCTTGATTGGAGTTGTTTCTGGTAAGTGATGTTACCAAATACTAAAACTTTTTTTTTCAAAATCAAGTATTTGGATTCTTATTCAGCTGTCTCATCAAAATGAATAAAAGAAGCACTAAAACTTTTGATGTAAGTAATGCCAAATTAATAAACGCAAACAAACAACAATTTCCTCCTAGCAAATATTTTTATTAACTTGAGAACTGAACATTTTATTTCCTAGATGGCACTATCAAGTTTGAGGAACTCTTCATTCGTGGCAAGTGCACAGAGTAATCATTGGGCTTTACCTTAGCTTTCTAATTATTTATGCCATGTGGAAACAATCGTTTTATCTCAACTAGACACTCTCGCCACATCAGTCACACTTAACCATGGCTAGTATATCAAATTCCTTGTCTGAAGAATCCACGCTTGTGAAGAGTATCGTTATTTAAACAGCTAATTATGGCATTACGAGATCTAATGTGAAAAAATGATTTTTAAAGTAGATGAATTGTTCTTATTTTGTGGAATGATAATTTTTAGACTGGATAAATTAGTTTTCTTAATTGTTTCTTATTTATTTATATCTTCTTGTTTTATAGAGAACGAAATATAAAATATTTGTATAGGCAAATATTTAATTGGTAAATGAATTTTCTTTTCTTAAACGTCCTTACTTTCAGCTAGGGGGATAGAAGAAAAGATGTTGATGATGTAGTTTCTTTACAAATCGTATAATTTAAATCTAACGGAATAATTAGGGAGCGTAGGTTTGATTTGTTTGATGATGATGATTTGAAGAGAACAATCTTTAATAATATAAATAATTGGTTTTCTCTTTATTCTATCCTCGTAGCTCTGAGGTGCTTAATAGACGTTTTTCATTAGGCATAAAAAAATTTTGCTGAGGCTTGAAGCTGCTTATAGTCGTATAATGTAAACATGTTTCTTTGTTCCCCAATCGTGATAGGAAAGAACTTTTCTTCAGCAGCTATTAAACTCGAGGATACTAATAAGGTCAGGAAGAAAGGCAGATAACAAAAATATCATCCCAAATCTTTTCATCATGTACCAGAGAAAAATAATATTCTTTTAAAAATGTCCAGGCTTCTCAGTCACTCGAAATTTCAAATAGGAACTCACCTCACTTTATATTTAAAATCTCTGCATAGTTAATTTACATGGCTTATCTAATATTGCATCTTTTTTAATGTTTGTTATACGTTTTTGTTTTTGTTTACTCTAGTTGGTGTAAATTTGTACTTATTATTTACTATGTAAAACCAACTTACAGATATGAAATAATAATAATATTATGACTAGCTGTATACCCGTGGAGAAATCCACTTTAATCAAAGGAACAATGAAAAATATTGTTGATTAGAACCATTTCAACGACTAACAAATATACATAATACCACGTCAAGAAAGTCTGTTATGAATTACACTGACAATTAATTCTATTATTGACGAAAAAACAGCTAAAACAATATACGTAATAAAAGAAAATCTTACATTTGGTATGTGTAAGTTGATTGAATGTCCTTAATCCGCGATGCATAAGGTAAAAATGAATTTTGGAATGTTTTTATTGCCCTGACTTTTAGTTCGTGAATTATCCCTTAAACAAGAGATAATCTAGCCATGGGACTTTGCGCTTCACCTAAAAAAGAAAGAAGAGCATGTGTTAGACAACATAAGAAAACAGTGGTATGGAGAAGTGTGGAAAAGGAAATAATCACCTACTGTAATGGACAATTGTGTTTTCGAAGGTGTAGTCAGAAAGAAAGACAAATAAATCTGGTGTGCTATATTAAACTACCTGTTTAATTTATTGTACAACATAAACTCTTTAACTTATCCTCGCAGGTTTATTAACGATAAGAAATAGGAGTCATCTGAAAGATTCGGACACAATAATGTAAACGGTGGAATGTAATAAACCATTTGATACTAATAAGGTTTTATCACTTAGTGAGTAAAAGAATGTGACAGTAAAATAAGAATGGAATGGAGATGAAAATTGGTAATTTAATATAAGTCATCTGGAATCGCAACAGAAACTTCAATTAAGAGAATTGTTCCGTAAATAATATGTTATGAAAACTTCTCAACAGCTACTTTGTAGTGTCAACGTGACACAATAAGGGGCATTCAAAAACGCTCAAATAGTCATTACTATGTACTCATCCGTCACCTAATTTGTTTTTGCCTTAAAATGTTTGAACGAACTGTTTTTTGAATGCCTCCATATTATCTATCTATAAATTAATACGACTTGTGTAAATTCAAATGGATTTGTTAGGAAACACAAAAACAAAGTCTGTTCAGAATTGTTTTTACTCCGCAGAACTTTATTTTTGTTTGAAAACATGTTTAATTATAAAGCACTGTCGATCTCATGACCATGACAAAAGATTCATTTTCCGAAATGAAAAGTGATAGTTCCGTCATGGCAATTAGACACAACAGTGCAGGATCGACTTCGCTCTTGCGTTTCGGGGAACTGCGTTTGTTTATCATTAGTTGTAATGCTGGTGGTAGTTTTTTTATTTAGTTGTTTCTTCCAGCTCCTTTTGAATTTTTCACTGTCTTTATACCCATTATGTTTCCAAAACTGAAACGATCTTTCAGATTTTGGACCAGGGTTGTCATCCCTATATTCTTTGTAGCGAGCACGAAGCTCGTCGTTCTCTTTTCTGAAAAAAATTAAACTTCTAATAATCAAAGATTTTACGTGCAAGTGCTAACGGTGTCCTCAATTTTATGTTACTTACTACTTACTGTTTAAGTAACAACTGAAATTTGTAATTATGATTGATCTCTTTAGGTAAGTTGTGAAACTAATTAAAATTAAAAATTAAATTGCTCGACATAATATAATATCTGCACTGCAAGGTCATGAAATGTGCTGATTTAAGTTGTACTTTTTCACCATGAAATTTATGCTTGTTGATAGAACGTTTTTAAGAAAGTTTGAATGATGACGTTAAAAGATTTCGCAACAGTCTACGATGTTGTCATTAAAACACTGAAATTTTAGGTCATTCTTAGGTAATAAAAATGATCAATGATGTACACACATGAGTTTATAGTCATGTGTTTTTCATTTTATCTAATAGAAACGTATAATGACACTTACGTTCCCTTCTTAACTCTTCTTTTAAACTTTGCATTTCTTTTTTCATTTGACGCAAAGCGTCGGCATGATCTGCAACTAAGGAGATTTATTGGTAAAACCTTATTAAAGTCAATATAAAAAAAGGTTTTTAATCGATATTCCCCTTACTGAGTTTACACAGTATATATGACCAACTTACTTTCCTTGTCACGCCCCTCTTTCAGTAAGTCAATCTCTTTTTTCAACGTTACCAAGGACTTTTCTTGTTCAATACCTAATTTGAAAATAATATAAAAGTAATTTATTTTTGATTCTATTGGTAGTTAAATGTAGATGTGTTCTTCTTAGACAAATAAAGTTTAATTAAACGAAAATAATCGTTAAAGTATTTCCTTGAGATCGCACCTCAGTATAATAAAAAACTTACTTTCCTTTCGACGACATTCTGGCATGTTCCATAATTCTTTTTTTAATATTATTATCGTTTCATATTCTTCCATAACTAAGCAAAAAAGTCATTTATTCTTGGCTGTGTTCTTTTAGATAAATATTGTGAATTATTAATTATTGACATGTGAAGTTTGTTTGTTTTTAGTGCAAATTTTTGCAAATTTTCTAATAATAGTACTTTGAATCGAAAAGCTATAGCTTTTTTTTCCAGCAAACTTTGTCAGTTCTTCTTCAGCTTACATAAAATTACATGGATTATTATACTCAAGATAATTGTGCAAACAATCGTGGGATACTTACTATTGTTTTCCAAATCATTCATCTCAAAATCTAGTTCTATTTCATATATATAATATATTTATTACCTAAAACAAAATGTGCGTCATTTGTATAACTTTATCAAGTATTATAACACACTTTGAAAGTAGAATTTTCCTATTTGAAATTTCGAGTGACTGAGAAGCCTGGACATTTTTAAAATAAATTTATTTCCTCTGGTACATGATGAAAAGATATGGGATGAGATTTTTGTTATCTGTCTTTCTTCCTGCCTTATTAGTATCCTCGAGTTTAAGAGCTGCTGAAGAAAAGTTCTTTCCTATCACGATTGTGGAACAAAGAAACATGTTTACATTATACGACTATAAGCAGCTTCAAGCCTCAGCAAAATTATATTCCAACGACTAAAAGATATAGCTCACCGGTTTAATATATCTCTTGGATTGGTGTCAAAAAATTTTCATTCTTGGTTACGAGCAAGTGCTGAGGTCTTAAAATCCTTGGTTTATGTTCCTGACCCTGGTACAACTTATGCAGTTACACCTTGTCGCTTTCACAGATTTCAAAAATTGATGGTTATAATTGACTGCACAGAAATTTTCATTGAAACTCCAAAAGATTTGGAGCTACAAAGTGCTACATGGAGTGAATATAAGCATCACAACACAAAAGCTTACACTGGAAGGATTTCAGACAAGGCATTGACTCTTGATTGTGGATTTTTAGACGTTTTACCAAAATATTCAAGTATTATGGCAGACAAAGGTTTTAACATTTTGGATGAATGTACAGCAAGGTCCATTTACTTTATTGTTCCACCTGGTAGAAGAGGTGCATCACAAATGACACCTAGTGAGGTACAACAGACAAGTAATGTCGCAAAAGTTCGTCTTTTGGTTGAGCAAGTTATTGGTCGGTTAAAAACATTTCAACTCATTCCCAATGAACTTCCTATTTCCTTAATTTCTCACGCGGATGATGTTTTAATAGTATGTCTACTACATACTATTAAAACACCATCCGTATTTTCAACTTAATGGAACCTATTTTTAAGGATGGTTAACTCTGCTTTCAGACTATTAATTAATGCTAGATAAATTTTTGCCAATATTTTCTAAAAAATTATGTGCAAGACTTTGCAAATATTGTTCTCAAGATTTCATCCAGCATTAATGAATCCTCCGAAGGCATGTATATATAATATAAATTACTCTAGCTCTATATTTAAACTTTCCATTTCTAAAATTTCTAATGTGTTTTCTGCATTTTGTTCTTCACCATTTGGGCTGACTGGAACATTTTTTTGTATTTTTGTTAGATTTTCTCCGGAAAACACAGGATATAAAGATAATCTAGTCCACTCAGTTTTAAACAATACTTCTGGAGCTACCACTCTTTCCCAAACAAATTTTAGACCCTCCAGACATTCAAACCAAAATTGTTCATCAAAAGTCAATCTTTGAAGGAAATAACCAGCAAATGAAAATACGAAAAAGTCACAATATTTGTAACCAGTAACTCCCATCTGACCTTGTATTTGATAAAAATAAGGTGAATTTCGTTTCAGTTGCAGCATTCCATTTCGCAATTCTAAATGAGAATAACATATTTTGTTTTCTTTGGATTGTTTGTTATATTTAGTAAAAAATTATTCATGATAAGAAGCAAGGAGATCGATAATATATATATAACTATATTTTGAAAATGTCATCAGAATTTTTGGTGACAGTATTATTTATTTTTTCTTTAGGACGTCTGTATGTTAGTTTATTTTTCATCTCTTTGATACTTAATATGTTAGGTTGAATAGGAGTTGAAGTAAGAAGTTTATTATTTATAAAAGATAGCTGATTATTTATCGTTGAATGTTGTGGTGTAACCATATTTATTGTTGAATGTTTTGCTTTTGTTGATGGAGTGTGGATAGATATAACAGGATTTCCTTCCCCACAGAAAACAATAGGTGCAACAACATTTGAAGATAAACTAGATTTGTCTTCAAATGAATCCTCTGAAGAATATGTAATACTTCTTCTCGACGAATGAGCAGACATATTTTTAATTCTTGAAGAAACATTATATCCAAGATTTTGTGTGGGCAAAGGGTTTTTTAAGGAGGGTGCGTCATCTACAAAATGTTCAGTACAAACTCTGCTATGCGCATTGGGAGTCCAGGGTTTACCCTTAGCATCCACACGATTAATAAGTCTAATCCATTTATCACGGCGAACAGGATCTTTCTTTACAGTGGGAAATGGGTATAATTTAAATGGAGTATCACAAGAACAATTTTTATGAATAATGCCATCGTGGGTCATACAATTAATTAATTTCCATTTTTCAAGCTTTCTGGAACCATTTTTTCAAAAAATAACAACAAAGTAAGAATAGTTTCGGGGTCAAATCATAATTTGTCACAACATAAAAACAATCCCAATAAAAATTCGTTGTTTTATTTTGTGGTGGCTTGTTTTCTCACTTGCAATAACTGGGAAAGAATATTCATAATGGCATGTTCTTGCTATTAAGAACAAAATAAGAACAAATCAAATTGAAAAAGGCTCGAAAATTAGGAACAGGAAGTGTCTGGTCTGATTTTACTGTTTTAAAAATTTGACGCAATAAAAAGACCTTGTTGAAAAATAAAAAAAGCAGGTCAAAAAAACAAAATTATTTGTTACTATAGTAAATAAAAATTAATCTGATTAAGATGACGGGTCTATGTTGTTCCCCTCGCAGAACGCGCAAAATTTGATAGAGAATTTATCTAACGCGATTTAGCTCAACTGATTTACAAAAATCATTAAAATAACGCAAAATAAGGGAATTAAGAAGACAAAATTTAATGGACATGTTTATCTTTAACTTGAAAATGGGTTTATTGACAACCAGTTCATCTTGTTTTCTTTAATACAGCTACCCTCCAGCCGGCCTTAACCACATTAGGTGAACCAGGAAGATACTGACATTTTTTGCGTTCAATTGAACATAAGGAGGACGAAGTATGTGTGTTGTGTGAGCTGTGTATTGCAATTGCTAGAAAAATATATTTTTAACATTAATTACAGGTGTTAAATCAAATAGTAACTTTTTTTAACGTCCTTCATATTTACGTTACACTTTAAAAAGGGACATTTAATTAACGCTAATTTTCAAAATTCGCGGCAATTTCCTGGAAAAAAGTAGTACACAACACTATAAAATGTCTATAAAAGTCCAAGTTTTATAATAGTTGATCAAAGGTTGTTTGAAAATGAGTTTCTAATTTAATTTCTGATGATAACTTCAGCAATTGCTCGTTAGATTTCATAACAAAAATACAACCATTTCCATGACAGGGATAACATCCACTTTGGTCAATCGACGTCTAGGAGACGAGGTTGAGATAACGTTATAGCTAAAAAAACTTTGCCAAGTTCATAAAAAGATTTAAGTTTATGACGCATGTTTTGGTTTAATCTAATAAAAAGTTCTTTGAAATTTAATTGGTAGTTTTAATCTAGCCTTTTTTAAAAAAACAACCTTTATGATAAAACTTTAAAGTGATTAAAATTTGTCATGGAGAAGAATTTTTTGAAAACTTATAGACCTATTTTTAAATCTAAGCATTAAACCTGACTTTAAAATATACAAATATTGTACCACAAAAAACGCTTAATGTACTTCCGGTAAAACAAATTCAAACCGGGAAACAGATTTCAAAAGTATGTTATTGCAGAAAGATACATGTATGTTAGTAAAGGAACTAAGTCTTTCAGGCGCATGTTATTTTTTCTTTAATCTATGAAGAAATTCAGACTGAGAACGTTTTCTGAACCTTTGACAAAATCTCAGCCTGTACGTTCCTATAAACTAGGTTCTCATTAAAAAACGTGTAGTGGAGAATGTATGATATAAATATGATTTTTCGCTGGAGGTACGTGCTTCAATTTCTTAGAAGTCGACTTTAATTTTCGTCTGACAACATTACTGAACTATATTAATTTCTGTCAAAATATTTTCTACTATACAACGGTTTAATACAAATGTTCCTTATCTTCATAAAATTACAGTAAACTAGTCGTGACCCTGTGGAAAAAACACGATAATTCACCTGTCTCTTATCGTTACTCGCAGCTGCCATCTTTGGCTTGAAAATTGACAACGAAAATTACAATATAGACTAGTCGTTAAGCCGTGAAAAAATCCATATTTTAGCCCATAAACAAATTATTTATTTTGCGGGAGACCTGGAATAAAACTGCACGCAGTCGTTCCAAACAAATTACGGTTATTAATCAAAAGACTAGTCGTTAATCTTTGAAAAAATCTTCCAAAAATTGTCCCCTGGATGTATTTTTCGCATCGTTATTTCGTGCGTTACTGTTCGCGTGTTTGTTAGCATAAAAATATTAAAATTACGCTAAGCCATTTTGCACAGAGCCAGACAATGACTATTAATATAGGGACTATCGGTTACTCGAAACTGCGCGCATATTACTCAAAATTTTATTTAATCGAATCAGTTTATCGCTCATTTTGGTCTAAAATTATTTCGATTATTTTATTTACATATTTTAAAATATATGGTTATATAGTTATTACAGACATATATAAAATATATGTCAGTAATAACTTGTTATTGATAAAATATTTATATATGTAAAACTCTTACTGCGAAAATGCAAGAAAATTATATTTTTTGTAAAGGAATGCAATGTAATTGCACTCTTTACCGCTCATTAAACGTGGACTTAATTAAAGGCTGGTGTCCCTTTGAAAAAAAATATTCTTGTTTAAGCACGAAATCGAACAGACGAAGAGCAAAGTCGTACGAGGTAGAATTTCCTACTTAGAAAGTTGCTATTTCTACTACAAGATTATTTTATTGTTTAACATGATGTTATTGCTTCTATTTTGTAGATGAAACTGTGACTGTTATTATTTTATTCACCATGTTGATTGCTGTGACTGGACAAAAAACAGGAGGTAACTAGAATGATGCTTTAATCCTTCATCACCGAAATTCTACTTGAGAGACAAATAAGTAATGTCTTATTTGCCACTGTTCAGACACACGTAACTAGAATGATGCTTTAATCCTTCATCACCGAAATTCTACTTGAGAGACAAATAAGTAATGTCTTATTTGCCACTGTTCAGACACACACACACCAAGGAGGTTTAAACCTCCTTGCACACACACGCATTAAAAAAATCGTAAAATGGCTTCGCGCAAAGGATTTACTAGTAAAATTATACTCAATTTTGCTAATACGTAACTATGTGAGAAAATTAATGATAAGGTAGTTTTCACTTTTGAAATTTTATCATATTTTTAGGAAGCCCGTACACTTTTGTGTGCAGACATGGGAGTTTTGACATGTAGTGTATTGGTTGTCGTGAATGGGGTGCAACATGTTGCTTACCCCAAAATTGTGCCAGCGGAACATCTTGCGTAAGAGCCAACTGCCAGTAAAATTGCTGTAAAGATTTGTAGTTCATAATCACAAATATCAATACGTAAAAATTGTTGTATTTATTATTTTACGTTACTTTCTCCTCCGCAGTGTCTTAACTTATTTGGCATTCGGTCAATGTTGTTTGTGCTAAAATATAACCATTTGTTGAAGATTTCTGTAAGAAAATCTTTTATCTCGAAAATAAGTACCAAGCATTTATATAACGCCCTTAGCAAAGCAGACTGTTTTTTTTGATTACATAACAAGGGAGGAACAAAGTTTAATAAGAGCTGAAGGAGGAGTGATTGGTAGGCGATAGGCATTTATAAAACAACTGACAGAGATAAAAAACACAAAATACAAACACAAATTAAAATCTAAAAGAAACAAGAAGCCCTGCGGCTTAAAGATTTCCGTCATTAGCAATAACCTGAAAAAGTACTGAACTTTGAAGAGGACTGAGTAATATGGGGGAACAAAATCATTGAACATTCTAAAATTTTAAAATTCAATTTTTGGTTATTATTGTAACTGTAAATCATAGCTAACTTAACCTACATAAACTTAATTTCTCTATAAGAACAATTTTAAAAGAAAAATAATAAACCTGAAAATTGATGAACAATAAAAACAAAATAAGAACAACGGCAAGGCTGAAAATTTATCTATTTTCTCTTTTTCTCTGAAAACAGCTTGGAAAATATCTTTAAAGGTGGCAGCAAATTTTTTTTGACATAATCAGTTACGAAAGGTTATTTTCAGACTACATATTCTCATTTTTTCGTTTATAACACACTTGTCACGATTTTATAGCTATACATTATCTTTCACCAAAAATATTCAGCCTCAACAATTCCTCTTTAAATTAAAATTCATCAATAATTAATTAGTTCTGCGGAATATAGCTTTAGTCTACGTGCTTGCAAAATTGTACAGAAGGAAATGACGTAATTATTTAAGGGAAACGTTAATAACATCAAAGATGGCGCATTATAAGACGAGCTTCATTATGCTACACTGCACGAGCTTTAACTTTCGATAGCATATAAACTTTCGAATAAAGTATTGTTCATTGAATAATAAAACAATTTGTTGCACTGTTAGGATTCTTTTTGGCTTGAAACTCAATTTAGCCTCGTTCTGAGAAAAAAATCTGTCAAAAGGAGGATTTAGGCTTTAGCCTGGATAAGTTTCGGACGTCCAGCCTAGCTGCGCTGTCTCTCTCTATCTCTCTATCTCTCTATCTCTCTATCTCAGTATCTCTCTATCTCTCTATCTATCTAATCACTAATCCTTATTTAGAAAATTATTAGAATAAGGGTTAAATTTCAAAGAAAGTAACCACAATGAATACGTTAAAAATCAGATTGGCGAATATTAATATTGAAAAAAAAAAGAAATGATAACGCTAGGTAGGAGAAAGGGTAGGACAAAAACATATTGGATAGGCGGCTTTGTCATCAAATCATGCTGGACGCACATCTGTGGTCAAAATCTTAAAACTGGTTGCTTTAAGATTGATACATGGCTGGAAAACGCCATGAAACGCTATTCCAGATACATACGAAGTGTTTAGAAGAAAAAAATTACGATCACGCCGTAGCAGATAATAATTAAGGTAAAATTTATCATACTAATAATTTTCCAGTTGGACAAATGGATTTATACGTGTTTGTTTATTCTATTAAATTTTAGATTTACTAAAATTGACTAATTATCCATATATATTTTAATAACATTTTCGGACATTTACGCATGTCCCTCATAAATCCGGGAAATAATTTCGACGTGTGTGAATATTTATGTTCATAATGTCCTTGTAAACTGTTACTACAAGCTATAGACTATAGACCTCTTTACTGATAGTGCTACCATTTTTAAATTTATGACTTCGCAAAGCAGTATGGGAAAATCAGGGTATCTCAAATCAAAACAAACCTTGAACGAAGTTAGTCGCTTTTAATGTGTACTGTTATTCTGTGGTTTTTATTGAAGAATAATTATCGTTATGGGAATTAATGATCGTTGTCCTGTGGGAGCATGTAACAATGCTCGTAAATATCCAAATATGTCATTAAGCTGCACATCACTGCATTTAATGGGAGTTTAGAGCTACGTTTTTACACTTGTAGAAACCCTAAGTTGTATACTAAGTGGGGGTCCGCTTGTAACAGAAAGTATTTTGTGTTTAAAAAACATCATG
Source organism: Hydractinia echinata (assembly GCA_030067915.1). Taxonomy (NCBI): domain Eukaryota; kingdom Metazoa; phylum Cnidaria; class Hydrozoa; order Anthoathecata; family Hydractiniidae; genus Hydractinia; species Hydractinia echinata. The sequence goes on from JASGCC010000089.1 coordinate 459,734, forward strand.
TAATCTGTTCAAATCATTTTGAATATGGAAAACCGACAGATGCAAGCCTTTACCCACATTGTATTTAAAAGGTTATGGTACAGATGAAAACTCAAAAAAGAGAAAAGCACCAAAAGAAAGAGTTTTTCTTCCCAACAAAAAGTGCAAAAGAGATAAATTTGTTCCATCTTCAACTGCTTCAGATGGTATCAAAACAGAACCAGACAATGTAGATGAAATTGACTTTGGTGTCACACTTGATCTAACTTCTCCTAAAAATGCCTCTTTGTTAATGTCACCAACCAGTTCATCAACAGAACTTTCATTATTATCACCAGCTAGTGGGACACTCTGTTATCACCCACTTGCTCAAGCTCATCGATGTCTGCTTTAGAATTAGATATTCCAATGTTATCACCAACTAGTAATGCCAATATTTTATCGCCTACGTTGTCCACTGCATCCACAACTTCCAGCAAATTGTCATTGCATACAATTAATACAAGAATGTCATGGGATTGCATCCAGAGTAATAAAAAAATTATAAAATTGTACACGGGATGTCCATCATCAAAAGTTTTTCGATTTATTGTTGAGCATGTTCGGCCGAAACATTTAAAGCTCCAATATTACAAAGGTGACAATTCTGTAAAAACTAAACAGTATCAGTATAGTCCAGCCAAATTGTTTTGTCAAAGAAAACCTGGTCCAAGCCGTTCTCTAAGCTTAGAGGATGAAATATTAATGACGTTGATGAGGATAGGACTTGATGCGCCTGTTGCTGACTTAGCTTTCAGATTTGGAATATCGACTGGACATGCCTCCAACATTAATACAACATTCATCATTTTTCTTAGTTTGGAACTTGGACAACTAATATATTGGCCAACACATGATGAAACACTGGCATATAAGCACCATCATCTTTCTGGTACTTTCAAACAAATGTGAAGGTATTGGTGACTGCACTGAACAATATGTTGAACATTCAAAAACATGTTGCAGCACAATACCAAACATACAGCACCTACAAAAGCCGAAACACGCTGAAAAACTTATATTTTGTACAAAATCGGGGTCAATCTCTTACGTATCTCCTGGCTATGCTGGATCTAGCACAGATCGTTTTATTACTGAAGATACAAATGTTGCTTCAAAATTTCATTCTGGTTTTATGGTTCTGTTTGATAAAGGTTTCAATGTTCAACATCTGTTTTTGCCCCACCAAGTAACATGTGTTCTACCTCCTTTTGTTCGCCATAAAAGAAAATTTACAAGATCAGAAGTTTATCATGGTAAAAGAGTAGCACGCGCAAGAATACGCATTGAAAGGGTTAATGGACCGTTGAAAGAATTCCGATTATTGGAAAACATATTACCAATAATCGAAATGTGTGATCACATTTGGACAATTGCTGCAGCTATTGTTAATATGAAACCCCCATTAGTAAAGTAGTTCTGGCCCCAATTGATTGCAGTGACATAAGGCTTCTTGACATATTATCAACAAAAAGGCTTTTTTTAAAGCCACAAATGTTTTTTACAAGCATATACATAATTATTAAATTATTATTACTTATTGCATGAAACTTTTGTAGTCATTTTAATTTCGCGATTTTATGTTTTTCTTTTAAAAATTTAGTTTAGAACCATTTTATATCGGTGTGATAGTTGTCGTTGGAGAAAATCGTGGACAATAATACTTTGTTGTTTTCACAATATTCCAAAGTAATTTCAAATTTGATTATTCTCCTCTTATATAACGTTGGTGATAGTTTTCGTCGTATATACATAAGCATATACATATACCAAAGCAATGTTTTTTACAAATGTGTGACTTTAAAAAAAGCCGTTTAATTAGGAGTATTGTTAGCTAGGGGGCTCATAGGGAAAACAATTGGTTCAATTCCTCTGATACTTCATTACTTGGCGAAGTTCTTGCAACAGCATTTACTATTTCTTTTAAAATATCCTTGCATGTAAAAATATCATTTATTTTTTTTTCAAACATTTCTGGCAAGATATGCATATTGAAAAAACCCTCCAAAAGTGGAATAACATTAATGAATTCTGAATCTTTAAGAACTTCACAGGTTCACAGCAGGAGCATTGCACCAGTCCATCTACACTAGCACCAAGTATATGTTTCTCCTGATGGATCTTAAGTCCAGATTCTGTGAAGTTTGCGGTTTGAGGCTATGTATCTTTTACGAGCATATTTCTCAAGCTCAGTTCCCCAAAACAAAGCCGGCGCACGAATCGGTTTGTTATAACCCAAAATTTTTGCAATGAAATTATCAACAAATGATTGTGATGGGTTTTTATTTTTTGACAGGGAAATTAACACTTTGTGAAACAGATACTGTAATCATACCATGGCGGTAACTGAACCAGTGCTTATTACTTGCTTGACCTTTAGTCACATCTTCAATAATGTTAATATGATTCTCTGTCCTGTTTTCTGCAAGTGTAGCAAAAAATTCAGATGGCGATGATGATTGTTTGAAGATGTCTTCCATGGTCAGTGGTTCCACATTTAATAGATTTTCTAGTACAGAGTTGTAGCTATGGTCATTTCCAAGGTGAACATTCTTTCGAAAACATAAAACAGAAGCCTATCCATCAGTAGCCGATGCTAATTGATCCCAATTAATATTATTAGCTGTACGTTGATGCACATCACGAGGATCAAACGAAGCTCGTGGTACTTTAACATGGTCTGGTAGATGCTCGGGATGTGGCCTTTTAAAAGATATTGACGACATTTTTGCAGGAAGATGAACTTTTCTCGACCTTTAGCCACTGTTTTGTTCCAAATTGAGTTTTGGACGTACATGTTTTATTTAAACCCAATGCAACTTGTTGTAAGACAAAATGGAGCAGTGCAAAAACATGTTTGCAGCTTTCACTGTATCCAGCAATGCAACCACATTCACCAGTTAAAACTTCATGGTTATCAATGTTTATACACACCCAGGTTTTATAAGGAGTTTCATTAACCCGTGTTTGTGGTATAACATCTCCACGAACAAAACAATAACGCAGACATTGAGATATGTTATTGAACTCAACATTTTTATCATGTCCAGCATTCATTAAATTCTCTCCCTCATTTAAAGCTTCGACAGCCAGACTCTTCTGTGCATACTCCAGAAGGCATTTGGTTGTGATATCAGGATAGTACACGTATCGAGCCATCCATACAGTGGTTATCTGTTCTGGAAAGGGTATTTTGATACATGCGACAGTTAATTTAGACACACGTCGGTTTTGATTGTCTTCTTGTTTTCTTTCCAACAATGAAGATACAGGGAGATTAAGCAATTCTGCTGCAAGCACTTTCTTAATTAAATCAGCTTTAAGTACCCCCCTTAAAGGAACCCCCCTAGCTAACAAATAACTCCTTAAGTTTTCAACACTCCACTTGTTTAATTCTTCTTGTGAATACACCATTGTTAGACAGTTTCGTACCAATGTTTACAGTAAGTAACCTTCGCCGAAACTACATAAAATACCCTGATTTTCCCATACTGCATTGCGCAGTCATAAATTTAAAAATGGTAGCACTATCAGTAAAAAGGTCTATTCATTAAACCATAAGGATATGAACAAACAAGAACTTTATTTAATCAAAAAGCACAATGTTGGAAAATGGGCTTCATGACGGTAATGGTTGGTTGATCGATGTTCTTATCTTCTTAGTTTTCAAAAAGAAAACAAAATTATCTCACGTTATATTAATCACTATATTTTAACACATGGTCATTTAAACCACAACACTTCATTGGTGGCTTGGAACGTTTTATGTTGATCCCATCAATGGTAATTAATTTGAAATTCTAGTAATTATTGTACACCCCCAGAATAAACATCATTCTTGAAGAAGATGATTATGCTGGAAAAGACAAACAACTTCTCCTTCTTCAATAAGAATTCAATAACGATTGTCATATTGTCCACATGACTGTTATAATTTCTATATTAAGACAATTTCGCTTTCAATGGCGTAACATTTTGACCACATAGAAAACCGATATGACCTATCATGCATCTAAATGGGCAAAGCTGCGTCAACTGGAATACATTGCAGGCCTTTGTTCCACCGGCCCTAAACCAACGCCGAAACATTTAACTCCATCACCCATAGATTTTGAAGAACTTTATAAAAACGCATTCACAGAAATTTATATGACTAGTCGTAAATCCGTGAAAAAATCCACGGAAATTCATTTGCCACAAAATCAACAGCAATTCGTCTGTCACAACTCGCAGCTACCATTTTTAGCTGACAGACGGAAAGTTGGGTATTATAATGTAGGTTAGTCGGAAGCCCGTGGATGAATCGGGTTTATTTTCGTGTTTCCGTAGCACGACATTTTTTCTGCGCACAAGCAAACAGAATACGGGTATTATTATTATAGAGATTATTGAGAAAAATGTTGATTAAAACTTTTGAAATTTCTACTGAAATATTCTTGGTTAAATCTACGTTTGAGATTGTTGTCATTGGGAAAGAAAAATGTATTCGCAGACAATCTACTGTAATTTTTTAGAATCTTTATTATTATCTGCACAACTAAAATGAGAAAAACTGTTTGTACGTACGACAGATTCATTCTTCAATCAGCTCGGATAAATTTCTCTGTAGTAATATCGAAATGGTAATAAACATCACAATGTTGTATTTTTCTGAAAGAAGAGGGTCCTCTTCAACAGTTTTTCATAAACAGTATGCTCAAGAACAACTTTTATATTTTTTCCTGTTGACCAATTTTCAAACACGCTCTCAAAGAGTTCTTAGTCTTGATAATCCAGAGATGTACTTGTGGTTACATGCTGCCGACATTTTCAGTATTTTTATCCGCAACTGAGCAAAATAGCTAGCTTAACACAGCTAGCTAGCTAACTAGCTATAAGTAAGCATATAAATTTTTTGTTAGAACCTGTTACAACTACATAACATATTATACACATATATACTATAAATTTAGATACATATAGAGCTAGGTTGTTATGAAGTATAATATTTTCTCTCTTATGGATTTATGGATAATTTTTAATTCATTACTTAATTTAATAAATATTAAGATTATGATTTTTAGATTGTTAAGTGAGAATCCAGGATAAGTTATGTAAAACTCAAACACAGCAGCTAACTAAAATTATAAGTTTCTAGCAAACTAGCCCAGAAGATCCAATGGCGTCCTGTCCTGTCCTGCTACGCCCGGATCATCCAATGATTTGGGTGTGGCAGGACAAGTAAACAGTAACTAAGTGTCTTTTGATGTGCAATTATTTGTTCTTTAAAATAGGTTTCCTTTGTACTAAACAGACATGCTTTAATTAGGTTGTCTGTAGCATTTAAATGTTTGATAGTCGCCATATTTGTAATATTGGATGTCGTCATCAATTGGTTAAGAATGTTATATGATGCTTAGAAGAAATTTTCCTCGGAGACCAAAATATGTCCTCTTTATAAAAAAGACATTCGCTATAACGATGCTTTTAAAAAAGTGATTTGGTCTGGGCTTAATGTAATTACCCGTCGCGGTTCGGGTGCCAGGTTAAATTGCACAGGTATAAGATGCCACACATACTTGCCCTGCATATGTCTTCATTCTTAACGATGCTGACTGTTCAAATTACATTGATTCAAATAAAAATTAGCTATAATAAGCAAAGGTATTTGCAATAATTATATATTTTGCAGTTATATGTATTTTTAGACTTACTATTTGTGAAAAGCGAGCTTGTGTTGTTCTAATAAAGGAAATCAAAATATTTTAGTAATTCTCTATAAAGCAACGCAATAATTATTGTTGTCTTTCTGTGGCAACAACCATTTTCGTTCTTAAGTAATCCAGAAATGTATTAAGAGATGTGTAAGCCTTACTTAGAGAAAGGAAGGAACAAAGTATTCAATTAGTGGTCCCTTCGTCAGAAAAGGAGAATTAATCCTATTAATTAATTCAGCACTTTTGAGCATATTATGACAGGATTGCGGGGTGTAGTGCGTGCGTGTGTGTGTTGTGAGTGGTGTGTGCGTGACTGATTCTGTCCCTTCCCTATCCATAATTTTAATAGGCTATCCCATGCGGAATTAATAAATACAATATAAACCATGTTATCTCTCTCTTCTGAAAAAATATTATATTCTCGGTCAGCGTATCGAACTCGCAAGCTCGGTTTTTGACCTCGGGTAATATTTCAAAGTATAGATAGTCAAAACAGTTTATATTGTATTAAGAAAAAGAGGTGAAATATCTTATTTCACAGCATTTAATATCTATTCAAATTCCGTATTGTTTTTAATAACAATCAAAAACCACACGCTCGTCATACTCCGTCGAGTCTTTTTTTTTTGAAAATGTGATCAAAATGAAATTCTCCTATGATGGGCTAATTCGCTAAGTTGTTAATTTGCTAATTAGCTTTGAATGCTTTTTTTTTCAGCAGTTAGAATTTTCAACAAATCACACAAGAAGAGAAATATTCGTGCGGTGGTACTGTAAAATCGTCATTTTGAAGCTTTTCACAGGTCGAAAGTGTTGTCTGCTTAAAAAGGAATTACAAACAAACCAGGAGAAGCTGCAAAGATGTTTCAATACCAGTGATAATGTAGCGTTTTGTGGATCTTTTTTGTTAAACTTTACGCTTCAGGATTTTTGTCAAAATTTTTAATTTTGTAGGATAAAAAAGTCAAACTCCTTTAACTTGTTTTTTGTAGAATTGTCCTAAATGACATTTAAAGGTACATAATGGCTAATGCATAAATATGTGTTCGGTTCTATCATATGCTATCACATGTTTGGCTAAACAGAGCATTTAAACAGAGTAAATAGAGCATTTAAAAAAACGCAAGTTATGTGACGAGTGTTAAGCAATTATGTTTCCTGTTTTTTTTTATTTCGCAGGCCAGTTTATCTTCCGTGATATAATAAAAAACCTTTCCACTGTAATGTTTAGTTGGTCTTAGAATTTAATTTAATTTAATTTAAGCATTGTCGTATTTGCTATAGATTTACCGTGAACATTGCTATTTGGTAAAGACTTCTGCACAGATGCAGAACATGACATAACAAAACCTCATTATACCTGTAGTTGTAGCGTATTCATTTAAATGTAGTGTTGTCAGCCCATTTGGTACCATCTAATAACCGCTAATCGGCTTGTGTGACAAGCAAGCAAGTAAGAGCAATGCTTTAAGTATCTCTAGCGGTAATGTAACATAGTAGGAGGGTAGGAAGAGCCAGCCATTCAGATAAAATTCTCAAGGATGTCAAAACTTCCACAAACAAACATCTGCACTATTTTTGCAAATAGTGCAGGTATTACCAAGAGAATCAAGGCACAACTATTAAAAAATAGCCCTGTGTTAGCAATAGAAATGTGATTGCTTTGTTGTAAATTCATATACGGCAAAGTCATGGTCTATTAAACAATGTTATTGTTGTTGTCTATTTCGTTTAGAACGTTTTAATTGCAGTCGTTTTTATGAAATTAGCAACAAGCCGTTTTATGATAAGCGGCACAATAAATTAAGAGGTTTCTGTAAGTGGATTCTTCCCGGGTTTTAACAAATATTCTCTGTATTAATAGACGTTTTTTGTCTGTGTGTTCAAAATGGCTGCCCCGCTCTATTTCGAAACATTTTCTGAGTAATTTCATTACTTCATGTTAACAGGCGGACAAAATACCGATGGAAGATTGATGTACGACGGCCAAAAGTTTGAGGACCGATGAACCCATGGATGTTTCCACCCGCTAACGACTAGTTATTTCAATAAGATGATTGCGCCGCAGCTTTATTTCGGATCCCGGCACAACCCGTTTTCTACCGGATTTGTTTTCACCGCTCACGCATAATAGACTAATCACGAGGCTCGATTTTTGCTAACAATCAAGTTCATCGCGGCCTCAACATGCCAAAGGAAAAAACATGCTACATGCTAACATAAATGTATTGTCACGTTTTTTAGCCATGTACAAATCTTATGCACATCAATTTATAGATTTTGGCTACAAACAAAGGTTTTTGAGGGAGCATCCTAATGTCAGATAGCTAGCTAGCCTTATTTTTTGCTATTCTTTTTTCGGTTTTATTTTTGTGTTATTTTCAATAACTTAAATTTTACTCAGCTAGCTACGCCTGGGGTTGTGGCTGCTGTTACCTACCTCTAGCTAAAAATGAAAGTAGTTAAATAAGGTAGCCAACCCTATTTGCCTACGTTTTTCAACAAAATTCTTAATCATTAATTCTTATGCTAAATGTATGTAGGTAGCTACACCTTTTACTGTAATTTAAACTTTGACATAAGTTTATTGATTTAAGGAGACAACATTCTCAACTAACCTGTGATACTTAGCCAGCTACCCACAATTATTTTGGCCAAAACCAGGCTTTAGGATGTATTTTTATTTAAACTGACAATAAATTTCACGAAAACTTACTCCGCAAAATAAAATTGCTAAGTGATGTTTTTAGATTGACGGGTTAACGACGGGCTGTTTCATGTGTTTTTATTTACACGTGGCGATAAGGGTTTTTTGAAAAAGGTATTACGCCCATACGCATGTGTGAATAAGTACTCCCCTGAAATACCGTATTTTCTCTATTTAACTCCCTGGGCGTTAATAAAATTTTTAAGATGTTTAGGGCCTTAATTAGACAGGGGCGTTAATAAGAGCGGGACGTTTATTAAAAAAAATGTTTTTGACATGTTAGATCTATTTTACAAGATTTTTACAAATCTTCAATATTGACATAGTCGCCTTCCTCTTCGAGTCAGATGGCGCGAACGGGTTTTCGTTCAGTTCATCAGCATATCTCAATAGCTGGAACTGTTCCTTCAAGACATCTGAACCAGATGCACAAGGCTGACCTATTAGTTGGTCATGTTCCAAAAACCCTCTTTTATTATAATTCTCGCCTTTACTATCGATTTGGATTTCATTAAGAATATCAAGAAACACTAAACACAAGAACTACTTAAGAAGATACTTCATATCGATATTAATTTAACCATGAGTTAAATGTTGTGTAATAGAGCATATTTCGAAATTGGTCAACACTACTAGAAAAATTTAAAATTGAAGTGTTGTGTGATATTTCTTCAAAAATTGTTTAATTAATGTCCCAACTTTGATAAAATTAAAAGGATTTCTTTGCAAACAAAGACTTCTGTCCTATACGGTCCTGATCGTATGAGCGAGTGACTAAATAAATCTGTCGGATGGACAACTAATTACAGCGCTAAAACGATGGGATGCGTCATGATAAGATCGCTTTGGAATTGTCTCTTAACTATTGATATATGTTATAAGTTTCCAAACTAAAAATCAAATTTTATTAAGAACCATAGTTAAAAAATTTAGCGTATCCAGTTCAAACTTGTCCATCCGACAGATTTTCGTTACATAAAAATCAATATTCCATGGATATATCATGTGTTTACAATCTATTATTTTCAAAAGTATCAAATCTTGGATTGCTTGAACCAGAGAGAGCTGATCTGGAAACTCCTGATATGGCATTGTTTTTTAAATTCCATGAATACCAATAGTCCATCCGACAGATAAATTCTATCAAAATAGGGGTCTAAAAGACGTTTTACTCTTCGTTATATTAGAGTAATTTTCAAATTTTAATCAATGAATCAAAGAACTAAATGGTAAAGTCAGAAGAAAAGCGAGAAAATAACCAGAAAAAGTATAGTTTAAAGTTTGGATCAATGATTTAGAAAATGAGAATGTCCATCCGACAGATTTTCTATTATTCCTACTATACCTTACTAAAGGGCACCTGGTTGTTATCTCAAGCTTATGATTCTTTTACTAATGTTTTGCTACCGTGCTACGCCTTTTTTATACATTTCAACGTTTGGACGGGCTTTAGATCAGGGGAATCGAATGTTTTTAAGAATCGAATGTTTTTGAGAATCGAATGTTGTGAAAAAAGTATAAAAGGAATGTTTTTGTCATTTGGTACTCTTTTTTAACGAACGAATTATCAATCATGGGAAGACCAAAACTAAATAGATCAAAGAGCGAGGCAAACAAAGAATATATAAAGAAGTATCGAGAAAAGAATGCAGAAAAATATAAGGAGGAAGACAAGAACAGAAAAAGAAATAAACTTGAATATATGAAATACGTAGAGCCCAAAAAATATGAAGAACATCTAGAAAAAGACAGGATGAGAAAGAGGGAAGCCCGAGAGAGAAAAAAACAAGAAAATGAAGAAGCAAACAAGAAAGACCAAGCTGTTAACAGCAACGAAACTGAACCAACAACAGCTTTTACAACAAAACAATCGTTACACCGAAGTGTCAGCAAAGTTGAAAAGCTCTTGCCAAAGAGTCCGAGAAAAAAATGTGAGGTTATCAAAGGTTTGGCTCACAAATACAAGCTAAGGATTCAGTTTAGCAAAAGGGGGAGAAAAGCAAATATCCTAACTGAAGATCAGACCTCTCACCTTACTGAATTTTTTGAGCGACCGGATATTGCATATACTAACCCAGGTCGAAAGGATAACAAGTATGTTGGCATTATTAACGGAAAGAAAACGTTTCTACAAAAGCGTTACCTTCTGTGGACATTGAGAGATCTTTTGGAGATTTTGAATGGGGAAGAAAACGGTCATCAATTTTCATTTAGGCAGATGTACAAATATATCAAAACACAAAAGCAACTCGTATTACAGAAGGACATTCCAGACACATCTTGCTTATGTGAGGTGTGTGAAAACACTTGCTTGATGGCACAGTCTTTAAAAAGATTCAAACCTGGACATCCTACAGATCCTCACAAAATTATGGAACAATACTGCTGCGACTCAACTGACACAGATTGTATCTATGGAAAATGCGAGGAATGTGAAACCATGAAGATTTTAGGCAATTGGAAAAATGATGAAAGCAGTGAATCATCCGACCCTGAAAGTGATGAAGAACACCATCAAACAAACAACACCACAAACACCATAGATTATCAGTGCTGGATTAGAGAAGATAAACATATAAAAAAAGCCACAATCCAAAAAAACATTGACGAGTTCTATATCGAATGGAAACTGTCTGTTTCAACTCTGAAGAAACATATCCATCGAAAAAGAGAACAGGTGAGGAATATAATGCTGCCAGTAATTACACTCAAAACTTAGTATCTCTGAAGTCATCAAGTATTAATTAGGTATGATTTATTTTTCAAATTTATTTCCTTTTCCTGTTTAGAATTCTGCGTACAACAATGAAAAGAAAAATATGGAGCAGGGGACGGCATTAATTCACGTCGACTACAGCGACAGTTATAAAAATAAACAGCAGGATGAAATTCAATCTGCATACTTCGGACAATCTTCATTCAGCATATTCACAGCGTGCGTATATTTCAAGCCAAACGCTTCTGCTGAGTTGGTCAAGAAGCCGGTAACAGTCATTAGTGAGAGTAGTGATCATTCACGGATCGCATCGATGACTTGCGTACACATGATCATAGTTGAAATTGAAAAGTTTGTGCAACTGAAGAAGATTATTTTATGGAGTGATGGCTGCGCCGCACAGTTCAGATCTAGATTTGTGTTTAAAATTCTTTCACAATACAGATCAGATTTAGATCTAGAATGGCATTTCAACGAGGCCCACCATGGAAAGGGGCCAATGGACGGCATCGGTGGCACCATTAAGAACGACGTTTTTCGACACGTTAAATCGGGAAAAGTCGTTGTCAATTCCGCAAAAGAATTTTGTGATGCTGCAAATCGGCTTGTTCCTTCAATCACATCACTCTTTCAAACAGATCTACTTAAAGAACCGGAAGATATTAACAAAGCGCCAAAGATTCCAGACACATTGAAAATCCACAAATGGTCACGGGAGGTTGTGAATGGAGGATGTGAGTTGAAGTTTTTTTACTTGTCTAACGATAAAGAACCATTCAAAATACAACAGTACAGTGATAATCGTATGCTAGAATGTGGCCATGAAGAAAAAGAATATGAGAGTTTATCTCTTATGAGGAGCATTTGTGCCCTGTGTGCTGGGTCATACGACCATGAAAATGAGAAGGAGGACTGGTTAAAGTGTTCAATATGCCTTCAATGGTTTCATGAAAGTTGCTTTTAGGTTATTTCAAATCATTTATTACGAATCTTTAACTGTAATGATAAATCTGTCGGATGGACTTTTCTTAGATTCGGTGACGATTTCTGCTGAGGGAAAAAGGATTTATAATCAATGAAAATCAGATAATTCAAGCATGGAAATACACCTTGCAAAATATAGCAAAAGTGAACATCTTTTTATAAATGTGATTTCAGCATATCGATGCAAACATTCTTTATTTTTAAGTGATTAATCTGTCGGATGGACAATTTACCTTTTCTTGAGACTTCTAGAAATAAAAACTTTTTAGCTTCAAATCATTTACTGATTCGAAAACGACATCCAATTAATAACTCGCAAAGACATAAAGAACTCGATTTTTCAAATGTTAAAATTTCGAAACAAAATTGTCCATCTGACAGATCCTTCCGACAGATTTATTGTATAACCTTGTAATGATATTTGTTCCATAAACATTTTTCTATGGTATATTTTGTCTTTTTGTTTTCATTAGATATATATTAATGATACCAGAAAACTTCAAATAGTGATGTCTTTTGTCCCTAATTCAATAAAAATCCAGGTTAAGTATTTAGCACCATAAATTGAAAATATATCGAATCCTTCCGACAGAAATAGTTTATGGCCGATTAAAGAAAATTGGAAATAAAAATTGCGTGTTTGCATACTTGAATCTTATTATCTTATGGCCTTGTATCTTTTGAAAGTATTCAGCAAATCTCATGAAAGCCCAACTTTTTGATATTATTCCCTAAAGTATCAAAAATCCATCCGACAGAAAAATCAATTTCGAAATATGCTCAATAACACGAAAACAGGAACTGTTTGCGAGTTTTACGCTGTTAAGCTAATGTTATCGATGCAGCACTTCTTTTTTTGACCTAAAACCGTATTTGATTCGCAAATAGCTCGAGTTGTAATACAAACGAGGATAGTAATAGATAACCGGAAAAGTAATTAACGTAATATACATTACTAGTCGATAAGGCCCGTGGAGAAACCCACTTAGGCAGAAGGACAATGGGAAAATAGGTTATTTAGATTTTTGCTGACGTCAGCAGTGCATATACAAAAAAAATGTTCTTACACAAAATGTCAAATATCAAATCGCATTAAATCCTCCACACAAATCTTGCACAAAATAAAAAAGAACAGCTTGCAAGGTGTAAAATCTAGTTGATAAAAAGTTACAACAACGACACTCACAACATCGACACTCACAACACCAAACTCACATAACCGACAGTAAGAACACCGACAGTTACAACACCAACAGTCACAACACGGATAATAACAATGTCAGAAATAACGCATCTAAAATATGTACATCTTATAAGTGATTATGTTGAAAACTCTCAGTATTTTATTCTGAAATGTGAAAAAGGAGGCCTCCAAGAGTTAGCACAAATCAACAAAAATAAGTTTTTTACACATTTTAAATATTGTCTTTCCCTGAAAAGCTTATACAAAAATATGAAAAAGCCATAGTTTGGAAAACATGAAATTTAAATCTAGAAAAATCAGTCATTTTGGTTGCATACCATCCTCTCCCACAAAAATTTACACAAAATGTAAAAACCAACCAGTTAAGAACACAAGTTCGTACTGCCCTTTACCAACAATTTTAAACCTAAATGTCAAAAAATCAATGAGCAAAGAATAAACTTGAATCAACAAAGATCATTATGTGTAGAGCTTGAAACACTAATCAAAATAATGTATAGAATCATGTACAACACCAACAATAATAATAAAGTCAGAAATAACACATCTCAAATATTTACATCTTATATATAAAGTAATTACGCTTGAGTACGTTGAAAACCTTTAATATTTCAATCTGAAGTGTCAAAAAACATCAAATTTATATCTGGAAAATAATTTATATCTGGAAAATCATTTATTCGATTACATACTATCCTGTTCCCCCAAAATATACACAAATTGTAAAAATTAACAGGTTAAGAACACAAAAAGATTTTCCTTAGTATGATGATCTGTAGTGACCTTTACCAACCATTTTAAACGTGAATGTCAAAAATGAATAGGGAGTAAATTTGAATCAACAAAGATATTATTTTTGGAAAACAGAGTGTATATACTCACAAAAGTTAACAAAAGTTTACACAAAATGTAAAACAGAACGGTTTTTGAGGAGCACATCCAAATCAATAAAAATCAGTTTATTTAGCATGTTCTATATTGCCATTGCCCATAAATCTTCCACAAAAAGGTTATGAAACACATTAAATTATAGAAAAATCAGGCATTTGATAAAATATGAAAAACAAAAAAGTTTGTCAGAACAATTAGTAATTTTTTCATCATCACCAAACACCGTTATTACCACAATTTTAAAATTCTTAACAAAAACGTGAAACCATGGAATTTTCTTTCAGCAAAAATGACATCACATACAGTTTAGTTCTCCCCCAAAAAAGTTTATAATACGAACTATGAAAAAGCCATTAGCTTACACAACAGCCTTCAGTGGAGGCCAATTCCACAAAATTTGTTCTTTCAGTATATTGCACGTGGTCTTTTTCCCACAAAAGTTTACACAAAATTTTTAAAAAAAGCAGTTTGCAACACAAACAAAAACACGAACAACCTTACCATCCTCTCATAAATTAAAATAAAGTCATAAAACCACGTAAATTCCCAATCAAATGTCTACACCCCCTGTAAAAATAACCTGGCATTATACATGGAGGCTGACAAAAGTTTAACAGGATGTCAGAAACAGAACAATAAAAAATAGCTTAACACACATGCTTTAAATTCTGAAAAAAGTTATTCCACTTGTCATATTGCACGTGGTCCCCTGTGAAAATGTGAAAATAATTATACTCTTAAGGCTGAAATACACTATCATTTTTCAATGATCATTTTCCAATTATCATTGAAAAATGACAGTGTATACAGAAAAAAATGTCATTTTTTACACTCTCATTTCCAATGATCCTTAAAAATTAAAAGTTGAACATGTTCAACTTTAAATTTTTCAATGACATTTTTTTTCTATTGTTTTAAATCGAATCCATTGTTTTCGCACACGTGTTTGTTGCACGCGATGTAGTTTAGGCGTAAACATAGTTCAAAACAAAGATTTGAACAATTAATTCACCCGAGAATGAAGACGCAAGAAGCGACCGAAAATTTTATTGAGATTTGCAGAAGCCAGCCCAGTTTGTGGGATGTTAAATCCCCGTTCTATAAGGACAGGAACGAGAAGGCAAAAAGTTATGAGATATTCAAAGGTAGACTAGGAATGGAAGGTTTGTGTTATTTCGAATGGTTTGAATGAGAAAAGAAAAACACGCATGTTTTTATGATCTGTTTTTCTTTTTAGAGAAAGTAGTGAGGAGTAAAATAAATACACTGCGAAGTTATTTCAGCGCAGAATTGAAGAAAGTAAACAACAGCAACAAAAGTGGAGCAGGACGAGATGATGTTTACGAAAGTAAATGGCCATACTTTCAGTCCTTGCTATTCCTACGTGACTCCATCGTCCCAAGAAAAACAACTTCTTCGATGGTGGGTATAAATTTCAGACAAATTTTTCTTGCCATGGAACAGCACCGGTGGAGTTAAAGTACGCACAAAATTTATCCCTGATATCTTCCGCATCATTTCTGTAGTTGTTGCTTCCAGCGAAATTAATCGACTCCATTCCTCTTTGTGTTTGTGAACGCCATTCATTCACCACTGTGGACGGAACCATTTTCCAAATTTTCAACATCAAATGACCCTGGTGGTGAATACTCTGAGGGTGTTTTCTCACAAAGAAAATTGTGAAGTGCGCAACATGCTAGCGTGACTTTCTCTACATTTTCGGGTGATAGCAACATTGGTGACAAAAAAACGCGAAATCTATTTGCTAATATACCAAAAGCATTTTCTACTATACGGCGCGCTCTGCTTAATCGGTAGTTGAAAATTCGTTTCTCACGAGATAAGCCCCGAAACGCATAGGGTTTCATGATATATTCTTTTAGCGGAAAAGCATCATCTGCGACTATGACATGTGGTAGTAAATATTCCCCGTTTCCTACTAACCTTTGGGGTGGAATATTGACAACGTTGTCGTGTATGGCTTTTGAAAGTGTAGAATTTTGATACACCCCTCCATCACTAATCCTGCCGTTGCAACCCACATCAACGTAAATAAATTTGTAATTTGCGTCGACTAGGGCGAGCAGAACAATGCTGAAAGTGCTTTTATAATTGAAATAAAACGATCCACTATTTTTTGGCTGCTTTATGACAATGTGCTTGCCATCCATAGAACCAATACAATTTGGACTGTACATGGTGTCTAAACAAATTTATTATAGGAATTTGACTACAATGAAAATACAGCTGACAAGGAGAGTGAGTCACTTCAAAATTCACCAATAACCCTCCAAGAATGGGACATGGAGGATGAAATTGACGTGTGTACAACCGATGTGACATCAACGAAGAAGCCTCAAAAAACGAAAAGTTTCCCCGAAATCTTCAGAAGATCACATGTTGAAGCACGCGATATCAGTTCTGGAAGAAAAACGCGGGAAAACACTGAGTGCAGATAAACTCTACGGTCGCACTCTTGGAGAGAGTCTAAAAGCCATTCCAGACAGAATGCAAAAAGAATACCTTAAAGTGAAAATACAGGAGCTCCTTTTTCAAGCTCAGATGGGATTACTCGCCGTACCCTCTTTCAGAACACCGCTCGTTCAATCTCCGATCCCAAGGAACTCTTCAACACATGCCACACAAAGTTACCCACCCTTTGTGTCTCCGCCGTTATCGCCTGTTTTACAGAATATGTACCGATACCCAGTGAACATATATCAAAACACTTATCAGAGTCGAGAAAGTTTGTCAGATCTCAATCCAGAAAGTGAGGGCTCACAAAGTGCAGGGTATTAATGTGTGACTGCTAGTTTAGTACGTTTGTTTGATAAATTACTGAACGAAATATATATTTACCTTGAGGTATTTTTCTTTTAATCGCATGTAAATAGCTTCGCAAACTTCAGGGATGAACTGTGACAAAGTACTTTTGTGAACGCGAAATAAATACTGTAATTCGGCGTAATTTATCCCACATGATAAAAACTTCAAAGTTGCGGCTACTTTGACTTTAGCAGGAATTGGGTCTCGCAAATGCGTTGTTTTTTTCTCAATGTCAACTTCTATGAGATTTAGGAGCTCATCAAAAATATTCGGCGGCATTCTTAAAAATCGCGTATACTCTGCAATTTCCTCTACGCGCAGTTCATACATGAGAGTATTGTAGATGCCAAGTTCATTTCGCCTATTTAACCACGGCTTCACCCATACATTTCTTTGCTTTCTTTTCCTACGTTTGGCTCTCTTTTTTGATAAAATATACACAACAACAGCAGCTGCTATTTCTTCTTCAGAGTCCATGTTGCAAAGAAAAACATGATAGTGTATTAGCGCCAAAATTTGTCATTTTTAATGTCATTGGAATGTATCATTGGAAAATGATAGTGTATTTCAGCGTTTATGGGCATAAAAATGCATCCTACTATCCTGCAAAAGTTTAAGTCTTTGAAAGATTTTGTAGGTAGCTAGCTAGCTTTTACATCATAATTCGTGCTCATAAAAGAAGAGAAGTTTGGAAACTAAGGTAGCTAGCTATAGATAATTAAAAAAGACGAATAACAACAAAAGTCATAGGTTAGAGCTAGCCATGGGGATGAGGAGTAGGACTTGGAGGCTAACATTAGCCAGCTAACAGTAGCTAAGACAGCCAGTTAAATATACTTAAACTGGGAACACTTAGCTAAAACTAAGGCTATATAGCTATTTATGCTTAGTAAAACACATATAAAGAGAAACAATAGTAATGTAAAAATAATAACATTACATTGAGCAGTGAGTTCAACAAACCAAAGTTTTCCGTTTGTTAGTCAGCTAACAGCTTTATGTAGCATTTGGAATTTTAGGACAAACACATTAGTTACGCGCCAGGGGATACATTAATTATTCAAGAAAATGTAAACAAATATGGTGGATAGTTTTTTTTTTAAAAAAGCGGAAAAATATATAACTTCAGGAATTTGAGGCTTTTAAGTGGCTTTTCCTGGAAAATGCAAGTCTGCTTGCTCAAGCGACATAAAAACTATAAACGTCTGAAAACATCAAAGTTCTTACTATTTGTGATTTCAAATCCACTTCAAACTTAGCCTTTATTTTCTACTTCTAACTTTACTACTTTACTTCTAGCTCTAGCTACCATTTCTCACTTCACTTCTTGGACTTTTCCTTCTCTGAATTACTTTTTGCACTTTTTTCAAGACGAAGGGACTGTTTTCTTGTTGTTGTTTTTGTGTCGAGGGTTACCATTTTTCGGGAGTTAGCCGTTAAAATTATTTCAGCAAATCAAGTTGCTTCATTTAGATCACGTGATGTAAACAAAGTAAACCCGCTGGCAAAATGGATATAACTTTTTCGGAGACTTCAAAGGAAATTTCGGCTACATCAAAAGAAAATGAACACATCCACTTTGCCTGTTACGGACAGACACACACAGTCTCCGTATTATTATAAGAGATTATTGTTACAAGGGTTATAATGAGAAACTATATAAAACTATATAAAAGATGTTATAATGAGAAACTAACTATATAAAAAATGTTATGTAACTTAAGCAAAATGCATAAAATACTTTGAACTATCAAATAAACAGAGAGAGGCGGTTGAAATTTGTGGAAATAACTGTGGGAGGGGGGAAGGGGGGAGGGTTCGGCAATTAATACTTGTGGTTAAAAAAATTGGGCGAAAGGGAAAGGGACACGTCTTTTTTTTGTAAAAATGCTTCATTTATTTAAATGACATACCACTGCAGTGATTCTCTTCTAAATTAGAAAATTAGCATTGGAAGTTATTAAAAAATTCCAAAATTTGATTAAAAATTTTCTATTGATGGCTTCGCATTAACGCTATACGTGTTGGCAAGTTAAACTCGCCACATTCTTTTTAGATATGATTATTTGAACTGAATAGGAGAATTTAATGTGACAAATTTGGAATTTTAATGTAGAAAATGTTGAATTTAAGTTTACATCTTTTTTATACTTCTTGACGTAACAAGACGGATTAAAATTTTGATTTTTAAATAATTATCAATTTTTGCACATTTGTTTCTTGGTTGATTGCGAAGAACCTAAAGCTGTCCTTAAACAACGGTAGTTACATTTGTATTTATAGAAGAGTGTATTGGTTAGAGATTTTCCTTTTTGCTGTTTTTGTATAGGATTATTGTTATTACCATAAGGGGCGGCAGTATAGTCTAAGCATTTGATTTTTACGCGTCCTTTTTTAAGACATAAGGTGTTTAATATTTAGTATAAATTATACTAATTATGTTAATTTATGTTGCCGGTTTGTATTTCGTGTTTTTGTATTTTAAGTTTTTTAGTTTTTGAATTTGGAGTCGACTATATACTACACTAAAAAGAACCAAAATTTCGTATTATTTTTCATGGTCCACCGAGCCGGATAATAAGATGAGTTTAGAAAGATTGTTAAGAAAGAAGAACGCACTTGTGAGTAGTGTCTGTGGAATTATTAACAACAACGAGAGTAAGTTAGGAAATTGGAAAGAATTTCGAGAAGAATTACTCGCATCTGAAACGATACTCAGCCAGAGATTAACACAAGTGAAGAATATTTACGACGAAATACTTGAAATAGCTATGAACGATGATGATGCGACTGACAGTTTAAATGATTGTTATGTATTTGAATTAAAGGTTCAAAAACACTTGAATAATTTAAAGGAAACTTGTAAAAGAACAGTTGAAATTGAGCCTGTTCTAAGAGAGAGAAGCAACTTGCACAAAGAAACTGTTAGATTGCCCAAGTTAGAAATTACAAAGTTTACTGGTGACTGTACAAAATGGTTAGGTTTTTATGAAAGTTTTGAAGCCTCGATTCATAAGTCACAACTAAGTAACATTGAGAAATTTAATTATTTGAGGTGCTATTTAGAAGGAGACGCTTTAAATTGTATATCTGGATTATCTCTTTCTAACGAAAATTACGAGGAAGCATTGAAGCTATTGTCCAACAGATTTGGAAATCCACAAGTAATTATAAACTCACACATGCACGAATTATTGAAGATGAAAAGAGTTTATAACGATCGCGACCTAACAGCTCTTCGACGACTCTACGATGATATAGAATCTCATGTACGAAGTTTAAACAGCTTGGGTATTGAAGGAAAGGACTATGGCTCTTTACTCAATCCGATCATTATGGAACGATTGCCGCACGAAATTAAATTGACTGTTTCCAGGAATCTGAAACAAGAGGTCTGGGATATTAACAAACTCCTCGAACTAATAAAAGACGAGTTAAAAGCTAGAGAAAATTGCATCGTACCGAATCCTACCGTTAACTCACACAGAACAGAAAAGGATCCTAGTAACGACATGGGTAAGAAACGTTTTGATTTTTCGCATTCATATGAGCCCTCTTCTGGCGCGTCTTTGTTATCTGAATCCAGGCCCAAGCAGAAATGCGTATTTTGTGAAGGTTGTCATTGGTCTGACAAGTGCCCAGTTATTACGGATGTGGCGTCTAGAAAGGAGTGTCTAAAAAAATCAAATCGTTGTTTTTTGTGCTTCAGAGAAAATCACAAACAAAATCAATGCCAAAAGAAAAAACCGTGTTTTATTGTAGAGGTATACACAATTCCGCACTTTGTTTTCAAAAAAACAAGAAAAAGGGTGATTCCCCGGGCACAGAAAAAGAACCGTCGCAGGTTACGCATCAAAACCATGTGCAAAACAATTCAAACAACGTGTTTTTGCAAACTGCGGATGTCATGCTCAAAAATCCAACCACCGACCAAAGCGTACAAGTTCAGGTTTTGTTCGATGGGGGTTCTCAGAGGACATACATCTCTGATCGCGCTCGCAGAATGTTGAATTTAAACACCGAGATCACGGAAGAAATTAATATCTCTACTTTCAGTAATCGCAATGTTATTTCTAAAACAGCTGACCGCGTTAAATTATCAGCCGTGACACGAGACAAAAACACCATTTCATTTAGCGCACTTTCGGTCCCAATAATTTGTTTACCAATTAAATCGCAACCCGTAAATTCGGCAAAACAAAAATTTACAGATTTGAAAGAGACTGATTTCGCTTCTTCGGGAGTTGGGAACGAAATTGACTTGCTGATCGGGTCGGATATGTATTGGGATATAGTTACCGGGAAGATTAACAGGAGTGTGGAAAGTAGTTTGGTCGCCATAGAAACAAAATTCGGATGGGTTTTGAGCGGAGTGCATGAGTCTGTGAGAGGGTGTGAAAAGAACGAAACATCGACAAATAATTTGATTCATACCTTGCGTGTTGATTGTTGTGAGAGGGAAACTGACGTTCTTGATAAGCAGTTGAACAAATTTTGGGAATTGGATAGTATTCGGATTTTTTGATAAGATAAAAAAGAATGAAGATAATCGTTATGAGTTAGTCTTGCCGTTTAAAGAAAATCATTCCTTACTACCAGACAATTTTGAACTCAGCCGAAAGCGCTTATTAAAATTACACAATCGCTTGAAAAACAACCCGTCGCTTCCAGTTGATTACGATAATATTTTTAAGGAACAAATGAAATTGGGTATTATTGAACCGGTACGTGATGTTGGGACACCGGGAGAAACACATTACTTGCCACACCGCGCTGTTTTACGTGACGATAAAAGCACGACAAAAATGAGATTAGTTTTTGACGCTTCCGCGAAAATTAACCACGAGTCGCCCAGTCTAAACGACATACTGTACAAGGGTCCTCAGCTAACGCCGCAACTGTACGATATCCTCTTGCGATTCAGATCATATCCTATAGTTTTGATAGCCTATATAGAAAAAGCATTTCTACAAATTGCGATCAAAGAAACAGATCGTAACTTTTTGAGGTTTTTGTGGCTTGACGATATCCTTGCCGAACAATCCACCATCGTTAGAAATCGATTCGCCCGTTTAGTGTTTGGATTGACGAGTTCACCATTTTGTTTGAACGGTACTATTCGAAATCACGTGAGTCAGTATGAATTTGACCCACTGTTTGTTCAAAAGGTTGTGAGGTCGTTTTTCGTCGACGATTTTATTGGCGGTCACGCGAATGAGGAAGAAGTTGTAAAGTTGTTTAAACAGCTTAAACTCCGATTTATAGAAGGGAATTTTTATCTTCGTAAATGGCACACAAATAATGAAAATGTTCGGAACTATATAAATCATATCACCGACTCAACCGCGCCTCCCCAAACTCTTTCATTGTCATGTTGCTGCTGGCTCCTGCTCTGCTCGCTTTCCCCAACACAATGTACGTTATGAGATAATCACGCACATGACAATATGACCTGCGACTTGGAGGTAACCTGCTACAAGCCGCACTCGATAAGATTTTTATTGATTCTTTCTTGTGGTCTGAATTGTCCACTTTGACAATCTCCTGCGGAGTGGGCAACTTCGTAAGGTCTTCCAGCTGTTTGCCATGTTTTTCAATCATGATTTTTTTTATAGTTGCGACACCACTGATTAATCACACGTGGACACCTTAACAAATTCAGGCTGAGTTATTACTACATAAAATATCTTCGTAAAATATCTTCACAGAGCCCAAATTTGTTTTTATGGGGCCAGGTTTTCTTCCTTTCGCTTCGAAATAGCTGACCCAAGTGATTAGTTCTTTTCACCAAAACAATTTTTCATAATGTTTTCCAGATTGATACAAAAAATGTAAAATGTTCATAACTACATCTCGATGCTGCAGAGCTGATCGCACTTGTCTCAATCCACCATCCACGCTTTTTAACCACTCATAGAATTCGTTCATGTGGTCCTGCTCTTCCTTAGATGCCATGATGACTTTCTCGTCAAAATCCTCGTAGTCGAAGTCAATTTCATCGTTAATGTCGTCCATGATGATTGTCCATTTTGAGAACCACCTTTTGACAATGGACAAATGAGCAGCGGTGTGACAAATAACTCTTCCACTCTCTTTCTCTTTCGGTTTAAATCGAATTCCAACCTTGCTCCAGCGGCTTATGTTCCGGCCAGTTGTGGACTTTAATTAAATATTTTTTTAACATCCTGCGCAAACTAAACAGTACAAACAACAACAAAATTAATGATACAATCAAGAATTTTATGAATTTCTGCTGTTCCAATTTTTAACAAGATTTACTTTCTCAACATATTTTTAAAAGTACTAATTTGTTACCTGCCGCACACAGGGCAAACTATTTACCGTCGTTTCTGTTTTGGCTGATTCGTTGGCTTGACTTGACTTTTTTCTATCTCCATAAGTAACTATAAATATATAAACACAACAAATGTCATCAAATTCAAATAATTGTATATTCAAACGACGACGAGTGCAAAAGATCAGCAACAGCGACAACAACAAGATAATAGAAATTACCTATCTCGCAGTTTATGTAATTTCTTTTTTGTTGCAGAACTAAATTTCGACTCAGGTTCATGTTTTTTATTTGATGCACGATTGTCTGTTGACTAAAAGAACAAAAATATGAAACATAGTCTCACTAAACTGTGACAAAGTAACAGTTTGTCCACCCCAGCAGTTTTAATGCCTAAGAAAATAGTACCTCTTTAACGCTCTCTCTACCAACAGGTTCATGTTCTTCATTTGATACACGATTGTCTGTTGACTAAAAGAACAAAAATATCAAACATAGTCTCACTAAACTGTGACAAAGTAACGCTTTTCTACCTCCGCAATTTCAATGTGTTAATATAGAGAAAACAGTACCTCTTCGTCGCTCTCTACACAGGCATGGTTCCCAATACAGCTGTCACAGTATCAAGCATCATTTATAACGCATTGTGAAGCTGCACATGAGCTTAATGTATTGGTTGGCAGCATGCAGAAAGAACACTATAATCGTAACAGAAGTTAAATTTAAATTAAGTACGATACGACAATAATTTGTTGGTGGAGATCTATTGTCTGGTTTGCAAATGTTTAGTTATAATCCTCTTTATCTTAACTATCCTCTCAAACAAAAAAAAACATGCAAACTATGACTCCTCTTACAGCTTTCAGACGATTTACTGCTAAAATTTTGTGTATATTGCCCACACTCCTCAGACCCAGTTTTGCTACGTTTTCCGAATATATCATATTCAATGTCACCGCATAATTAGAGTAGAGACTCGATACTATACTAACCTTGTCTTCGCCGTCCAAACAGGTACCATCATTTCCATTACTAGAATATTTATGAATATTTTGAAGAAAATAATAACAGTTTTTGTCGTCTATTTTTAAATTTATTTTTTATAGCATGCTTCAAAGTTTCTGGAAGAAGAGCCTACAAAAACGTAATATCAAAATATATAAATTTTAGTTGTCAATCCAATATACCGTGTCTCTTTGAGAATACGTGACCAGAGAAAACTTTTTATTTAGATAGTCAACAATAAGGTTGACTTGTTCAACCCAAACGGAATTATCCATTAGTAGCAGAGTTTCCCTCATGGCTCAAGACATAGAACTTATATTACCGCAGTTACGACAGGCTGGTACTGTCATTAGGCAGGTCCACAGCAACAATTATCTGTGTAAGGCTGAGTGTTGGAGCTCCGTAACACATGTGGAAAGCTACAGCCAGGGTCACAAGTCCTGGCGCACAGATAGTTGTTTGCTTTAACTTACACACGTTCGTTAAGAATAATTTTAAATTTATCTGTTTAAGGATATTCACGTTTAAGGATATACACGTTGTATTTGTCTCATGTGTTCCTATTTATTTCATTTTGAATTGCTTTAATATTTGGTGTTTTGTGTATTTTTCTGCTTTTTTCGGTCAAGGTCCTAGCAAAAGGGGAGATTTTGCTTTTTGAAAAATCTTTAGAGGGTTGCAACCTCTTACTATAATATAACCAGCTGTCAAGTAATATCATTGAAGCTAGCTGTTTTGTCACCTCATCAGCATGTTTATCAATAAGGTCCTTGTTATTCATAGAGGTAAGAAAAGACGTATGCAAAAAACCTTATTTGTCTTAATACTGCAAAAAACAAAAATTGTCATTAGGTCAGCATGACCTTAATTATTTACCTACCAAGGTCTTCTTAAAGTGAATCAGGTGCAGAATTTTTATTAGTCTGAAAAAAGAAAGCAATAAAATTTAATATAACTAATTATTGTATTATAAAAGCTGTGCAAATTTTTAAATTCCTTAGTAATAATAATAAAAGATGTATACCTTTTGTTTTGACTGCTTTAGCTCATTAAGACAAAAAGGTATGTTGGCACCTTTTACCTATGGCGGAAAACAAAACAAAATTTAGGTAGTGTATCAAGAAAACAATACTGAACGACACACTAAAATTCATATCTTCATATACAAAAGTATCATATACAGCCCAACTTAAATTTAACCTCACACAACTATGTCTTGAAAATAACTGTGGGATTGTTGGAGTGTTTGAGACTAAGATAACCACTTATTTCATACAAAAAGAAGTGTTTGGAAGACAAATATACAATTTTAAATTGAGCGAGATAAAATAAATTTCGGACTACCAGGCAATCTAAACTTTAACTTAAGCCTTCTTTTAAGCAGAAAGTACCTCAGATCTTATTTTATATTAATGTATATACCTTTCTCCAGGGCAATCCAGAAACTCCATAGGAGTATCTCAGTTCCATATATGGTTTCAGATCGCACAGTGCAAATAAACAAAGATGATTTCTACCATTCAGCTCCACAGCTTTCATGCAGCAATTAGGTGTTTTAGAGTTATTCACATACTTTCCCATACATAATGATTTAATTGCATCAATGCTAAAAAAATGATAAAAAATTAGTATTCTCAAAAAACTTGCAACTTATACAGCAAAAACGAAAAGATATTTGTCTATATGTTTTCATAATAGAAGATAAATGATCCTTCCTCTTCCTTGTACAATTCCATTCGTCTATCACCTTCTGTGGTTGTGATTAATTCACCCTTGTATTACAACAGGAATGAACCCTTTGGATAAGCTTGTGTGGCGAATACACCATAGCCTAAAATAAAAAAAGGTAAAAAAGCAAAGTATAAAGGCGGATTTCCACTTCCAAGTTTTTTGACGGGAACAGGAACGGGAAAAGGACAGACGGGAATGGGAAAATTTAATTTCCACTGAAATAAAAATGCGGGGGAAAAAATGTAAGCAAATATGGTGGCTTTTAAATGTTGAGCCGAAGAACTTTGTATTTATTATTGTTGTGTCACTTAAAAGAGAAAAGAAATAACAAATATAAAAAGAAAATATGGGTTTTTGGTGTTTCTTTGAATGACCTTGTCGTCGAATTCCACACACAGGGATAGTTTCTTACTTCCTCGATCAGTTCGACTTCACAATTTTTTTCTACATTTTTTCTTTCGATTTCTTTCAATACATTTACAATGGTTGCATCCTGGATTTGACTGGCATCACTGACTAGTAAATCACCGTTGGAAATACCACGCAAATATTGTTCGCTTTCTTGAACGAACACCGATCCTCATGTTTCCACATTCATAGGTGTTTGTTTCAGTACATCCAAAATCCATTAGCTTTTCGATCATCCCTGTAAAGGGGAGAGTACAGAAGTTCTCTAGTGGCTTCTTATTCTTTTCATTAAAATTTCTGCCTTAAAAGGCTAGTTATATCTGCATTGTGATGTAGTTACTCCTATTCCCTTTTCCTGTTTCTTACACAGATCCAGTTGACTGCCAGGAAAGACTGGTTGACACTGGGAAAGACTAGTGACTGTGGGAAAGACCACTGATGTTGGGAAAGACCATAGATCGTGAAGGCTTTTTGTTTTTGCTGACTGAAGAGTGTGTGTTCTTCATTGATTAGGATGGGTCTTCAGTTGCAATCTCGAGACGATTGATAACTCCTTCCAAAGAAGGGAGTGTGGCAGATTTCGAAGCATTAAAATTGACTGGTTGGTGAAGTGAATTACTTGTTTAAGTTCGAGACAATATGTAATGGCTTTCTGGGTTGCTGCCGCTGGGTTCCAAGTCTACCTTTCTAAGGGGCGTTTCTTGGTCAGCCCAAGCATTACGATACAATTTCTCAAGTGTTCATGGTGTCTTGTAGGAGGCAGGGGATGCTTACTCAAGGGCCCGCACCAGATCCCAAGCATGAGTGAATTTCACCAATCCTCATGTTTCCACATTCATAGGTGTTTGTTTCAGTACATCAAAATCCATTAGCTTTTCGATCATCCCTGTAAAGGGGAGAGTACAGAAGTTCTCCAGTGGCTTCTTATTCTTTGGAGAAAAACCTCCCTTTTCATTAAAATTTCTGCCTTAAAAGGCTAGTTATATCTGCATTGCGATGTAGTTACTCCTATTCTCTGTGGTCCTTTTTTATTGTAATCACCTTTTTTGGACAATCATTTTTATAATGCTTTACTAAAAATTTTAAATTCAAAACAAGAGAAGAATGTGGGCAATTTTTTTTCTTTTCTTTTTTACCTGAATTGCTGATTATACATTATTACTCTATTTTTAATCAGTTAAATATTAGACTGTTTCAGAAAGAATCTAAGCTGCAATTTTTTACATCAATAACAAAAAAGTACAGTTAAGTGTAGTTTTGATTTGTAAACCTGTACAATGCATTGCTGTTTACATGAATAACTTAAAACTATTTTGTAATTCCCATTTTATGAACATATAAAAAGATAAAGTAGATGGCTTGGAGCAAATATATAATAGCAATTTACTCACCTATATTTTCATTTATCCAGTGCTTCTCAAACCTTTAGGATCAGTCATGGAACGACAGCACGTTTTTGCATCATTTATAGGATCGCTCTTATTATCTCTACGTAACTATATGAAAAAATGAAGTCTGTAAATAGTTAACGCTAAAGATCTACCATATGTCAAAATTAATTAAAAAAGAAAAGTTTCACAAACCTTTTTTCTTGTCTGACTTTTTTCCATTTTCAAAATGAACAACAATGCAAAATGTGAATTATGCGTAAATATTTTTTTCTAAAAAATCTTAAAAAAATTAAATATTTATATTTGATAATGAGGTGACAAAACAGCAAGCTGTAATGATAATACTTGTCTAAAGACAGGTGGTTATGGCTATGTAGAGGTTATACCCTCTAAAGATTCCGAGATTATGCATGCAATGGAATTTATATTTTTGTTTCAAGGAGAAAAGCCTAAAATTTTGGGACACATCAAGCAAAGTCTGTTGCATGCCCCAAGCTTTGCTACATAAAATATCTTAATTTAACATATTACTTTAATCGGAGAAACTTTCCCGAGTCAAAAAACTCACAAAGATTTTTGGATAAACTTTCACGAATATACAAATAAAGTCCCACAACTCTTTTTACCTCAAGGGTTGTTTTCTTTTGTTACAATATGTCAACGGAATTAAAAGCACTGTTTAGCACTTCGAGAATAATTCATGAGAGTTCGGGAATACGCCTTTTCGGAGTTAGTGTAGCAAGTGGTGCAAGTTGGACTTTGAACCCTCGGCTCTCGGTAGGGAAGCATACAAGAAGTGCTAAAAAGAAGTGGGTCTTTTGGGAGATTTTTCACCATTCCTGGCCCTTTTTTGTTTACATTTGGGTATCAGTATTAAATCCTTGACCCCTAGACCTCATATAGTGTTACAATTCTAGAATTTAATAATTACCTTGGATTTAGCATGTTTTGGAACTTCAAATAATTTCACTACAAAACAAGACCTGAGAGGCTTATAATACGATGCTTACACATAAGAATAACTAAAATCATCCCAAGGTAAGCTGTAAATCTCCTAAAAGAGCCTCTACATTTTAGAACCAGTATAGCTACATAGCTAACTTATATTAGGAACTTTACTTTGTTTTATTATAGCGATATAAAAAAGCCAGATTGGCCAGTATTATTTTCATATATGAGTTCCAGTGTGACGCCATTTGTTTACTTTTTAGCAGGCTCTTAGGCTTTGGCATTTGCGTGGCAGGAAGAAAGATGCTAGAGATCCTAGAGAGGCCTTTTCCTGTGAATTTCTTCTCACGGAAACATCGTTGAGGTTTTTAACTATTATCATTGAGTGTAGATTGATGCCTTCTGATTTATTTATATCCATTTAAAGTCCTAACAATACCTTCGTGCGAAAAAAATGACTAAAAATAACCTCGCTTCACCTAGCGTCCTCATCTGATTTTCCTGCCACGCAAATGCCAGAGCCGAAGAGCTTACAGCTGAAAATGTAAACGATGGAATTCATCTATTGTAACTGGGGTAGCTGAAGTGTATAGCTAGCTAGCAAGTTCCTGCCTCGGATAACGAATGTAAAAGTGTAAAATAATTATTTAGGTCAAATTTAGTTACAGATTAGGTAGCTATCTATTTAACTATATACTTAGCTTGCCAAATATTGACTTTTTTCGTGTTAGCCTTTCATTCTAAAGCTGACAGGATTACAAGCTAGCTAGACACAAAAAAAGTCGCTACCTTTTATTAAAAAAATAACGGTACATTTGGGAAACATGAAGGCGCATTTGTGCCTGGCGCTACGGGAAACATGAAGGCGCAGCACCTTCATGCGTCCTTTTTGTGAAGCATGAAGGAGCAAAGGAAACACTAAGGGGCCGTGTGGATAAACATGAAGGTGGCCCATTGGTATTAACGTAAAAAATATGATGGATATGTCAAACTAAAAAGAAAAATAATATAAAAAGATCAAAAATTAAATCAAAAAATAATATTAAAAAATTCAATTAATTAAAAGAAATAAAATTATATAAGAAAACATTCTTTCTCAGAAAAAAAAACAATTTAAAATTACACGGTGTGGCACAAGCCCTCCAATTGCTCATGGTTTTATTCACTGCGCACTATAACACGCTCTTTCGTTGTGTAACTTCCGGGAAAAGGTACATTCCATCATGGTTCAAAAAATCAATCCAGTGGCATCTGGTAAGTTGAAGAAATACGAACCAGAAAGAGCTAGAGACTTCGTAGACTTCTCAGAATATTAATGTCAAAGGAGCATGCGAGAAGTATTATGGCGAACCTGAAGGATCGCGCGGTGTCTTATAGTGAAAGAGGACCATGTATTGAGGATGATCAGATATCAGGCAAAAAAGTTCTGCTATTTCGATTTTTAACAATATCAACAGAGTATATAACAGCCAAACGTTTTCTGACCCACATCAAACGAACTTATCTTCAATTTATAATACATCGAGGAATGCATATTCAGACTCAACAAGTTCCATCAAACGAAGAAAGGAAAGTGTACGTCTAAGCATTAATAGGAGTGTGTTTCCAAAGTCTGTATCCATAGCTGATGTAATAAAAGCTGGGAAACTTGTGAAACCAAAAGAGGAATACACAACTGATATAGTGTTAGAATCATTTGACATGAATGAGAAAAAATGGTTCGAGAGCGATAGTAAACTTTTCCATGTCGAAAAAGAACATTTTGCATTCATCGTTATGCATTCAAAGCTTATGCAATGCACAATTATGTGACTTCTATCTTTAACTATATGGTCATTCTTTAATACAGTTTTTAGTAAGCGAGACAACATCTTTTTTTTTCAACACGGCGATGGAGTTTTTGTTGTTTTTTAAAGATGGTGCTAAGCGTAGCTAGCTAGAAAGAAGTGAAGGTTCTGTACCTGGTATATCACTATTTTTTACATGTTATGGACTCCTTCTTTAGCCTTACTTACAACTAAAGCTAGCTATCACAACAGTAGCAGCTTAGCTAGCATAAAACTACCAATTTAGCTAGAAACTACCTATTAAATTTTCTCTTATGCTAGCATCATAAGAGAATTCTTTAGGACAGATTTTCGAGCTAGCTAGCTGCTACACATTCTGCACAGTGAGTGACATATTTCTGCTCTAATTAAGAATGCACATCACATAGCTTATGCTTGGTAGTTACATCCGTCTTCACAAAATATGTTGGCCCTTGGCAATTTTAACTTGAATGTTAGCATAAAATTAGCTAGAGCGATAGCTACAGATAACAAAGCTAGCATAAAATTAACTACTTAACTGGAATGCAACTACCAATGTAGCTAGCATAAAATTAGCTATTTTTTGAGTGAGATACTTCTACTCTGTATGAATATCCTATCACATAGCTCTTTCTATATAGCTTTAATCATCCACAAAATTTGTTTTCTCTAACATTTTATACTAAAAACCCAAAAGTTTAGCAAAGTCAGCAAAAGAACATAGCTAGCTACATATTTTGCAGATAGTACGTTCTGTCCCCTGTTAATGATCAATGTTTATATAAAGGTTGATGTGAGTCACGTGTAATCGTTTACGCTGCTTAGCCATAAAGGGCTCTTGTTAACATTCAGGGGGAGGGGAGAGCCATATTTTTGTGCACAATTGCAGCTATATTGTAGGTACGTCAGGAAATCACTTTTTTAAGACTTGCCCCTGAGCATACACCAGTGTGGCTCTAGTTACAGAAACCGAAATTATTTCAATATAAATATATAGCTATAGATATATATACAACTAAAAATACACAACTAAAAAACCTCACCACTCAAACTTAACAAGAGAAGAAAAACAAGCCTTAAACAATTGGAAAGCAACCATGCAAGATCCAGAAAATCAAACCATTCTCCGAATCCAAGACAAAGGAAATCGTTCTGTCTTAGTCAACAAAATAACAAATCGTGAAAAAGCAAATCAGCAAATTGAAAGAAGTAACTTCATCGAAATTGGCCACGACCCAACACATCACCATGTAGAAGTGGTAAAAAGATTCGTAAAAAAATGGACAGAAAAAGGAGACCTTAACCCAAAATGGGCTAACTTCATTACCAACGAGAATGCTCAACCCGGTAAAAATTCCACCTTATACAAAACACAAAAACTGGTACTCCGGTTCGCCTTCTCACCACAGGATGCAGCACTGCCATCGAGAATCTTGCAATCATTGTTGAGAAACATTGTGCCCATATAGCTGAATCAATACCAACAAGAATTAAAGACACCCAACATCTTCTACAGATTATTGACGACCTGAATTCGAAAACTATTCCTGAAGGGGACATCTTAGTTTCATTCGACATCGTGAACATGTTTCCAAGTATCAATAATGTTTTCGGAATTAATGCTGTTCGTAGCTGTCTTCAAACGAGAACCTGTCAATCACCTTCAACTGATTGCTTGATTGAAGCACTAGAAATCTGCCTTACTCATAATAACTCAACGTTTGATGGCAAACACCTCTTGCAAACCAATGGAACTGCCATGGGAGCTGCCAACTCGTGTTCTTATGCAGACATTGCGATCCAAAACATTGATGACGCTGTTCTTAACGCCATGGACAATGAATTTCCTGAGATGAAATACTTTGGTAGATATCGCGATGATTGTTTATCTCTTTGGGTGTGGTGATCGTAATCGTTTACAAAGTTTTCTCGATTTTATTAATACTCTTGCAACTGGTATCACCTTTACAATGGAAATAGGTGGCAACAGTATATGTTTCCTTGATTTGCAGATTAAAATAGCTGACAAACATCTTACAACGACAGTGTACAGCAAACCAACGAGCAGTTTAATGTATCTTCACGGTAATTCATGTCACCCTAAACCATTAATAAATGGCATATCACTTGGCGTTGCAACGCGGTTACGTAGAATATGCTCGTCAGACAATGAGTTCAATTGTAAATCGAAGCAATATAAAGCCTACCTTGCTGCTCGTAGCCACGATCCAAGAGCCATTGAAAAAAACTTCAATGTCATCAAAAATAAAACAAGATCCCAAGCTCGCATCAAAACGATTAAAACCAACTCAAATTCGCAGGTTACCATTTTTACGTCTGAATACAACCCATGTGGTCCAAACGTGACAAACATCGTCAAAAAACACCTCGACTTGATACACGAATCTTCAGCTCTTTCGAAAATATTCCCACGTGGTTCAATAATGGTAGCCCACAAAAGAGCAAAGAATTTGAAACAATTAATGGTACACAACCAGATCAGATAATCTCCATGACGATCCCGGATATACTCCGTGTAATAGAAAATGTGACTCTTGCAATAACTTTGTTGATCATGTAAGCTCGTTTACATGCAGTGCAACAAATAAGAAATTCGCGATCCGTAAACAACTTAGTTTTAACACAAAAAATGTCATTTACATGTGCTACTGTATCAACTGTAAAAAACAAGGCATTGGCTCCACAAGCAACTGGAAGCATCGTTTGGAAAACTATAAATGCCATGTTAAGAAACAAGTTAAGTCTTGTCAAATCGTTAAGCATTTTATAGTGTTGCACTGACTCTACCAATCCAACAAAACATTTACACTTTATGTTAATCGACTATGTTGATAACACACGACAACTATGCGACGCAAAAATCGAAGAAATCCTTCTTGAAAAAGAAAATTTTTGGATCGGAACAACTTGCGCTATCCATAAAGGCCTAAATGGTTTCCATGATTGGAGACGCACAAAACGTGTGCAAATACATTTAATAAATGATTGGTGACGTTTTGTATGAAACTTTTTAATCGCTCTCCTCTTTTATAATTTTTTAGTATTACGTTTTTACTCTTCTTCTTAGTTCTTTTAGCAATTGTATAGCACTTATAGCTTTTTAATGAGTCTATTGTTACTTCATTTTAAAACATTTTAACAGATTTTTAACAAATCTTGAATGTATATTATTTTCTGATGAAGTCCGTTGTAGGCGTACGAAAATTTAAGATTTATTATAGAGGCTTTTTAAATTCTGACAAGCTGTTCTCGTGCAATCGTCAACATGTATTGAAAATCTTCATATATCCATTGTTTCTTATTTAATTTCCCAATATGTATACAAGTACAAGTGTCTATTCAGTTGGGAATAAGAATTGTTTATCCTATTGTCATATAAACTTGTTCTCAATAAAACTGCTGTCTAACTAGCTGGACAGGGTAACAACAACAGGCTGTTTTTATTTAAACCAAATGTACATTAAAGTTTTTTTTGGAAGATGCAATCCGCCTATCCGATTTCACGATTAATTTCTGATCTTGCACAGGATCTTTTCCCATAAAATGTTGCAGGATTCTTTTTGCTTGAACAGGGTAAAAAGAGGTCATAAGCTGTGTTTTTATTTTTAAATGTTACAAAAACCTTTTCACAAAATAAAATTGCAGAGTGATTGTTTTAGCTGTGTAGGGTAACAACAGGTTGTTTACTGTCTGTTTATTTGAACCAAAGTTAGAATAGTTTTTGAAAGGGGTATTATGCCAAAGTGTATATGACACAGTATACCTGTGTTTCTATTTAACAGAAGTTTCACTAAGTTTTTGAAAGGGTTATTTACCTAATGGCTCACTGCAGATTAAAGTACATATATATATTTTAAGTTTCACGGGGAACATTTTGTGAAAAATACAAAAGGTTTGTTGACTATTTTCGCTATGACATGGCACAATATGTAAATTGTGTTTTTATTCCAGCTAAAGTTGAAGGAAAGATATTTTCTGAGAAAATATATTACACTCGAAACACTGCTCTGTGTGTTTCATCGATTAACGATATACTGCATACCTGTGCTAAAGCGCTCCACGTGCAGTACAGTTTACAATTTGTATTAATTGTTCCACCGAGCGTTTTATGCCAGGTAACACAGTGACTTATGGCTTAATAAGAGATCCAGGTTCAAATCCTGGACAGGGCTAGGAAAAACATAATTATCTTGCACCTACAACAACCAGGTATTCATAAGTATGTGATATAGCGATATTGAGGATATTAGGTAATCTTTTTGTTTATAGAGCACAAAAATGCCATTTTTGACATTTCTGTACTTTGACTTTTTAATGTTGTAAGATTTAGTAAAAACCCATATTGTAAAATTCATTTGAACCAAGTTGACTTTTAATTTCAAATTTATCAAAACACGATTTTTTTGGCATTATGACCAATTATTGTTTAAATTCTTGTATTGGCACATAATTCTGCTAAGATGATTCAAATAACAAATTCAGGTATTGAATTTGAACTATTTGTACCTCAATATTTTCCATACTCTTGGATTTACATATTGAGTATACGTAATCTTTGAGTTGCAGGGGAGAAGAGGTTCTATTAAGGTGCCTGTCCCTACCCTGCCGCCCCCTTGCCTTGTCAGCACTTGCCTTGCCAGCACTTACCGTGCCTTTGCCTACCCTTCCTATGCCTTTTCTGGTGCCTGCCTACTATGCCCTTGCCTGTGCCTCCCATGCCTTGCCTACCCCTGTTCCCTTGCCTGCCTTTGCCGTGCCCTTTCCTTGCCGTGCTTTATGCCTTTGCCTTGGCAACCTCTCCGCAACACTTTCTATATGGATTCCTTTTTTTTGTTGATAAACGTTGATAAACCGTAAACGTAGCCAGGAGACCCAGCGTAATTTTTCTTACCACCAGGAAATCGGAGTAGTTAAGGTGGGAAAAATTACGCTGTGTCTCAAACGATTTTTCTGCGGCCAAAATCTGGCCGCGGTTTTTGAATGGCTAATTCTATTGTTCTTTGCTCACGTGGTCCATGTCGGGGAAAGCCCTTTTCATCCGAATATTCCATCAAGTGGTTTCACTCACCCTAACAAACATTAGTAAACTATAAAGTTTTTACCAGAGTAAGATGTGGCCAAGCTTGGTAAACAACTCACAGATAAATTAAAATGGCCTCCGAAGCGATTAGTCACATTGTCCAATTTAAACTCGGGGTTTCCGCTGAGTCATTCGTTTGTGTCTAAGCTTTAGTTTGAGAGAAACTCATTTTATCAACTCGAAGAAGAAAGCTTAGTTTACTAGGCTACCCTAAGCGTTGATAAAAAAGGTAAACGTAATTGCTCACCACAAATATTTCTCAGACACTCCTGCATCTGCAGCATGAAAGAAAATTCTCTACCGTAGTCTACCCGAACTTAGTCAAATACGCAATATGTGGTCAATACCTTTCTAAATAAAGTAAAAAAATTGGAATTTGCTGCGCAATTTAACAACCGTAATACACCTTTTCGATAATTCGGGAAAACTAACACTCCATCGCAGCTTATTATGAGACCGGAGGAGGTAAACATCACACTTTTGTAAGAGTTTATTAAGGAGAAAACAGGTTTTTTCGTGATAACTTTTCTTGCCGCTTTTGTTTTTAATGAAAAGTACACATAAGTTGTATCTTATTATTATTAACGTTTCCTGAAAATTTGAAAGGAATTGATACGACGGAAGTTAAAAAACTGGAGAAAACACGCTTTCGTCTCTAACAAACTCTCATAAAAACACGGTTTTTACCTCCTTTTTCCGATGTTATAAAACGATGGAGAGCCGTAGGAACGCATGTACAATTGAATTATCGTAAAGGTGTATTGTTAATGAATTTTCGAATGATGTAATTATCTTTTAAAGATTTTGAAGAGAAAAAATTATCGTACTGTGTGATATCACCAGTACTTATTTTAGTCCTGGAAATGCGTTATTGGTATATTTAAACGTTACAGTAAAGATATTCCATATTGGTAGATATAGGATATATGAGAAATTTCATAGTTTTTACATCATTATCTTCCTATTGTAAAAAAAATCTACTAGCGTCTTGACTAAGCATCTTGCACAGTAAATTAGGTAAAATCGTGTAGCAAAACTACGAAAGCCCATTAGGGCCACGCTTGCTTCACAATATGTTTATAATATGTTTGCAATGTTAGAATCTAAAGATATATATATATACAATGATAAGTAGGATGAACCAAACGTATAAAACATAATAATGGAAACAGTACATAATAGTGTAAACAGTACATAATAGTTCTCTATCTCCCCCCAGTCATCGTGGCAACAGAGATGACGAAAGTTTAGAGATGTCATGTCAATTCGTAGTCCTTCAACTTGCATGGCTGTCGTCGAGCCCTGGTGGATCTACGAGGCGGCAGTAGGCCCAAAGGGGCCGGGCACGGCTCCACTGGTGGTTCGGAATCCAATGAGATGTCTGGTGATGTCGGCTCCTGGTGGACCGATCGCGCGGTCGGTGGATCATCTGAGGGTAGGGGACCCGTTGAGGGCATGGGCGTATTGGGTGATGTAGGCTACAAACAGGTGTGACCAGTTGTAGCCGGAGTTGGTTGTGGTACATTCTGTGTGTCCAAAATAGAGACTGGTGGTGTTGGCTGACGAACAGGGACATACTTCCGTAGGAACTTGCGATTACGAAGCGTTACTCTGCCGGAACCATCTGTACGTAAGACATACTGGTCATATTGCTTGACTTCTACCACGGAACCGGTCTTGTCCCATTTCCGGGGATTAGGACTGATTTGGTTTTGGATCCTGACGCGATCACCTACCAGAAGCGGGGGGAGTCGTCGTGTATGTTCAGACAACCTCTCCGCAACCTTCATGTGGCAGTTTCGGAGGGCCCCTTCCCTGTCCCGCAGGGTGCTCTGCCAGGTTGGGTGCGGTTTATATTTGCCGGGAAGGATCGGTATAAAATCCTTGATTGGTCTACCAAACAAACACATGGCTGGGGACATTGTGGTATCCTGGTTTGGCGTATTGCGATGCTGCTGTACTGCTCGTTGGAGGGCATCAGTATCAAGTTCACCCTTGGGCCCAGTGTTGTCTGTAATCATGCGTTTGACTGTATTCACACCGACTTCTGCACGGCAATTACTATGCGGGAATGCCACGGAAGACGGACGATGGCTCACTCCCCAATTATTCAGGAAGGATTTGGTGGAAGCAGCAGTAAATTCTGGGCCCCCATCTGAAGACAATTCGTCTGGGATACCATAGGTGACGAACGTGCATCGTAGGATGTTAACTAGGCTTTGCGGTCCGTCGGAAGATTCTTCTACGATAGGCCAATTGGAATACCGATCGACGCAGACGAGATAGTAGTGGCCCTTGTAGTGGAAAAAGTCAGCGCAGATGTACTGAAACGGGTATTCCGGGTAATTAAGCGATGAAGGTGGTGCGTCAGGTTGAGAAGGTGCCATGCGGTTGCAGTGGCTGCAATTGCTCCTCTGCCGAATGATGGCTGTGATCATACCGGGCCAGAAGACCGAAGACACTGCTCTACCTGTCATGGACGTGACTCCGTGATGAGCGGCATGGAGCGCAGCAAGGATGTCTTTGCGAAGCTGTGGTGGTATAATTATCCTGTCCCTATATACTGCAACACCATCAACTGTTGATAGGTTCTCTCTGAACTGGTAGTATCGTTGGAGGTCCAGAGGGAGATCTTCACGATTAGGTGGCATGCCTGATTCAATTACCGCCACCAGATTTTTCATATTGGTGTCGCTGGCAGTCGCCAGGCGGACTCTGTCCCATGATACTTAATGCAGAGAGTTTATAGTGGATATAGCAGCGAATCGGATACCCTCTTCTACAGCAGCATTGGTGTTGATAGTGCGTACCGTAGGAGGGGCCTCATCGTATATCATGCGATGCAGAGGTGGTGTTACGAAGGGGATCAATGCCGATATCGATTGATCATCGTCGATGTGAGCAACGTCATCCGGAATTTGACTACCGGTGGGATAGCGGGAGACTGTGTCTGGAGCACGATTCTTAATACCAGGGATGTGGTGCATAGTGAAATGATATCGCAACGTTCTCTCCTTGAGGTTTCTGAGCCGCTTGTTGGGAATATCTTCTAGTGATCGGTTGTTGAACAGCCCAAGAAGTGGTTTATGATCGACAACGATGGTCAGGTTGTCACATCCCAGTACGAAGTGCCGAGCTTTATCCAGTGCGTCGGCTACGGCTAATGCTTCGCCTTTTACAGGCGCGTAGCGTGACTCAGCGGGATGAGTGAATCTGCTGCCAACTAAAACAGTTTTCCAGCCCTCAGTACAATAAAATGGTATGGTGCCTGGACAGCTGCAGTGTTTCTGGAAGAGCCAAAATCCTAAGCCGGTTTTAGACCAATGAGTTGCAAGGCAAGTTGGCACAGACTTGTCTAAGATCTTGACTCCATGCTCAATTTCCTTGATTATTTTGAGTTTCGACTCTTCGAATAGGCGTTGCAGATGAGCATCCCAGTAGAAGGTTGATTTCGATTTCAAGAGCTCACGGAAGGGTATCATCTTATCAGTCATGCTGAAGGCGTAAGTCACCTGATTAACGAGTCAGAACCAAGACCTTATATCGGTAATGTGTTTAGGTCTTGCAAAATCCGCGATGGCTCGAATGACCTCTGGCACGGTTTCACATCGTCAGTTGTTATCTCGAAGCCCGAAATTCGACAGTGTCCGCTCCGAAGACAAACTTCGTAGGGTTCTGTATAATACCGTTCCTCCCGCAAGTATCCAGCCACTGACATGTTTGGAAGAAACTCTGCTCCAATGTATCTGCCCATAAAAGCGCATTGTCGATGACCTTGATCTTGTTGGGAAAGTCATAAACGATCTCGTCAAATCTTCGAGAATAACCATCCCCGGAAGATATGTAACCCTGAGGGGTGGTACAGTATCGGTAGGGCACCGTCTTCTTAGTGTTATGTGGCACGGATCGTACCTGATGGAATGGCGATTGGGTATGGTGGGTCTCTCTTGTTGCATGCGCATTGAGGGACTGGAAATCCACAGTTCGTCTGGGTTTTCCGTTCTTTTTAGCAAACACGACCATGCGGTGACACCAGGTAACTGGCTCTCCTACGGGAACGGGTTCTATCACACCGAGGTGGACATCCCGATCCAAGTCAGCTTTGACCTCTCTCTGCCAGTGGATGGGGACCGGGATGGGTGTGTGAAAGGCTACAGGGTCAGCATTGCTGTCAATCATTAGCTTTAAATGTGGTCCTACCATCAGCGGTAGGGGCTGATGCTCACATGTGTTGAAGGTGCTCGCACCATAGTAGTCGAGAAGGAAGTTCTGTAGCTTAACACGGTTATCCTTGGTCGCAGGGTGTGGCAACTCAGTAGGGAGTGGTGGCGGCAGCGTGCGCTTCGGGCAGGTGCAATTTGTTGTTGAGTTGTCTGCCGAGGCATCTCCTCCAGCAACTGCATTGGCCGTTGTTTCATCAACCGTTGAGAAGTTGTTGGTGATCATCCCAAGGTCGATGCAGGCGCCTTTACTAAGAAAAAGCTTGTCTGAATCATTCGTTATGTATGTGAACTGTCGAGTTTCTGTGGTCCCACCGTGACGGTTCACTCCAGAAATCCGTATGATGACAGCACCGAGGATATCGATTGGTTGATCGTTGGCCGTATGCATCTTCATCTTGACGGGGATAAGGTCGTGTATAGTTAATCCTAAGCGCTGTATGCATTGAAAGTCGGCTAGGCAACTCTGGCAACCAGTATCTGCCATGACTCGTAAAGTAATTGCCCTTGGGTTGGAGTGGATGATAGGTTGGAAACCCAGTTGCTGGTAGTCCTCGTCCACGATTTGAACGGACAGGTTCAGGAATGGTTGTGGTTTCGAGGGCTGTTCCACCCAATTGTTGGTCAATCGGTTGTGGCGATGATGACCAGCTGTCGATTGGCCCAGTGGTTTTCCGATTGGCGTTTCTATAGAGCATAAGGCATCGAAGACTGCCCCTTCAATGTCATGAACACGTGCAGCCTGGGACTTCAGTTTGAACTTGGTTTTGTCTTTACTCCTGCACACACGTTCAAAGTGACGTGCATGCTGACAGTTTTCGCAAATATGATTGTAGGCAGGACAACTCGTTTTACGTACAGCCGCGTTGGATTTATCACCATGACCTTTCATTCCACAGTAGGAGCATGTAGAATTTTCGTGGCCAGTGTTCGTGCCCTGGGAGAGAAGGGCCTCCCTCTTGGCTTTGCTGTAGCTACTCTTTCTCGCTCCGGCGGCCTGATGGTCCAGGAGACGTGTCGCCGACCTCTTACCAGCCTCCTTCGCTTCCACGAAGCGAAGTACTTCTTCTAATGTCATGTCCTGCTTCGTGTGGCCCAGTAAGTCCAACTGAATGTCGGTATCGGAAATACCTCTGCAGAGGACATCGCAGAGTATGGGTTCGGTGAAGTCGACATCATCATGGAATGCAGGGCACTCAGTGACATATTTGCATACACATGCTTGTCCCCTAAGGCGTGCACCGAAGGAGCGAATCGACTCGTCCCGGTCCTGGTGCATGTTATTCAAGGAAACCCTGGCGACCATGACGTTCTCTTCCCTGACGGCAAGGGATCTCATAGCTTCGAGGACGTTGTCTTCTGTCTTGTCAGTCAACGAACCGACAGTGGATCTGGTAAGATCCTTGCGAAGTACCTCGTCACAGCATTCCAAGAGTTGCAAGATCCTGTCTTTACCGGTAACTTTCGTAGCAGTGGTGTATTCGCCCCAATGAGAAAGGAAGTACTTCCAATCTTCTGAGGTACCAGCAGATGAGATTGTCGGGCGTTTCACTCTTTCGACTCTCACGGCCGCCCCAGCTACGTGTGGAGTAGGTGCAGCATGAGTGGTGGCGTGGGTGTTGAGTAGTGCGGCAACAATAACGGCATCTAAGTCTGGTGTTGTATATGTGCATCCCGGGATCGGGCAATCAACAGACGGCATAGTCGGCTCTGTGTTGTGGTTGTACAAAAATAGTGTAAATAAATCTATCCAATGTCAATTGGCAGCAATAATATCCATTATAAGATTTATGCAATAATGTTTAAATCCCATCAGCATTAACAGTCAATAAAAGATTCTAACATAGATAGGCATGGAGACCATTTGCTTCACAATATGTTTATAATATGTTTGCAATGTTCGAATCTAAAGATATGTATACAATGATAAGTAGGATGAACCAAACGTATAAAACATAATAATGGAAACAGTACATAATAGTGTAAACAGTACATAATAGTTCTCTAGTTATAGCTACACAAATTATGACAAGGTATTTTCTAGAACCAATCTTATCGCCATAAATTATGATGACTGTTTCAAACACATATTGGAAAAAGAGCATGGTGGCCTCACAGCGCTATTTCTAGATTTAGGCATAGTAATCAATATAGAAAGTGTTGCGGAGAGGTTGCCAAGGCAAAGGCATTAAGCACGGAAAGGAAAGAGCATGGCAAAGGCAGGCAAGGAAACAGGAAGAGGACTCAGCAAGGCAGGGGTAGGCGAGGCACAGGCAAGAGCATAGTAGGCAGGCACCAGAAAAGGCAGAGGAAGGGTAGGCGACGGCAAGGGGAACGGCAAGGCATTAAGGCAAAGGCATTAAGCACAGCAAGGAAAAGGCACGGCATAGGCAGGCAAGGAAACAGGAATAGGAATCAGAAAGGCAGGGGTAGGCAAGGCATGGCAGGTACCAGAAAAGGCATGGGAAGGGCACGGTGAGTGCTGACAAG
This sequence comes from Hydractinia echinata, assembly GCA_030067915.1. Lineage (NCBI taxonomy): Eukaryota > Metazoa > Cnidaria > Hydrozoa > Anthoathecata > Hydractiniidae > Hydractinia > Hydractinia echinata. Next base: position 502,173 of record JASGCC010000089.1, read on the forward strand.
GCAGGCAGGGACCTTAATAGAAACTCTCCCCTTTACAACTTAATTATTACGTATTCTCAATATATCTAAGTTACGTACCATATTACTCCGAGAGCATAGAAAATATTAAGCAAATATTTCAAATTCAATACCTAAAAGCAGGATATTACATTTATATAATCATTTTCCAAAGCTTAACAAAAGTTATTGGTTTTGGCGGACGGTGTCAATGAATGTGGCTGGTGTCTTGCAGGAGGCAGGGGATGCTTACTCAAGGGCCCGAACCAGATCCCAAGCATGAGTGAATTTCACCAATCCTCGTGTTTCCACATTCATAGGTGTTTGTTTCAGTACAGCCAAAATCGATTAGCTTTCCGATTATTCGCTTTCTGATTATTATAGTAAAGGGGAGAATACAGAAGTTTTGTAGCGGCTTCTTATTCTTTGGAGAGAAACCTCCTTTTTTTCATTAAATTTCCGTCTTAAAGACTAGTTTTATCTGCATTGCGATGTAGTTACTCCTATTCTCTCAATAATTATATAAGGTCAATATACAATCTTAGCAGAATTATGTGCCAATACAAAAAGTTAAAATTTTTTTGATAAATTTAAGATTAAAAGTCAACTTGGTTCGAATAAATTTGACAATATTGGTTTGTAATAACTCTAACAACATTAAGTCAAGATACAGAAATGATCAGAGAAGTCAACGAGAAAAGCAACATTTTTTAGTAAAAAACGCCTATTTTGGTTCATCAACACAAAACTTTTCACCAAAAAGTGTTAGTTTTATTCAAAGTGTTAGAAAAATAAAAATAAAAAGCAGTTGTGAGTAAAAATACAAAACATAGTCAACTGTAATAAAAAATACACGGTAAAAAGGCTAAAAATAGGAATTTTTTTATATTTTTGAGATTTAAAGCCAACTTGGTGCAAAGTAACACATGGCTCCCAGAATATATACCTTTAGGGGAAAAAAACCCCGGGTAAATGTTAGTCGGAGGAAAGTCACCTAAACTCAATTTAGTTGGGGTTTTCCCTCGATGTGTAACCACGGATTACCTGGCCGTTGTTAGATGCATAATTGTTTTTCCTAGCCCCGTCCAGGATTCAAACTCGGATCTCTCATTTGCATGAGTGTCATAGCCATTAGACCAGCGGGGCATAAAATTATTGAGTGTTTTTAGTGAGTAAAAAAGGCATATATATCTGGAGAAAAAATATACGCTTTTTTATAAGAAAAATTTAAGAGAGGAGCCGTCAAATTTTTCCGAAATATAAGAACAGATTCAGGCTCAAATCATTGGAGTTTCTTCAGTTTTCCTTTTTTAACCATAAAAAATCTTTATTCACAACGCTTTCCGCCATTTGAACTATGATTTTGATATATATGAATGACATCCATAAAAATGAAAGAAAGAAGGACTTCTCAAAAAGAAATATCAACATTTTATGGACTAACATTCTTTTAAAAACTTTAACAAAATTTATAAAATTCAAACGTACCGTATTTGCTTGAGCAACTGCGGCTCTCATTAAGTTCTAAGGGGGTGCTAATTCAAAGGAATTTTATATTCTACAATAGGCGCTTATTAAATAAAATTAAGAACACCACAATATAGCTGTAACTTTTCTCCTCAACTAAACAATAAAAGCAATAAATCTAACCAAAGAAGTGTTTTATGTCTCATTTACAAAAAAGATTGCTAAACTATTATGTTAACAATTTTCAAATTTCATTCCAAATGAGCGCCTCCTTGAATATGTGTCTCGCGTCTTTTGAGAAAATAGAGGGGCGATCATTCAAGGCATGCGATTTTTAAATATATCATGGCAAAAGAAGCCGATAATTCAAGGTGAGACACTTTTTCGACTAAAACGGTATATATTATTAATAAATAAATACATTTAACTAAAAAACAGACCTATATTCGCAAACGTAAAGTAATATACATAGTAAAGTATAACGTAAAATAACAACAATCCAGGATATAAATTCTTTCATAATTATATTTAAATCTACCGAAAGATTGACGCAATAGTTAACGAATAGAATTATAGAGCTGCATCAGGAACTAAAACACCACCTTTTTTCACATAAACTCAACTAAATTAAATTGGAACAAAATAAGAAAATATAAAAAAAACAAAAAACCTAAAACCTTTCACCCACCCCCTCTACCATACCCCCTCTTCATCTTCGCCCTCTCCGCCTCATCATCTTCACAGGTGTAGCTCCTTAGACCACCCGACGCCTTAGGACCTGTAGTTATTGGAGCTGATTGAGAGACTGATTTTGCGCACAGAAGTCCCGAAAGGCGTCCCAACTAAAATCTTTCTTCTCGCTTGCTAACTCCTAATGAATAAAACAATAATTATGGAAATTCTACCTTTTAAACTACCATATAATGTGAACTTGATTATAAACTTGGTATGCTTTTCTAATCATAAGCTATTGTTACTATTCTAGCACATTTTACATTTTAAAGCTATTTATGGTGTATAACTAACTTACTTTCACCTTCTCCTCCAACTGACCAACCTCCAAACTAGTAATTCTCTGCTGTACCTAATAAATAAATACTTTGTACCATGCTGTGCTAACCCTTGCATGTTGATCAAACTACTTTATTTTACCTCATCTCACTATTTATAGCACATATAAAAGTTTTACCATCGTTAGAAATAAAAAGATAAAAGGCAAACAAAAATACTTACATTGACAATTTCTGCTTGTTCAGCCATATTTTTAGTTTTCAGTTATATTTCACTAATAATTAATTTCAATCTTAGCGACGCCTTTCATAGAAAATAGGACTTCTTTTGCAATTAACAATGGATAAGCGCAAAGATAGTTTACACAAACATTAATTCCTGAAAAGCATACTTACTTTTAATGTTTTAATTACATATACTCAGAAGTTTACATTTGAGTCTAGTCAACTAAGCTTTTCAAAAATATTGGTTATTAGCACAGTAATAAAATTTGAACATTTGCAAAATTTGACAGATGTAAATCATGCTGAGGATAATGATTTGCATGAATGACTGAGGAAAAACTTACGTCATGCTTCACAGGGATTACCTATTTAAATGAAAGAAGAGTCTGGGGACGGGTTGAGAGGAATGAATTAAGAACAGCAAGTTCTAGGAATATTTTTTTTTTTAAAATGCTTCCCCCCTCTTTCCCACTGCTCCAGCTCCCACTGCTCCAGCTCCCTCTCTTCTGTCTCATCCGCTCCCTCTCATCGTCTTCCTCGGTGAAGGTACGTAACCCACCTGACGCCTTCCAGGACTTATAATTATGGGAGCTTATAAAAGCTCCCAAAGATTTGTTGTTGGAACAAAAGTCCCGGAAGGCGTCCCACGAAAGATTCTTCTTTTCCGTTGATAATTCCTAAAAACATGAGACACTTGTGGAAATGCTACATTCTAAACTTCCAAAAAATGCAAGTTGATAGACTTTTCTAATCATTCACTAAGTGAATCATTCTCTACACTTTAAAGCTATTATTTCTAGTGTATAACTTACTTTCACCTTCTCCTCTAATCTCTTTACATTCTCCTCTAAAACCACAATTCTCTGTTGTAACTCCTATATAAAAGATTCCTCTTAAATTAATTTAATACTCTACTTTCATATGTTAATTCTTGTATATGCTAATCTGACATCTCATTTGGATGCTTACAGTAGTAGTGGTAGCATTTATTTGCTGTTTCAATTACAATTTTATCTATTACGTACAATGAGATGACAATAAGTTCCTATAAATGAATACAATGTATGGCAGTCAGGAGACCAACCACATAGCAACAGCTAGTCTATTTAAGACCGCCTTTATGTGGCAACATTTTTAGCAATTGCTGTAAAGATATAATACAAAAACATAAGACTATGAAATAACTATGAAAATACTTACATTGACAATTTCTTCCATAATTAATATTTCACTAAATAGAAATTTAAAACTAATATTAAGCGATTAGGTAAATTTCTAATATAACACCTTTTAATGGGAGTTAAAAACACTAAAAGAAAAAAGAATGTTTACAAACATTTCATGCAAAGAAGAGTTTTATTGCCCTGGCTGTTGGTTAAAGAGCGTGTAGACACATTTCTACTCTACTTCAAAACAACATGTATTCATTAAATTTTAATATCCTAAGTAAAAATTTCATATGTCTACAAGCTCTTCTTGACAACCTGCACCACGAGAAGGTAGCCAATGGGACTTAGCAGGTCATTGGGCTGTGATGATCGGTAGGGTACGGATGAGATATAGGTGCAACTGAATGTCGAATTTCTTTGTAATCGTAACAACCATAATGTTAAAGCACCTTGTTTAGGTTGCATTTGGTGCGGTATGTTAATAATCAGCATAATGCTGTAATGGTAATACACCTGTTTACAAATATATTTACAAAAATTAGTTGAATAAAATTAAGCAACCATTAAGAAACTTCAGACCTAAATGTTAGCTAAAAAATAATTTGATATCTAGCCAAAATCCCAAGTTGCTTATAAAAAAAGATTGTGCAATCAGCTCAATGCTGTAATGCACCTTGTTCAGGTTTGCAATTGGCTTACAACGCCATTAATATCAGCTCAAAGCTGTAATGTTAATGCGCCTTGTTCAGGTTGCAATTGGCTTACAACGCCATTAATATCAGCTCAAAGCTGTAATGTTATTGCACCTTATTCAGGTTGCAATTGGCTTACAGCGCCATTAATATCAGCTCAAAGCTGTAATGTTAATGCACCTTGTTCAGGTTGCAATTGGCCAACAATGCCATTAATAATCAGCGCAATGCTGTAATGTTAATGCACCTTGTTCAGGTTGCATTCGTCCTTCGCACAATCCATATGTTGATTGCGATAAGTCGAAATGGTATGGTAATTGTGGTATGATAATCGGTAGGGTACAGACGACGAAAAGATATGGTAATTGTGGTATGATGATCGGTAGGGTACAGACAATATGTTGATTGTGATAAGTTGAAACCACATGGTAATTGTGGTATGATGATCGGTAGGGTACACACGATATGTTAATTGCGATAAGTCGAAACGGTATGGTAATTGTGGTATGATGATCGGTAAGGTACAGACGATATGTTATAATTGCGATAAGTCAAAACGGTATGGTAATTGTGGTATGATGATCAATGGGGTATGGATGAAATAGATATGCAACTGGATATAAAAATGTATCCATGGTTAATGTAACAATCACTGACCTTTGTTAGGCTGTGTTATGACCCTCCACCTCCACCTACAACAACACCATTAATAATCAGCATAATGCTGTAATGTTAATGCACCTTGTTCAGATTAGAATGGTTTTTAATGGCCAAGATTGTGATTGTCTGCAAAATAGGTGAATTTAGATTGTAATATCATTAGGAATGAGATAGGCATATTATACATGTGCAATTTACAGATGGTGAAGGACAAACTGCATCTTCAATACCATCATCACAAAACTCGTCAAGTTCTTTCAACAAGTTAATATACTTTTCCATAGTGATATCAAATTTTTTGACAGTTTCATTAGATAGTGCTTTTAGTCGTTTCTCTTCCTCTTGCCTAGCTTTCATACGGGGATGTGTATTAATATACAAGAGTCGTTCTTGTGTAATTGGTTCGACAAGTGCCCAATTCCTTTGTTTTTCGCATCTTGAGAATGCAGTGTAAGCTGTACCAAGGTTGTTTTTTTCCATAACTTGATACGCATATGGGTGGCAGTTTTACCATCTCCAATTGACATACCCTGACTTTTGGCAATAGTTATTGCATATCCTGGCATTAACGGCAGGCCATTTCTGCTGCAACAATTAGACTCACATCGACCTTCAACAGCAGTAATTGGTATCCATTTTGGATGTTCTTGAATCCATGACGGGCCTTTATAATTTGGGAAATCGACTACAACAGCTATTGGAAATTCAGGTGGTGACATATTTGGTGAATAAAGGATTGCAATTACTTTTCCCATGGCACCATTATTTAGGCCAAGGCCTGTAAGACCCTTTTGGTTCTTGGTAAGGATTACAGTTGCACCAACTGCCATTAAAGATCTTAGTGGTATTTGACCCAGTTGCTTATCAGTTAAAGAGTGATGTTTACCATGTCCTCTTGATGGAATAACAGCAACTGGCACACCAAGGCTAGCTAATTTATTATGGTTTTCTTCATTAACTTCATTCCATGTTTCCATTAATGTAAGGACGCGACCATGAAGAAAGTTACATTTTTCGGTATAGGGCAAAGCATTTTCGTAACGACTATTTATATCCTGCTAATCTTGTTGAGTGATCGAACCATTACGTATTCTAAGTAGTCGTTGTAAAAGATCCAACTGATCTGGGCGTTGGGGCATGGTCTCTGTAAGAGACATGTTGAAATGAGCGATAGATTGCATAACCAGCAAAGTTGATTGTGGAATCATCGTGTTTTGGTGGCTGATGTAGATCGAAAGCACGAATTGGTCCAAGTTGACCAAGGTCCCCAAAGAAATTGACAGTTGGTACACCTCCATAATAATTATCAAAGTATCCTGTTGCCTCACATAATCTTTGGCTGCACCAGGCCACAAGAAGCTTTGACTGCATGCTACGTTCATCAATATTAAGTTGAAATAATTTCAGTTCATTGTTTTCATGCATGCCTGTATACTTTCTCAGCTTTCTTAGAGATACATCACCCAACGGATAGTCAGAAAGCTGGACAGAATTTAAACTCTTATCTTTTTTCAGTTTGTGTGGTGGTGGAGTCATTGAATGTATAGTTCGACCATTAGGTATGAGGACTGATGCTGCACCAGTTGGGGCCAAGTTCAAGCACAATTTCGCTTAAAAATACTGCGAACGATTCTAGTGAGCGCAGTAATGATGAATGTTTTCCCAACACCAGCTGTTCCTTGTATTAATAAACGTAATGGCTGGGTACCTGTTGGCAAAGTTCCTTTTGCGACTTGTAATAAATGCTGAAGATTTATACCAATGACTGTTCTTTGTAATTCATTAGCATTTAAGATGTTTATTTGGGGTAAGGTACAATCTTCAGCATGCTGCAATTCATTTCTTTCCGCTTCTTCAGATATAGATTATAACCATGTGTCAGCATTAATGGGCCATTGACTACCAAAACTTTGAATTGCATAATTATTCCAATCAAACATAGGCCCTCCATTGGGAAGAACCTGTTGTACATTCGGCTCACTGATATCAGCAACATGGTGCTTAGCAATATCTCTCATTATTGATCTGCCTATGTTTATTTCTGCAATGGCGGAGTTTTGGGAACATTGAGAACTTGCATCTGTATATTGTGATGATTGATCTGAAGACTGAGTATCGGTTTGAATATTGATTACATTAGTGTGACTTCGTGTTCTCTTGCTCTTTTTATCGAAAGATTGTTTAGCGTCTTTCAATGAATCAATTAATATTGATGGTCATTCTTCAGTTTGAACAAGGGAAGCCAAAGCAGCAGCAAATGACTCATGTTGTCCCTTCAATTCTTCGGTATTATGCCACGTTCCAACAGAAAATATAATGAGCATAGCTTTTGCATAGTCCTCAGTAACAGGCCAAACAGGTTTTGTAGATATTCCTGTAAAAACTGGCACGTGATCTACTTTGCAGGTACAATTACATTTCTTGCTCCAGTTCCATAAGGATATTTCTGGCTCAGTTTCTCTACGCTTATCGCTCAAGTATTTATCCAATGTGCTACTCTTTGTAACGGTTCCATCTTCACCAGACGTATCCAAGGCTCGGAAGCCACTGATACCAATGTATCGAAAATTCCTGGTACATCTAGTCAAACGGCCACCACTATTAATGAAATCTGCAGCAGCACCTGGTACATCTACTAGACCAGCAATTTTTTGAAGTAGTCATTGAGCCAAATTTTTAACAGTGCTTCCATCAGCAGTTGTTTCAATGAGATGCCGATAAACATGTACCAAGTCTTCGGTGGAAGCAGCCCCTTTGCAAGCATAACTAGCAATGTATTTTTGTAGTGCGAGAAGGTCCTGATCGATAATGGGTTGACTGTCACAATTTGCTAGCCAACTAAGTAGACATGTTTTTACATGCATCATCAAGCGAGGATGATCGCGTGGTCCCTCATATCTAGGATGTTCCCCTTCTGTTATGACAGCATTAAAAGGATGAATCTCTTTACCACTTGTTTTTTTGGTTTGTGGATCAAGATCGCCAAAATGAAAGCGACAGTACTTCTGTGGAGCAGTATCTTTTTTATTCTTATGGCGATAACGCAAACAATTAGAATTACAATTATGGAGGCAAATTATGTTCACAAGATGGGTATGTTGCTCCTGTATACCACCCTCATGACTAGCGACATCTGAAAGTTCTTGCGCTAATGGGGTATGGTCTGGTGGAGCTTGAGTCCCTTCCGGTCTTGTTCGGAACCCAAGTTCTAATTCCAGAAGTATCTATTATTTCATTTCCCCCGGTAGGATGCAGTGAAGTGAACATGGGTGAAAAAATGTCATCACTGTCTTCATTTTTTGTTTGTAACCAATTTTGAAGTTCTTGTGCTGCAGGTTTTAAGGCTTGCGAGTCTGCAACATCATCAGACAAGCTATCATGATAGTTTTGACTTTTTGGGCATGTTTAGATGACGATATTATCGCGTGTACATGTATCTCACCTCGACTTTTAGCAAATTCATATCGCAACCAATAGTCATCATATTGAAATACTTCCTTGCTGACTGTGGCAGAGTAATTTATAGTCCTGCATCAAAATACTGCCTGACGAAATGAAGATTTTGTAAAATCATTTCCCGCTTGAATTTATTGTCGCTCTCCATTTCCTGCCGTACAGCATCTTTGTTTATATTGTTTATTAACGCATAATACTTAATAAGTAGTTCATGCAATGGTTTCCAATGAAATTCGGCGCAACTGTTGGTATCAAAATATGCTGGTAAATCACCAAATTCATTTCGTCTAAAAAACAACATGGCATCCAATTATTTTTTTTGGTCTCTCCAGTGTGGATCGGTATTTACCAGGTTTTTTCCAATACTAATAATTTTTCGTGGAACTGAATCATCATCATTTTGTAAATAATCTCGCAGTTCAGCGATTGTGAGATGATCATCATTTAATTGTTGGGAAACAAGAAAGCTACCCTGCTGCAATGCTTGCATTCGCAAACGCATATTTAATAAGAAAAATTTCAAGTAGAGAGCTATCATATTGGCGTTAAGCCAGAGAAACTTCAGATCAAGATTTACCTTTTTGTGAGACTTCAGGGAACTATTTATGTGAAGAAGATTGGTATCATCTGCAAAATGATGCACCTCTGAGAATTTTATTGCTGAATGAAGGTCATTAATACATATCAGAAACAGAAGTGGACCTATTACTGAGCCTTGAGGCACTCCATGATTCACAGTTAGCTTTTATGATGTGGTGTTATTAACAAAAACGAATTGTTGTCGCCCAGAAAGGTAAGAGTTAAAAAGGGAAAGAGCTTTACCTCGAATACCATAATGGGATAGCTTTTTGAGTAATATATTGTGGTCAACGGTATCAAAAGCCTTCTTCAGGTCAATAAAAATACCACAAGCATAATGACCCTTATCGAGCGCATCAAGAATTATTTGGGAAATGTTCATGAGGGTGTGAGAAGTAGAGTAATGTTTTCGAAAACCAAATTGATGACTATACAAGACCTTAAACTTTTCAAGAAAACTATATACACGTTTATACAAAAGTTTCTCAAATATTTTGTCAATATTAGACAGAAGACTGATGGGACGGTAGTTGGTGCAATCCATTTTAGAGCCTTTTTTAAATACAGGAATGACCTTAGCATATTTGAGGTTAAGAGGGTATTCACCAGTTGAGAAACATAAATTGATAACTTCGGATAGTGGGGTAGATATATCATCCTTGATGAAAGATAAAATTTTTTGGGGAATGCTATATGGACCAGTTCCTTTTTTTAAGTTAAAAGTTTCAATACAATCAGCAACTTCCTGTGAGGAGACAAGATTAAGGAAAATAGAACTGGGAATAGGGTTACCAAGAAAGCTAGAAAAATGTTTATTGGCAAAGGGTATTTTAGATCGGATTTTATCAGCAATGGAAGAGAAAAAATTATTAAATTCGTTTGAAATTTGACCATGATTAGAGGAAACAGAACCATTGATATTCAAGGAGGTGGGTACAAACTTATCATTATGTTTTAATGAGATAATAGACCTAACACCCTTCCATACATTAGAGATGTTATCGAGATTATCTTTAAAATATCTCCTATAAAAATTACGCTTACTTTGTCTACAGAGAGAAACAATCCTATTACGATATCTTTTGTAGGTTTCTCTATGTACAGCTTTCTGAGTTGGATTTTTACAATGCAAAAAAGATCTATAAAGACGATTTCTAACCTCGATTGAGTGGACGATGCCACAAGTCATCCATGGAGAGTTGAACTTTTTGTTATGCTTTTTACTTGAGGATTGTTTAATTGGTGCATGAAAATCAAGTAGGTTTTCAATTACTTTAAAAAAGTTATCAAGTGTGGTATCAACATTTTGATTAGGCAATTTTAACACATCATTCCAATTTACCTTTCGAAGATCATTACGAAAAACACATTCGTCAAAGTTCCTCCAATCACGGCTATAGTTAGGAGTAGAATTATTTACATGTCTGTCGCTCTGATTCAGAACGAGAAATTGCGCAAAGTGATCAGATATAGAGTTGGTAATATTACCAGATATAGTGTTGGTTTCTGATGAAGAACAAAAAATGTTGTCAATTATAGTTTGGGAGAATGATGTAATACGTGTTGGTAGAATGATATGTGGTAATAAGGAAAAAGAGGAAATAATGTCAAAAAAATTAGTAACACTTGGAATAGAGGTAACTTTTAAAAGATTGACGTTGAAATCACCTAAAAGGATTAATGTTTTATTTTCAAGTGAGACCTTTTCCAGAAGCGGTGTAAAGAAATCAGAATTAAAATCATTATTATACAGGGATGTCTATATACACATCCAACAACAACCAGCTTATTTCTATGTCGAAATTCAATAAACTTAGATTCAAGTTCTTTTGGTCTATATGCAAGAACATCCAGGTCTGGCCTACAAGAATACTTTAGATACATATAGTAAGGCACCACCTTTTCTACCTTCACAGGGAGTATGCTCTAGAGAATAGTTATTAAGAAAACAGTTCGATGATGGTACAGCATGATGAAATTTTGTTTCAGTAATACCAATGACGTCAAAATCATGACCTAATTCATCAAGACATTGCTTAAGTTCATCAAAATGTAACGATAGAGAACCAATATTCAAATGAAAAAAAGAAGTATTCCTGGAGTGTGAATTCTCAAGAGAGAAATCATTAGAATTGTAGTACTTGCAATTTACCCCAGACACATCAGCATGTTCACTCATAAATTCAGCAGAGGATGTGAGAGAGTTGAGCTGGTCTAAAAATTCACTTATATCAATTGAAATACCACGTTCTATCATGCTATCATAATTGAAGGGAGACGTTGCAAATGGGATAGCGTTTTCGTAACAGGTAAAACATACCTATTCATTTTCCGATGAAAATAAATTTTTATATTCTACAGTAGAGATGCCATTACACTTTCTATGGGACCATAAATTACATGAGTCACATTGAATTGCATCCTGGTTATCAGTTACCAATTTGTTACACACACTACATGGGAATCTAATCATTACACAAAAAATAAAAAACACTTAAAAAAAGAGCAACTAGTAACGAACGCAAAAGTTTACCGAAAATTATAAGGGCTAGCCATTATAATTCTTTTCCTTAAAAAAGAGAGAATATATACCTCTGTTGCTGTCAACAAAACACCAAGCGTGGAACACTCACCAGCCATATTTAAAACTCATATAAAAAAATGAACCAAATCGGATCATAATACTAATTATTTTCATCATAAAAATCTTTATCGAAATCAAAGGTTTCAAATAAAGATCTTAGCTTGTTTTTATGAAATATAGTAATTGGATTTTCATTTTCGTTAACACAGATTTTTACCATACCATTAAAAGTCCAAAATTTGAAATTTTTTTATTTTTGTACAGTTTACGGCACTCCCACCATATCGATTTGTATGCTGGACATAAGTTTTCGTTAATGTAAATATGTTCATTTCCAAGATTGTTTCTTTTTTTCAATATTGGCAAGACTGGATCTATTAACCAAACAATCTTCACATTTCCTTCGATTAGTGAAACGAATAATAGTTTTTTTCGAGCCTTTCGATTTTTTACCTTTCGGAAGCCGCTGACATGCTTCAATCTCATCACTGGTGACCTTGATGCCAATATCGGTGAGAATACCCACAACAGATTCTTGAAGATTATCGTGAGAAATTTCATCAGGAATCCCCGAGATCTCCAAATTATTACGACGACCATATTGGTCTATTTTATTTTGGTTAATTTGTAGATCAATAATTTAGTTTTTCTGGACATCAATTTTTTCCGCAAGTTCAATAACATCTTTCCTTATTTTTTGGTTTTCATTTGTCAAGTCACTGACTGCCGGAATTTTTCAAGATTTTTCTCTAAAATGTCCTTCATCGACAAAATAATTTGTTTGACTAGATGCCCCTCCGGAGTGTCTGGGAGATCAGATATCATTTGATACACATCTTCATCGTCTTTTAATTTTGGCGATGATCGAATATCTTGGTTGATCATTTTGTTCGAAGTTTCCAAGATGGTGGATTGGTCAGCTTCGCTTTCTTCGAACGAGGAGTTGTTGCTGTACTTCTTATTCCTTTTTCTGATTCTTCTTGATCTTGTTGACATTATTTTTTATTTTATTCAAAAAACATAGAACACGGAAACGCCCATTTTATTTTCTCGCGCTTCAGTTCAGAGCATGACCGTTCACCGTGACGGCTATGTGAACTGATGTGAAAATACAATCGCGTGCATCAAGAAAAAGTGAATCAGAGGGTGCTGTATAATCACTAAATGTCATTAAACGAACAACTTTTCTCATAATTACTTTGATTGGTTCCAGCTTCGTTGGCTGAGCACTTCCCCAGTTTCCAATGCTATAAGTAATATGTGATTGAAAAAAAGAGAAGTAAATCATACGTAGTAAGTCCCTTGGTAATAGGTGTCTCAGTTTTTAGGTGGATACCTTGTATATGCTCTTTCCAAGATAGGTTCTCATCTAAAAGTACTCCTAAATATTTACAGTATGATTTTTGTTCTATTGGAATATTATTTACTAGTCGATAAGGCCCGTGGAAAAGTCCACTTAGGCAAAAGGCCAATGAAAAAATTGGTTGCTTTACATGTTTTGCTGACGTCAGCAGTGCATATACAAAAAAAAAATGTTCTTAAAATCTTACATCAAATATAAAGGAACAGCATGCAAGGTGCAAAATCTAGTTGATAAAAAGTTACAACAACGACACTCACAACATCAACACTCACAACACCCACAAAACCAACAGTAAGAACACCGACAGTCACAACACGGATAATAACAATGTTAGAAATAACGCATCTCAAATATGTACATCTTATAAGTGATTATGTTGAAAACCCTCAGTATTTTATTCTGAAATGTCAAAAAGGAGGCCTGCAAGAGTTAGCACAAATCAACAAAAATAAGTTCTTTACACATTTTAAATATTGTCTTTCCCTTAAAAGCTTATACAAAAATATGAAAAAGCCATAGTTTGGAAAACATCAAATTTAAATCTAGAAAAATCAGTCACCATTGCATACCATCCTCTCCTGCAAAAATTTACACAAAATGTAAAAATCAACCAGTTAAGAACAAAAAATTTAAGAACACAAAAATTTTGTTTTTTAGTATGATGATCCATACTGCCCTTTACCAACAATTTTAAACGTTAAACTAAATGTCAAAAAATAAATGGAAAAGAAAACAATCACTTGAATTTTGATTAAGTCTGCAAGTATCAAAAAATATATATTTAGAAAGTGGTTTACCCGTTGCTTCTATTGTGTCAAAATAATGTACAGATTCATGTGCTTTTCACGAAGGCCTCAGGTGATATCAGATTTTTAAAATTATGCAAACCTTAGCAAAGTTCCTGCTATCGTTTAGGTCTTAAAACGCTGATCAAGAAAATTTATAAAATATAATCGACTTTGCAAAAGTCACAGACAGACAGGCAGACAGACAGAACCTTCACATTAATAAAAAAAATAATATTAGCAGGGGGGTTTGATCACACATGATCTTGTCTTTGGAGAGTAACGACTCCACTTATTACCTGAGTTAAAAACAAAGAATAGCACAGTTGAACAGAAAGCGTTTAAAGTTTACTTTAGGAAGATAGGGATGTCTAGTTTCTGCTGATGACCGTCCGCGGACCTCTTCGAGGTGACCCAGCTAGACATCCAGGGTACTTAGGTTCAGAAATATGGGTCGAAACCTACCTGCCCTTGGTTAAAGTTCTGTTCATCTTTTCAAATGTGTTGTGTCCTTTTTATTTTTTATTTTATTTTTTTAATTAATTCCTTGAAAAAAGGGAGAATTGTGCTTTTAGAGGCATTTTCTCTAGAGGAGTACAACCTCTAGCTTATTTCCAAAGACCTAACAGGTTGAGTTCATCATTGCGGTGGCTAGCCACCTCTTTGTAAATTATTTTCTTTCCTAGATATTAAAAAAATATTGAACAACTTATCTTCAAAATTTTATGATGTATAAGATGCCATGCCCTGACTTAACAAAGCGCGCCACGGGAAGGCAAGTCATGGGGCTTTGCGCTTCAACCTAAAACGAAAAAAAAAGAAATGTTGCATAAACTATTGCAAAAGTAAATATTAGTCAACATTAGTACACTTGTGACGGAATATTGGAACTTGAAATCTCTTTGAACATGTGTCTTGACTTTCAGTTCAAGATTAGCATATTTATAGAACTATATTCTTAGACGAAATATTTATGTAAGTTTCAGCTAATGCATGACTAATGAATGTTTTTGGCAACAACATTTTATATTCACATCAGACGTCAATTTCATTTGCAAACGCCAACAAAAATTACACATCTATCATTAGAGATTTCAATCAAAAATCAAAAGTTCCTCAGTTTGGATGAAAAAATTGTAGTTGCAAAAATAACTTTGGTAAAAATGTCTTAATAATAGTAAATAAACACACGTTCGAATATGATAACGTATATTTCTTAACACGTGATGAACAGAAATGGGGTTTTTTTTTTTACTAACGCGTCTTCCCTAAACACTGCTTTATTCGTTTGTGCTTATTACATTCTTTCTTTTAAAACGTATGCAGGCGTTCAATAATATCAACCGTTTTAAGAAATTAATAAAATATAAATAATACCATTATTTGATTTGTAAAATTACGAATTTATTGAAAACAAACAAACTGCTGGTTGTTAACCTTTTTGAAACTACCTTTAGCACCCGGAACTAAAAATTCGTAGTCTTTGAATTAGAAAGCAAACATGCAATAAAATGTCATTAAACAATAAATAAATAATCAATAAATTAATAAATAAACAAATAAATAAATAATCAATAAATTAATAAATAAACAAATAAATAAATACAGTATGTACGAAATTCAATGCATGTGAATGTTACAATTGATATATTTCGCATTGAGGTGCGTATGTTTATTTTGATTTTTTTGGGTTTTTTGATCTTTTAGATTTTTTTTGGATTTTCGCCATTGGAATGTGGCAGAATCCTGACCCCCGTGTCGTACCCACCATTGGAAAGAGTTTCTTGACCGAGGGCCAGGATTCTCCTTTTTATATGTTATATACGCCGCAAACGTCAACTCTAAAAAGTAAGATAAAGTTAGTATCATTTTTAATATCGTTACCTAATTAATAAGAGAAATCATGTTTTTTAAAATGTACCGGTAAAATAGAAAGGAAGATAACGTTAAAAATGAAAGAAGTTAAGGTACTGGAAAAAATGTTTTATACTTCTTTACCTTTTTCGCTGGCATCCTTCACAATATCAGTACTTAATTAAGAAGAGAAATTAAATAACTTTTATAAAATTGATATTTGTCCCAGTACTTGTCCCGGTAAAGTTTAAGATAGTATCCTGAGGACTCTTTTATAATATTTTGTCCTTGATAAGGAAAAAATTAAAGTATTGATTGAAGTAAAATTTAGCATCACGATTGTAGGAACTTACAAAATTAAAAATTTAAGGAAGTTAAGATACAGAAAAAATGTTGTACACGTTTTTACCTTTTCCTTCCTTACTCTTCTGAAAATCGTTACCTAAGTAATAAGAGAGATTATATAAGTTTTATAAACTTAATATTTTTCGTGGTAAAGTTTAAGATAATAGTGAAAATAAATGTTACATACTCTCCGAAAAAACTTTCTCAATGGTAGATTGTCCTTAATAAAAAGAAAGTAACGTTTTAATTGAAGTAAAATTTAACATCACAACTGAAAAAAATGCAACATTACCTTGTCCCACTTCCGTAAGTGCTTCAGTTTGCTCTTGAGAAAAAAAAGTACTTAATTGGAAAATAATATCTTGGTTTATGTTCGTATTGTTCTCCTATTAGAACTATTAAAAATGACACGCACCTGATTTTTTACTGGGTGATTCCAACAACGTGCTTTCCAAAAAATTTTCTATTTCCATTTTTCTATTTTCTAATTTGTCTGAAAAATATTTGTGAATAAAAAAATACAACGGACAAACCAACTCAATTTCCATCTTCTGTGCTTTTTTATGACCAAATTTAACTTTCCTTTTTACAATCAATTTAGTCTGGTAAAGTAATTATGTACTACAAAAATTGTACGACTTTCTCTTAACTATCAAAACTTGAAAAAATTTGACAAGATTTGCCTTGGCTTTTAGTTCATGATTTGCATGTTAGGTAGAAATTCAATGAAAGTTAAATCGTTTAAGATGAAGATCAAACAAAGGGAATTTACTAAAACGATTTATACCTTAATTTTATAACCTAAAGATATCAATTTAGGTTTTAATTTAGGTTTTAATTTAGGTTTTAATTTTTCTAATAGATTATGTTTATGTGTTTTGTGTTTCAAAAAAGTTTTTGTAACTCTGCGATAAAATTTTATGTTTAAACTCGGAAACATTAACCTTTTCTTCAAAATGGTTTTCCAAAAAATAAGAAACAAAAATGTTTTTTTTGCCAAGTCATTACTATAAGAGATGATTATTAAGCTTGTTGTACTGTTACATAACTCCGATTTATACAGTTTATACAGTAGAATAAAGTAAAAAGTAAAGCATGATTTGAACATTTACATTTTTTGTTGTTGTTAAGTTTTGCTGTTAAGTCTCGGATTAGAAAAATCGTTCACTTTTTAAATCCTTAAAGGTTGAAGCTAATTTGACATTTATCTTGTATTATGTTTCTGACAGTTTCGAGCTAAAATGCTAATCACTTAACGAAGTGCACCACGTGAAGGTAAGCCATAGGGCTTTGCACTTCACCTAAAAAAAAAGAGATGCATGTCTAACACAAATTAAATAAAATGCATCCTTACAATATTTTTAGGATTAAATGGGACACAAAATACTCAAAATAGTAAACACGTAAATGAACTTTCAACATGATTGTAAATACCCACAAAGAGTAGTTCAACAGCCAGAAACCTGACAAGTCCATATACACGTATGTGACGGAAGTGCACCCAACGTCAGTATTATTGCACACTGATACGCAGCATATAACAATGTTTGTGAAACAGTTATTATATAACTACGGTGGTGCACAACTACTCTCATGTTGTATAACATTAAGGTCATGCCAGCGTCAGAGGTTACCTGGCCATATACCTTCTATAGAGGTATACTTTTCCCTTTTTGAAAGCACAAATGTGTCATATTATACAACATGGTGGATAATAAATACAACTTCTAGTAATTTTCAGATAAGGAGTAAAGATAATTTTTCAAATCCAAAGTAAAACTGCTTTAAAATTAGATTCGCACATATTTATATATTGTTTGGAAAATCACGTAAGAACTTGTCGGTAAACAATATTTTGAGTATAACATTTCCCAATTGTTCAATAAATTATGTAAGAACCTGACGGTAAACCACATTTTGAGTATAACATTCCCTATTAAAAAATCCTTGCCTGGATGAGGGAACAACACTTACTCGAACATCACCAAATGCTCTTGCTCTAGAAAAAGCAACATACAGCTGACCGTGAGAAAAACATGGCCTGCACAGCAATATTCCAACCTTTTGAAAGGTTTGACCTTGTGCCTTGTTTATTGTCATAGCATAAGACAGCCTTAGTGGAAGCTGTCTGCGACGTAAGACAAAAGGCATACATGTCCCCGAAGGTGCAAGTTGCACCCTTGGAATAAGTACCCTATCTCCAATGGCATTGCCAGTGAGTACTTCAGCATCGACACAGTTGTCATGAAGACGTCTTATAATTAGGCGAGTGCCATTACATAAACCATTTTAATTTAAGGCAATGAGGAGGCATACCTGAAGGTGTGATACTATTTAAAAATTCTACCGGATATTGATTCCGTTCCTCCTCATCATCAGACACAACATCATCTGCACTAAAATAAACTTTTTCTTCACCAGGCAACAGCGCCAACACCTGATCATTAATGATAAGTGAGTCATCATTTGTGGGTGTTAGTACCACAGATGATGCCATAATTTCTGGTGAAAGATCCCTAAACAAAGTATCAACAATACAGTCATTTTGTATCACACATTGGGATGGCACTTCAATTGCACCTTGGAAGGGTTCTTGCTCCCGAACAGGTAAAACACCTTTCCCAAGTTGCAGAAGCCATGCAGCAAATTGTTGTTCTCCTTGCCTTGTTCTCATGTTTCGATGTAATCGAAATTCTTTAACCAAGTGCCATAATGGAGAACTTTTTAAACACATGTTCCCAATTTCAGTTGGTTTTCCTTTTCTGACAACAGGCAGTAACTGTGAAAAATCACCACCTAAAAGAACAACTTTACCTCCAAATGGAAGCTCATTATTACAAATATCTTGTAGAAGACGATCTATTGCATGAAAAGCATGCTTAGGAATAATGGAAGCTTCATCAAGTAAAAAGAGACTATTTTGTCGCAATTCTGCAGCATAAGCAGAAACCGGGGTTATGCTGCATGTACTGTTCTCTACAATAGGAACAGGTAAACGGAATAGTCTATGAATGGTGGTTCCCTTTTTCAAAAGTGTTGCTGCTATGCCAGTAAATGCAGCAGTTCCAACTTGAAAACCTCTATCTGTAAGTTCAGAATTAAGGTAATTATAAGTAAAGGTTTTACCACTACCACCAACACCTTCTAAATAAAACATACGGTTCTTTTGGACTGCATTGTTAGCAACATTTACAACAGCTTCTATGACTGCATTAGCCAGTGCAGTCTGTTCGTCAGTAAGTTGAGCCCTTAGTTGAGAAGCTCTTTCAGCCTCCATAGCTACATCAATGTTTTCAGCTGGGGGTAATTCATCTAAATGAGGAAGGTTATAATCAATCAGTAAGAGATTTACCAAATTGCCTAAGCACAGAATTAACATCTTGAAGCAGTCTGTACTCAGCCTGTTCCTCATTCATTTGGCGAATATAATCTTTATACATTGCATCCTTGTACCTTGTCCACAAAGTAAAAGGATCAGAAGGTTCGCAGTGAGTAAGTATCACAGCAAACAGTTGCCTTAATTGTCGAGGCATCTGAAAGTTAACAGCTTCCTGCAAAGTATTGTTCCATTCAGTATCATCTTGCAGGAGACCACGCGGTAAACAGGCGTCACGAAATGTTTCAGCAACATTGCCATTGACAGTTCGTAAATCTTCAAAAGAAGTTGTACCAGGTGTGTGTAATAGCAACATACGTAAATAAAAAAGCTCACCTGCGCGAGGACTCACAATTTTACCATGACAGCGTTGTCTTGGTTTCCAAACTTTGTTTTTATGAAAAACAAAATGAAGAGGAATATCTGGATACATATATTGGCGAGCATCATGATTCTCTGCATTTAACACAAACCAAGCTGTTAATTTTGTAGCCTGATCTGCAGCTCTGTCCAGAGCCTCTTCAGCCTGTCCTTGCTGAAAATAAACAATATGGTTATTTGGCAAGTGCACTGGCAATCTATGGACAACATGAGATTGTTGGTGCATGTTAAATTCAAAAAGACGCCATACTGCTTCCGGTGCACTGACATACCGTGCATCTAAAAATGTCTGCACCTCATCATGATCAATACGTTCATTGATCTCAATGTTGGCACAATCATGACCTTTATAAATATATTTATAGAGGTATTTAACGGATTTAACAGACATGCACGCCTCCAAGTTTATATGTGCATTGTATTTCTTAAAAAGCCATGGATTATATGGAACAATCCAGCGATTATCTACGTCAACATTATTGACATTGAATGTATACCATTATCACGACGTCTATATAATGGATATCCATTGACTTCCATACATCTGGAATTAGGATTCAGATGTCCACATGGTCCATGAATCATACACGATCGTACAATTTCAAACAGAACAGGGTGTTCCTGTTGATTAGGAATTTCTGCTGAAATCACACTGTCTATGTCATCTGCATCCCTAAGTTTGTCATTGGGATCTAAATGAATTAACAAATGACAATGAGGCAAACCCCTCTTTTGAAATTCTATAACATACACATGTGCTATAGTCTTACCTAGAACTCCCATTTCTGTAACATCTTTAAGGAGTTCATTTAGTTTCAATTTAAAAACTCGAGAAACTAAATCAGGCCGATCGTGTGCACATTGTTCTGTAATTTCACGCCATTTTGGATTGCATGTAAAAAGTCAGAAAAAAATCAGGTTTTCCAAACTTACCAATGACGGCCATAGCATCTTGATAGTTTTGAGCCATGGCACGTGGATTTCCTTGAAAACTTTAAGGAAGAACAACAATACGACCTGGTTGAAGGCCTCGCTCTTCAGCTCGTGCATTCAAATGGTCAGCTAAACCTTCATAACTATCAACACGAAGGTTGGTTTGATTTGCTCGAATGTAATTTAAATTATTACCTTCAACTTTAACATAAGAATCAACTCAATACTGCTGAAACAATTTCTTACCATAATGAATCGGGCTGAAGTACTCCTGAGCAGCTAAACGGTAAGTATAATACTGCAACATTGTAGTAGTGTTGCGAGTACGGGTTGCACGTACAGCAACATGAGGTATCCTATTATGCCAACCTGGTTCACCCCTTGGAAAAAAAAGAGGATACACCATTGGCTCCAAGTTTGCAGACATTGTGGAAATATTCTGTAAATCACCTCCACGCGGATAGATAACAACATCCCTGTTTCCAGGAGGTGCTCCATCTTGGCCAACAAATACTGCAGCAACTTCATCATGATGTGGCAAGTTGTAGCGCCTTCGGTCATTGCCAACTCTCGTGTACATACGTACTTCAGATGGAGCACGGTTTTATACTACTTGTTAATAATTCCCTAAGCTTCTGAGGTTAGGAGACAAGTTATCTAATGCAACTTTACCAGTGTGACAACATTTAAAACAATGCTCATTTTCAAACTTCATTATATCCTAATTAAAAATAAATAAAACAAATTAGGTACCACAGTTCCTAAAATGAGAAAAAATAAGATATAAATATATATAGGGACTTAAGGTTGACAGTTCTGACTTTTTACACTTTAAAATTGATATATACCACTATTTTTATAATTAATACCACTATTTTGAATTCAATAGAATCCTCTTATTCGTAAAACAACAGTTTTGAAATGCTACGATCGATAACTATAACTATATAATTACAAAATAAAGAATTTCTTACCCACAGTTTCTAAGTTTCAACTGCTCTAGATTTTTATAAATTATTTCTTTCTTTTTTTGTCTGGTATCTAGCTAAAACATAATAGAAAGAAAACACTCTTTTAACTATAGCCAGCTAGCTATATATAACTAAGAACGGCTAGCTAGGGTTGTCTGAATAAAAGTGTAATAACGGTCTAAAATAAAAATAGTAGTTCGTGCAGTAGCTAAAAACCCAAACTGTCTCAATAAAGGCTATAAAAAAGGATACTTCAGCAGTCTAGTGGCAGGCAAATAGATAAGGATGCCCGTGAGTATTGGTGTTTAGAAGCTATTTACATTGCTTGAACAACTACAAAATTGTTTGTACTCACATCTTTGTGCAGCATTTTAAATAATTAAACACGCATATTAGTTACGCACTTGAAGATACTTTAATTTATGCAAAATTTGTAAACAAATAGGCTAGCTTTGTTGTTGTCTTATATATATAAACAAATCGGAAAACGAAAGCATAAGAAATATTTCCCTTTTCATTGCACGAAGTTTATTTAACAGTAAAAGTAAAGCTTTAGGTATATCACTTGAAAGCAAGCTGATGTACTGTAGATAGCTGCAGCTATTAAAATATGATTTTGTGAACATTTCTTTTTTTAAGAATATGTTCAGTAACCTAGTAGCTGCATTGGTTTTCTGCATTTTTTGAAACTACTTTCAGCAGCTTTATATTCAAAACAAAAATGTCTTAGCTAGCCTATTTATTAAAACAACAGTAAAAGAGAAGATTAAGTATTTAAAACTGTACCTGTAAATTCCTCCTTCCCCACTTAACATAAACTGTGTTAGTTATGTGTTTTTCTTTATCTTCGAACGATACTAATTTTTATTCGCTTTTTAAGTTTGTCTTTTGTCGCGAGAACTTTAAAAACAATTTTTTGTTTGTTTGTTTTTACACCAAGGGAACTTTCTATTCGAATGCCGTCCCGTTCGAAAGTACGAATTTGAGCGAATCATGTTGCTTATTTTCTATCACGTGGTTTGTGACGGTTGCGCGACAAATGTAAACAAAACAAAAAAACTCGACAAACTCGCGCATTCGGGTGGTTAAAAATATCGTCTTTGTAACAGTCACAGACAGACAGAACTGGCATATTATTATAAGGTGGGGACAATGCTAACTTTAACATCTTTAAATGCTCTTGCTCTAGAAAAAGTAACATATAACTGGCCATGAGAAAAACATGGCCTGCGCAACAATATACCAACCTTTTCAAACGTTTGACCTTGTGCCTTGTTTATTGTCATAGCATAAGAGAGCCTTAGTGGAAGCTGTCTGCGACGCAAAACAAAAGGCATACCTGTATCCGAAGGTGCAAGTTGCAACCTTGGAATAAGTACCCGATCACCAATAGCATTGCCAGTAAGTACTTCAGCATCCACCAATTGTCGTGAAGATGTCTTACAATTAGGCGAGTGCCATTACCTAAGCCTTTATTTATGTTTATGTTTCTTAATAACATAACAAAGCACCAGATTTTAATTTAAGACAATGAGGAGGCATACCTGAGGGTGTGATACTATTTAAAAATTCTACCGGATATTGATTCCGTTCCTCCTCCTCATCACAACAACATCATCTGCACTGAAATAATTTTTTTCTTCACCTGGCAACAACGCCAACACCTGATCATTAATGATAAGTGAATCATCATTTGTAGGTGTTAGTTTTACAGATGATGCCATATTTTCTAGGGAAGAATCCCTAAACAAAGTATCAACAATACATAATATCAGAGTGGGATTTTAGGTTAAAACAATAGGCCATTTGTTTAGAACAATAGAAAATTGGAATTAATGATCAGCCTTGTTAGAATTTTGGTTATTGTTGTAAAAAAATATGTAATATTTTCGGCTACATCAAAGGAAAAAAGGAAAATGAACTCATCCACTTTTCCTGTTACAAACAGACAGACACAGTCTCTGTATTATTATAGAGATAGAGTTTCTGTATTGTTTATATTGTTTGAAATATTGGTCTCTTTTCACTTTGGTTTTTGATGTTATATATTTTTTATACAGTTTGTTTTTCCTGGTTATTGAGGTTAGAATGCCATTAGTTATCCAAGGTTCCGATTCGATTTTAGTTTCTTTATCTGAGACCTTTTTCATAGGAGCATGTTTATCAAGAACCTTGTCAAGTTGTGCCAAAAGAACAGACAGAGATTGATTTACATCATCATAATTTGTGATATGTTCATGCCAATTTATATTTTTGATTTCTTCATAAAAGTTTTTCGCATTAAGGTGACGGTATACCTTTTGAGCATGGTTTTTTAAATCGTGATTTTTTCAGCAATAGTTAATCAAAGTTTATTGATTCATACATCACCAAAAAGCATTTTTAAACACCTATCAAATGGTATAAAAATAATTTGAAGCTTTTTAACTCGTGAAAAGTACACAGACATTTTTGAAACACACCCTGCCTTCAAAAAAGTGACTTCATTTACAAAATTACTTCGTTTCCAAGTCTCATTCGATGTTCTTTAGAATCGTGATAGATGTATGTAAAAACGATTTTTTAATTATTTTCCACAAAGTCCCCGTTTTGATTTATTTTACTTTTTCTAAAAAAGTCATTTTTTAACTTAAACTTTCGTCTTTAAGATGTAATATCTAGAGAATCGTTGATTTTTCGAAAATAAAAAAAAAATCGCTTTTAGATAAACACGTTGGCTTCAGCACAGTAGCACTCTCCCTTGTAGATCTTCTGTAGTTTTGTAAAAGAGATTTGAAATGTAATAGATAACAAAAATACAACACTACGAAAAAGTGTTTTAAAGATTTTTTAAAATATCACACCTTTCAAGCATACTCATAATGATGGTGATACTTTCACACTTACGAGGCGATGAATATTCAGAAGATTGTCCTTTTAAATTTTATTATACGCAAAGACGTGACTGAGAATACCATAGAAATAGAACTTTCTAAGTCATTTTTCTGTGACTTGCAGAAACAGAACAGGATGGCATACATTTTTAGAACTGAAAGTGCTTTTTTTCAGATGGTCATTTCTTTTTGGAAAGGAAATATAATTTTTTTTTAAAAGTTATACTCAAGTGGATGATAAGTGTTAAAAACATTCACTCTTAACTCTTCAATTTGAGGTGTGAAAGACCGATCAGAAAAAATTTTTTAAATAAAATAAAATTATTCGATTTTTTGATACAATAAAGGTAGCTATACCGTCACCTTAAACCTTTTGAAGCATCGTTTATAGCTTATGTTGTTACATTTAGTAAATGATTTTGATGGTATACAAGCAAATTGTGCAAGATGATCTGATATTGAAATAGTTAAATTACCACTCACCATTTCAGGTTCCTAAAAGTTAACAAAAATGTTATCAATTAATGTTTTAGTAGAAGGCGTGATTCTAGTTGGCTGTGTTATACATGGTGTGAGTGAACTTGAAGTAATGCCATTCAAAAAATCTGATGTGTTTGAGCAGATATCACAATTAAGAATATTAGGTTAATATTAAAATCACCTAATAATAGGACTTGTTTGTTTTCTTTGCTTAGTGTTTCAAGGAGGTCTTTTATTAGTATATCATTGAACTCTTTTATAGCCATACATGGGTGTCGGTAAATACAACCGACAATTACATTAGGCTTTTGTGGATTTATTAGCTCAACAAAAATACTTTCAAGTTCTTTTTCTCTGTAGATGTTCAGATCAGTTCTAGTTTTATAGGTTTGATCAGACTTTATATAAAGTAAAGCTCCTCCTTTTCTAGATTTTGTTGCCATGTGCGCGATAGCATATCCAGATAGGTTTATGTCCACAATTGGGGTTTTATTTACATTTAGACTAGTTTCCGTTATGCCTATGATGTTGAAGGACAAGTTGTTCAAATTATGTAGTACTGCCCTCAGCTCATCTATATGGTATGATGAGTTTATATTTAAATGCAAGTATGATGTTGAGTTTTTTACTTTTAAGTTATTTAGTTCATTCATATCATAGTATTTACAGTTTTGGTGGTTATTTCATTGAGGGTATTGAAAAGATCTTCGTGATGTTTACTGAAAATTAGATTGTCTGAGTTTTTGAAGTTTTTACCCAACATTGTTGAATTTAGGTTTGTGTCGGATATTTCCATGAATGGAATTGACTTTTTCATACAATCTATACAATACCAGGATGATTCATCCTGCAATAAGGCTTCGTACGAAGTGTTATTTAGTAAGTTACACCTGATGTGAACCCAATGTTGACAACTATCGCAGTATATAGCCTTATGGTTTTTTGCCACTGTTTTTTTGCAGAATTTGCATGTATCCTTAGTTACCATTCTTAAAACTGAAAATGAATTTGAGGAAAAAAGAAAAAGGGAAGAAGTACAGGGTAATAATAATAATATTAATAATAATAATAATAATAATACAGAAAAAATACGTCCAAACAGAAACCGCAAAGTTTCAGTGTGGATATGACTTCAGCTAAAAGGAGACTGACCACTGGTGGCAGTTAGGATTAGGCAGAAGAAAAAAATAAAGTATAAAGTAAGATTCACAAGAGTTGCGAGAAAATGTGTGTTCATCCAACTTTACTTAGCTTTTTATTTGATTTTCAAAAGAAAAAAATAAATCAAAGTTAAATGTTGAGGAAAACAAGCAAACAGAACTAAATAGATTTAAGAGTTGATAAATATATATATAGATATACCTCAAAAAATTTTCACAAGTGTTGCTTTTACTGATCTACCAGAATTTTTTGGTTTCGACATAAGTGTTGCTGGGTAAATCAAGAAATAGCTTGTGTTCATGTTAGTATTGTCTTCTAACAAAGTTTTTCGATATTTCAAAGCGTCATTTCTCCTTGTCATCCGTGCGGCGGTATACAATTGATCAACAAATATCTTGTTTTCCCTTGTTTTGGCATTCTTGGAGATGATCGATCGTCGTAGATGGTCTGAAAAGGACCAGTTAATAAACTTTGCATAAATTGGTTTTGAATTTTCTGGAGAAGATTCTGAACCCCTGTGTGCACAATCAATGTTTGATTGGATTTCTTCAATCGGTATGTTTAGTAACTTCGACAAAGTTGAGGATAGGAGTGCTTTAGTATCTTTCCACTCTCTTTCGTGTTCTTCATGTTTTATGACTCTGAAGATGAGGGTTGTTCTGGCTTCTGTTTGTTTGTTCATCTAATTGTTGGCTCAGCTTTATTACTTCATCATCTCTACTCCTTTTTTGTTCTTCCGGTCTTTTTTTTAGTTTTTTAAGTTCAGCATTTCTGTTGTTGTTAGGTGTTCCTCAATTTTTTCTACTCTCTTTCTAATTTCGTCAATATTGTTCTGTTGGTCTTTTTTTTGATATCGATATTTTCCTCAACCTGGCAGATTACTGAGACTTTCTATCTGTTTTTCTTTTTCTTTTGACCTATATTCTGTGTTAGTACAGTCAGCACCACCACTTCCGGTTTATGTCAGCAAGGGGGTTTGACTATTCTTATTTTTTTTGTAGTCTTGTCTTTGGAGAGTGACGACTCCACTATAAAAACGTCGCCTAGCAAGGGGGTTTGACTTGCTTAGTTCCCTTTTTACAGGTTCCTACAAGTCTTGTCTTTGGGTGTGACGACCCCACTTATTACCCCAGTCAACCCTTGTTTGAAATGTCAATAGATTGCACGGATTAAAGAACATTTGATGACAGAAGAGGATTCCAGGGCCTCCTGATGACCACTTAGTGGACCTCGGATTAGAGGTGCCCCGCCTGGAATCCTGACACCCCTTGGTTGAGGCTTTGGGGCGAAACCGTTTGGTGTCAAGGTTGGTATTGTGCAATCTTTGTGTGTGTGTGTGTGTTTTTTTTTTTTTCACTGATATTGTGTATCCTGCGAAAAGGAAGTTTAACTGTCTTTTTGGCAGTAACTTTGGAGGAACAAAACCTCTATGATTTAACCCTAAAACTTAACAGGTTGAGTATTTCATTGTGCCTTGCTGCAATGTTCAAAATTTTCTTCTATTACCCCAGTCAAAATAAAAGCGAAAAACAAAATAAAAATTACGCCAGCAAGGGGGTTTGACTGTACCAGGTCTTATCTTTGGACAGTTACGACTCCACTTATTACCCCAGTCTAAACAAAACCAAAATAAAAATTATGTCAGCAAGGGGGCTTGACTGCACTGATCTTATCTTTGGAGAGTGACGACTCCACTTCTTACGCCAGTCACGCAAGATTGTACAGAGTAGGACAGATGAATGTGTAGTTCCTGCTGAAGACTGTTCGCAGACCTCTTTTGAGATGACTCAGCTAGACATTTTGGGTACCTTCGTTCAGGAATATGAGTCGAAAACCTTGTACCCTTTACGGAAGTCCTGTCCTACTCTCTCTGTTTGTTTGTTCAATTTTTGTGCCAATTATCTCCTTGGAAAAAGGAAGAATTGTGTCCATTTATATGAGCATATTCTTTAGAGGAGCAAAACCTCTAGACTTTAAATTTTAAGACTTAACTTGTCGAGTTTATCATTGTGCGTGCACTTTGTAACTTTCATTCTTCTCTTATAATTACTTCACTGATTCTACTCTGTACCTGATCAATTATTTCGCTCATATCATCAAGTTTTCGTTCAAAGAAGGCCTTCATCTCGTTCATCATTGTGTATAAGTCATCGGTAGCTGTT
Organism: Hydractinia echinata; assembly: GCA_030067915.1. Lineage (NCBI taxonomy): Eukaryota > Metazoa > Cnidaria > Hydrozoa > Anthoathecata > Hydractiniidae > Hydractinia > Hydractinia echinata. The sequence continues at coordinate 530,696 of JASGCC010000089.1, forward strand.
TTCGTTCTTTTACCGGCCATTATTGTTGATATATTGTTGGATATAAAATATAGAATAATATAGTTTGAATCTCGTCAACTTCCGTAAAACGTGGTACCGCTACTCACGCCGCCAACAATTATGGCAGCAAATTTTCTGGAAACACTCTCCCAAGATAACGATTGCTAGTTCATAAGTTTGATTATACAAAATTATTATTTTTTTGGCTAGCTTGAATGCAAATATGTGAGGGAGGAAATCTATAAACGAAGAACAAAATGACGTTTCTATTTGAGAACAAAATCAAAATAAATCAGGCTAATAGTCTCATGAACACTAATAGGGTGTAATTCAATTCCGAAGAACATATATGTCAGCACAATTTCCGTAATGAAGACCAAAGTTATATATAACGTAATATTTCTTTGGCATTATCAACCAACTATATCATCTATATATACAAAATATTAGAATGTAAAAATAAACAATGTATATATGTATATTTATAATACAATAAACAAAACAAAATAAACAAAAAAGAAATTGTTCCTAGCCAAATGAAAAGGTAAAGAGTTGATTAAAAAAGCTTGTAATTATTAATGATTATCATTGTCCAATTAGCTTGAAGTTTATAATTTTTCAGATAAAAGTTTGGTGATCAACAAAATATGAATAAAACTGTTTTTGGTAACTCTCCTAGTTATGTTCATTAAATTGTAAATGAAGAAAAAAGCAAGGGACCAATTTGAATGTCTGAGTTAACATTTGGAAGTCAACCAAAATGAAAAAAAAAATATTAAAATCTTTCAATGGAGTTTTACTATGTTTTCTCAAAGTAAATGATGTTAATGAAATATAAAAAGTGTATAATTTTGCTGTAATAAATTGACTGATGTTAATTGTCGTCCCATATGGCATGTCTTTAACCCTATTCGGTCCGGGGGGGGGCGGATTCCGCCCCCCCTGACGGTTTTTTTTTAATAACTCCTTATTGCTATGTTATATGGCTTTGAAACATACTGAGTTTTAATATTTATCTATTAGACACCTGCATGCCAAATATTTAGGTCCCATACCCTTCAGAGGCTTTAATATTGGCCATTACTCGAAACTACCCCTAAAAATCTCTATGAAATCCTTATAATGGGGAAAATTAATAACTTCTGTTAGGATTAACCTTAGAACTTGAAACTTGCAACACAACTTTATTTTATTAAGAAGAACCATTTTGCATAATTTGGACACGTGATTAATCCGATTTCCCGATTTTTTCGGATTTTACCCGAAAATCGGAAAAAACCGGATTTTCGGGCAATTTTTGGCATTTTTTTATGCGATCCACGTAAAAACCGGAAAATATGTTAAATAACTTTTATTTAGCTTTCAGAAACTTCAAACAGAATGCAAAAATTCGCTCTGGAACAAAAGTAATTAAATTTTAAGCAGATAGTGGCATTTTTAACAAATTTCAAGCTTCTGATGACGTCACAGAAAATGTGCTGACGCAAGCAAAAATTGATTGCTGCCATTTTGTTCCTTTTATGACGTACTATAAGCGTGCCAAGTTTGATTCAATTTGAACAACCCTATCAGGAGTTATTGAGGGGGGGCGGATTCCGCCCCCCCCCGGTCATAGTATGTTCGAAAAACCCCGGACCGAATAGGGTTAATGTTTTTGTAATTGTCAAGAATAAAATCTCTTGAAAATTTTTTTGGAGCATGTGTACTATCATTTAGTTCTTTGTATAATACTGGATGGCTTATTTCCAGTGATCGTAGTGTATCCCATAAAGTTAAGGATCCAGATTTTTTCCCAAGCAAGGCCTGGAAATTTGTGGAGTCTAGGCAAACGATCCATCGTTACCATAATTTGAAGCTGACGGAAATGATCAAAACGTTTTTACGTTTCCGCAAAGTAGAAGTTTTATTCATTAGAATAGAAGAATGAAATTTTAGCACCATAAAGTGAATCAAAAACATACCGTCGAGAATACTTCCTCTCATGTTGCCTTTGCCTCTCTACGTATTTCCCCGAGATGAATTGTACACACTTTACATTTAAGAATAGTGAGATCATCAGATTCATCAACTTCATAATCAAAGTCATCACAATTTTGCCTCTTTAGAAAAGTTTTTTTTGTGACAGTCGATCTTTTCGATGCCATGTTTCCTTCCACTTACAATAACAGTTCAACTGAAATTTTTTGCATCCGAATCGAACAAGCTCATTCCAACCTAAAGTATTTCGTAATGTAATTCCATTCTTGCCCGCCCCTTTGGGAATTCCGGTTTCGATATTCCGGTTTCGATATTAATGATAACCTCGAGCCCAGCGCCCTTTCGACTTTTTGACATAGAAAATAAGTGAAAAAATATACCCGTTCGTGATCTTAAAAATTGAATGAATGCTAAGGATATATTCTTAAAAAATGTGATTACACCGTATGGCTATATCGTTAATAATAAAACACCATATCACAAACGGCAACAGCACATTGAGCATAGATCAATGGATAATGAGCCACGGTAGTTGTACTCTCTAAATAAAAAGAAACAAAAGAGCTTCATAGTAAAAGTTTCGAAATATATTTCATGTTCAAAATATTCTGGCCTTTTCTGACAACTACTCAGGGAATTTTTTTCATGCACTCACGGTGTTTTGTACCGCTGTCATTTTCGTGTATACCAATTCATAATGGCAGACACGTCAACACTATACAGAAACGCGAAACCTTTAAATCGTTGAAAATTCTTGCTCTTTGAGAAATAGGGCGAAAGTAGGAATAAGATTGTGATAAAAATAATTATAATTTAAAATATTGTCCAAGGGAAACGATTTATCGTTACCGTCTTCATTGATTCGCGGAAACGAAACAATGAATTTCCAGGCCTGCAAGCAAAGGATTTTTGTTTGACAAAGACTCCTCTACAATATTGTTTAGTATGTTGCTGTCAGCAATCTCAATTAGGAAATTTTTCCATTTTTCTTTTCTGTTTCTTCCTCCAAAACTATAAGTATAATTATACATGCATTATATAATGAGATAATGTTTTATAATATGTGTATATGTTTTTGATATATGTACCTTCTTTTTCTTGATCTTTCATAGCCTTTACCTCTAAAAATCGTATATAGAAAAATGATAAATACTATCCATGTTTCAAAAGATTTCACAACATTAATGTTTTTAATGATCCTGTAAGGTCCGCGTTTAAAACAGGAAATTTATATATTTAAAGAATATAGAATTGTGAGGATCCAAGTAGATATTTTTAAGAATGGTTTAAAATTTATAGTATACACATGTTCTTACCAGCTGCTGCAGCATCACATCAACGTTTACAAAACCAATCCCTTTTTGGCTTAATGTTTAATCTTGTGCATTTGAAATGACACCAAACTAAACACCGCTCACAAATTATAGATCTTGGCTTAACGCGCTTTCTGCAATAATTGCAATAGCCACTGGAGTTCTTCTTTTTTCCAACAGGAGTGTTTGATTTTTGTAAAAGCTGCTTTCCTGCAAAATTCTTTAATTAAGTTGACTGAGATAGACTTATCTAACACTGTTGAGGTAATGTCACTTAATGATTTTAGGTTCTGCTTCTCAACAACTTCATTGCCATTGACAGCTTCAGTTGCAAGTTCTGTTGTTGTTAAGCAAGAAAGAATCTGTATGCATATCGACTGAAAATTTTTTGCAGAACTTATTTTTAAATCCACAGAAATATAAGTTTCACAAAAAAATTTTCGCAAAAATTTCTTCTACAATTAATTTGTTCCCTTAGGCGCAAGGTAATGTCTCAGTTACACTTTTTTTTTATAACTAAGTTGCCACACAGGTGTGTTTAAACAGTTACCAGTCCACAAACTGATATATAGCCATTTTAATTATTTTTAAGATCGGTGGCTATAAAAATATCCGTTTTATTAAAATGTTCTTCTTAATGCATACAGACTTTTTATCTTTGATCTTGTAATAACTACTTCTTCCTGAGATGGCATGGCACAGTCGAAACGTCAATTTTAGCAAGTGTAGGGTCGTCATTGCGACAATTTCCTGAAATAATGTATGGTATTGTCATTATATCCAAATTCTTGCAGTGATGGATTGTCTTTGCTATGGCCATAGGACCTTTGGTGACCAAAGTAGTTCTCGAGGTTGTCTTCGCAAAAACGTGTGGAGTTTCGATTCGTCGAACGACTGGACTAGTCGTCGAATTGGTCTGCTGTTGACTTATTGGCGGCATTGTCTATGACTTTTTTACACGAACTTTCTATATTTATGTAAAGTTAACATGAGTTTATCTTGAATAGGCATGTCTTCTTGACACCAACAACACGTGGTCGTGGAGTGAACGTATATTACGTGGAGTATTTTGTTGTGTGTGTTTGTAAAAAAAGAAAGGTGAATAACTTCGATAACACTTTATATCTTGAAGACAACATTAGAATATACCTCCGTTCAACAATTGAAGATATTTTGCGAAGGTTAGGTGTTGGTAGTATTCAGGATAGTGATGATTTACCTCCGTTCAACATTGAATATTTTGCGAAGGTTAGAAAGACGTGTTGGTAGTATTCAGGATAGTGATGATTTTGATGATGATTTTGTTCTCCTTAAATTAGACTGTTTGGCACACATTACTACACAAACACAGCTGATTTGTCCATCGTTGATTACTGATGACCTACTTGCATTAATTTTAAACATGGAAGGTAATTGTGGGAATTCTGCTGCACCACCACCATTATCATACAATGCCAACAAAATTGGAAGGGCATTGTTTATGGTAATAGAAAAAAGTTTAGAAAAATTATTAACATACAATTTCACAGAGCAGGAAATTCTAGAAATTATTGGTGTTAGTAAACGCACAATTCAGCGCAGAATAAAGGAGTTGGATCTACGACAAAGAATTAAAAAGTATTCAATAAATTCTGATGAAGATTTAGACATTGTCGTGAGAGAAATATTAGAATCATTCCCAAATTCTGGTATACGAAGAATGAAAGGCCATCTTTTTGCACATGGTTTGAAAGTACAATTGCATAGAGTTCGGAGTGCTCTTTGGAGAGTAGACCCTTCTGGAGTGCTTCTACGTACGATTCAATTGCGCATTGTTAACAGATGTAACTATTCAGTTGCTGCTCCACTGCTTTGTGGCACCTAGATGGTCATCATAAAGTAATACATTGGAGGATTGTAACCCATGGTTGTGTAGATGGGTTTTCACGGAAAGTTATGTTTCTGAGGTCAAGCAATAATAATAAAGCTTGTATTGTTTTGGATCTATTTTTGAAAGCAGTTGATGTACATGGCTTACCTTCAAGAGTTCGTGGAGATATGGGAGTTGAAAATGTAGATGTTGCCAGATATATGTTTTCACATAACATGCGAGGGCCTGACAGGGGAAGCTTTTTGTCTGAGAAATGTTGCCATAACCAGAGAATAGAACGATTTTGGCATGACTTGTATCATGGTTGTATTTTCAAATTTTATCACACATTTTGCTACCTTGAAGATCAAGAAATTCTTGATGTTGATAATTTTGATCACTTGTTTGTTTTGCATTTGGTATTTTTGCCACTTATAAATCATCAGAATTGATACATGGGGTGGGAAACAACATGACATTCATGCATGATAGTAATAAGTTAGCAGCAAAAGAGTACGAAAAATTTAGAACAATCGTAGCACTTGCTTTATTGCACAACAGTCCAGACCCTCGTAACCTATGTATCAATGTAGCTAAATTCATTGTGGGAAGTGAATGTAAGTGGAACCGATGCAGCCAACTGATACCAATATATGAAATACAGGAGAAAGTTGTTCAAATTGAAAACGAAACCGATCCAGAGCGTTTGTCAGTTTTACTTAATGCATTTGAAGAAAGATTCGATGTTGGCTTTAACAAGGTGACGTCATTATATTCTGTCATGTCACGAAGAGGTTCAACAGTTCTGTTTAGGCTTGCAGTACGGTGGTGTACTAGATATGCTTAAACAAATGATGCACTTCAAGAACTTACTCACAATAGAGATCTCACTGTCGATCAATTTCAGATTTTCTATGTTATGTATTCTTCTGACAAAGAAAAAAAGTTACGAGAGGAAGATGTTTTCTATAATTTTTGTACCCTTCTTGATAATATTCAGCAACAAAGTGCAAAAAGAACAGTTACTGATCCGAAAACTGGAGAGACATCGGAAGTCACTATCACTCTTCATGATATATTGCAATGCATCACTGGCTACCAAAAGATACCGTACGATGGCGTGACTATCGAAATAGAGTTCCAACATCGTGTAGCGTCGTTTTTTTGCTAATACATGTCTAAAATGTTGGACATTGCCAGTAACTGACCGTTACTTGAATGAAACTGAGTTTCAAGAGAGATTTTTGGATGATATTGTAAACTGCCCTGGATTTGGAAAAGCTTGACGAGAAAACATTTCGTTGTTCATGTTTTTCGTTTCTTTGTTTGTTCTTAGTTCATTTTTGGTGATACTTTTTTCTATTTTTATTTTGCATGAAAAGTCTCGAGTTTGGAATTTGATGCGAGGCGTTCCTTTTTTATGTAGTATAAGTTGAAACCAATATCCATTCCACGATTTTGTGAAATCGTACGACAAGAATCGGAATATTGGCGCCGATCTAACTTCATAAAAACGTTCCGTTAAGACACATGGCACATTATTTTGTAAAAGAAATTTGGTAAGTTCGATTCATAAATGAGTTGTAATTTTTCATAGGTGTTTGTTTCACTACAGCCGAAATCCATTAGCTTTTCGATCATCCCTGTACATAAGTTCTCCAGTGGCTTCTTATTCTTTGGAGAGAAACCTCCTTATTTCATTAACATCTCTGACTTAAAAGGCTAGTTATGTCTGCATTGTGATGTAGTTACTGCTATTCTCTTTTCCTGTTTCTTACACAGATCCAGTTGACTGCCAGGAAGGACTGGTTGACACTGGGAAAGACCATAGATCGTGAAGGCTTTTTGTATTTGGTGACTGAAGAGTGTGTGTTCTTCATTGGTTAGGATGGGTCTTCAATTGCAATCTCGGGACGATTGATAACTCCTTCCAAAGAATGGAGCGTGGCAGATTTCGAAGCATTAAAGTTGACTGGGTGGTGAAGTAAATCCCTTGTTTAAGTTCGAGACGATATGTAATGGTTTTCTGGGTTGCCGCCGCTGGGTTCCAAGTCTATCTTTCTAAGGGGCGGTTTCTTAGTCAGCCCAAGCATTACGATACGATTTCTCAAGTGTTCATGTCTAAGGTGAGAAAGCTTGTCTGTTTCTAGGTTTGCTGCTTTTCATTCTTTGTCACAACCACTCAAGGCCTAATAAAAACCTGACCCCTGGGTGGTGTCTCAAATTTTCACCCTTTTTTTGTCATAGATAGTTCAGAAAACATGTGGAAAAATTTTCCAAAAATATTTTAAACATCACGTGACCCAAAAATGCAGCATTGAAATTTTTTTTATTTTTTTTTATTTTTGAAGGAAAATAATTATACCTTAGAAAGCATATTTAAATATAATACAACTGCATATGACTAGTCTATATATTAGGGACATTCTCTGAAAATTTGATGACAATAGCTAAAGCTGTTCCGCACCGGTCAGATTGACTGTAACAAAAAGAAAACGTGATAAGGATAAAAAAATTTAACTCAAACCCAATAGTATTGATGTTTCTATAATCTTAAAGCTACATGTTAGATGTCTAGAACAGTTGACAATTTCCTTTTAGACTTTTTGACTCATTCTTTAGCTCAGAAGTCCGGTTTCCATGCTAGCGCTAACACGTAAAACATGTTATGAAGTAAGTAAAAACTAAAAGCTAAGTGTAAAAAAGGATGATATGATATATAAATATCTTTCCACAACAAAGTTACTCCTTCGAGTAGTCCAAAACAGTATGATACAGTTCAAAACACTTGTAGGGATGAAGCCCCGGTTGGACGGGCAAAATCGACAAATAAATACAGTTTTCATTGGTCCACCTTTCTTCGTTTTCATATGTCGTGCACTGCAAACCCTGAATGTTTTTGTTGATCTTTGGTCTTTGCTTCCTTCAACAGCTTGCTTTTGACTTTAAAAATGTCTGCCAGTGAGTCTATCTGGCAAATCGGTGCCTGGTTCACAAATCAGTCTTGAAACATCTGGTGTCGCAGAAATCATCAAAACAATTGCATCATGTAAAAATGACAATGTCACCACCACCACAACCACCACTGACAACATCTTCAATGAGACCAACGGCATCATCAACATAACCAATAGTATCATGAATGGGACCAACACGACTAACAACAGAAAAGACACGTTCATAATGACCAAAATTACCACCTCGACCAAGTATTCTCCCCAGTTTATTTTTCGTTGGTTCGCATCCATTTGTAACATTTCGTCCCCCTCGTGTTCTTAATTGCCGCTTACCTCTCAATAGTGATGAAATGGGTATGCCATCATCTACTTTATCCTCTGTACTACTACTAGTAGCACTACTACTGGCACTATTTTCATGGGCCACAACTGTTGTCTCAGATTCTTCTTCAGTTTTAGAAGATTCATAACAACTTCCAATTTCTGGGAGAACGACATCTCCTGCATCACCATCAGAGCCAGAGGGGCAGAGAACTTCAGGGATTGTGTGTTCTATTTCATAGTCCAAGTCACTGACTGTGTCCTGGTCACTGGTTCTCTCTCCTAAATCAATGTCTACATCGCTATCTGGATCATCGTTATCCAAAACAAAGTCTAAAATGTCATGCATGTTTGTGAAATTTTTCTTTAGGCGTTTTTTGTCTGCCATTTTCTAGCAATTTTCAAAATACGGTAAAAATATTCATAATTTGACGCGGTTTTCAGTTCCCGTTCAACAAATTCGTCTATTTTCCATTGCTGTAAAGAACACGCTATATTACCGCCCATAAGACGGCGGAAAATGGCCTAATTTAAAGGACCCATAGGAGAGAAAGGGTTAAACAAAGAACTCAAAGACACTTATCGATATAATAGCTACCAATAAAGAGAACATTTTAAAAACAGATGTAATTCCTGTTTCCCCTAGCGACCACGATGTGGTAATTTGTGTCCGCAAACTGAACCATATGAAATACAAAACAAGATACGTTACGTCACGTAATTATACAAAATACGATCCGGGACAGTTACAAAGAGATCTTAAAAACACTGATTTTTCTGACGTATTCAATGAAAACAATGTACAAAAAGCTACAGAGAATTTTACCAATATTCTAACAAATGTTACATGAGAGACATGCTCCAATCGTTAAAAAACGTCATAAAGGAAAACCAACTCCCTGGCTGGATGTCGATATTAAGCGTGATATGGACCGCCGAGATAAAGTCATAAGAAAAGCCCGAAAGTCTGGATTAGATGCAGACTGGAGGTATAAGAAACTTAGAAACTTTTGTAATAACCGACTGAGAACTGCTCGTAGGAACTACCACCGCAACATGCTGAATGAACATCGTCTTAACCCGAGAAGTTTCTGGAAGACCATTAAGTCCATATTCCCGACCAAAGCTAAAGTCAACTCGTCGCAACAAAGCAACTGCAATGCAAAATCGTTCGGTACTTTCTTCTCAACAGCAGTATCAAAATTGAAAAAGCTCATTTTCTCCTCGCTAATCTTGTCTGGAGAGTTCCGAAGTATTATTCTGTTCGTACCAATTCAACATTCAATTTTCAATACGTTTCTGTAGTTTTTGTGCAAAAGGAACTTAAATCACTACGACGGAATAAAGCGACAGGCATTGATAACTTGCCACCTGGAATGTTGAAGGATGCCGCTACTGAAATCGCTCCAGCACTTGCTTATATAATCAACTTATCGATCGAGACGGCTACTGTACCAACCATATGGAAAACAGCTAAAGTGACACCTGTACATAAATCTGGCAATACCTGTGATGAAGCCAATTATCGACCAATATCAGTTTTGGTTATTATGTCAAAAATATTGGAAAAAGCCGTTCACAACCAGTTGAAAGAATACCTTGAGCAAAACAAACTCTTGTCCAATAGACAATTCGGCTACCGTGCAAAAAGATCTACGGAAATTGCAGCCACTCTATTCTTAGATAGCATCAGGAGAGATATTGACAAAGGCAAATTGGTGGGCGCAGTGTTTATGGACCTAAGTCGTGCCTTCGATACACTCAGCCATTCCACATTAATTGCTAAACTGAAATCATACGGAATCAGTGGAAATGAGATTACCTGGCTTAACGATTACCTTTTTCAAAGGAAGCAGATCATCCAAATCGGAAACGAGCTTTCAACTGGAGTACCACAGGGGTCACTATTAGGACCTCTGATGTTTTTGATTTATTTTAATGACTTCCCTGACTGTATAACTCATTCAAATGTTATTATGTATGCGGACGATACAGTAATCTATTTTGCCCACAAAGACAAAGCGATTGAAAAATGTCTCAACTCGGATTTCGTAGCAATTTCAAAGTACCTTGAAGAATCAGAACTAGTCAACAACTTAAAAAAGGGCAAAACGGAATCTATGCTCTTCGGCACATCCATCAAACTCAACAGGATATCCGAACCTCTTAAAATCAAGTATCGGGAAAGCACCATTAATAACACTAACTCGTATGAATATCTTGGCAACCATATCGACCCATCCGTAAATCTGAACCAAAACTTCGAGAAACGACGCATAAAAGCTTCTGGCCGTGTCCGGCTAAGAGTTCGACAATACCTGACTAAAGAGGCCGCTGAAAAGGTTTTCAACTTGATGATAGCACCTTTATTAACTTATTGCTGCTTAACAAAACTTCAACTCACTCAAACTCAACAGTCTTCCCTACAATCAATCGAAAGGTGTGCTTCACGAATAATTTATGGTCCAGAAAACGATAAAAAGATAACACCGATATATCAAAAGAGGAATGTCAAAGCATGTCTTACAGTACGGAAATGTGTTGATGGAAATGTATGTAGTCCGATGAAAAGCTATTTTGAGTTGAATGAGCACAACCTTCGTACAAGAAACCAAGGTTGTCTAATGAAATTACCTAAACTAAGACTCAAGCTAGGTAAACAAACATTTGAATATTCGGGAGCAAAATTGTATAATGATCTCCCATAGAACATTAGGCAAGAAGCAAATTTTTCAAAATTTAAGGAACTTTTAATTTCACATGTTTTTAAATAATTTAACTCTCGTATGAGCATCCAGGAAGGCAGCAAAGATTCAGGGGTTGTTTGGTTGTCTTTTCTCTTCTTATTCTCTCTTCTGCTGAAACTTTGCTGCACCTCTGGATGACCCCATGCCTTTTACTGTGTTATAAATAAATAAATAAATAAATAAATCATATATGTCTATATTTTTAGTTTTTAACCATTTATTATTTTATTTTATTTTTTTTATTTTTATTTTTTTTCATTTATGCCTCTTTTTATAACAGGTCACACAATAATAGCAGTTTTATATTTTTGTAAATACTGAAGTGTAATTACCTGTTTGTGAACATTGAGATAATAATAATAATAATAATAATAATAATAATAAAGCCCTGTTGAGGACGGATATAATTTTTGTAGCAGCAGGCGTCTTCGACTAGGCAGAATTAGGAAACCGCTGTTTGTGTTTTTGTTAAAGCAAATTTCTTCATAAACAGCTGGAGATTTTGCAGCCAAACCAAGACAATATCTAATAATCATGGTAGGATAGCGTACGCCAGTTTTGGGTAAAGAAAGTATCTAGTTAATATCTAGTTCCTGCTGAAGACTGTTCGCAGACCTCTTTTGAGGTGACCCAGCTAGACATTTTGGGTGCCTTTGTTCTGGAATATGGGTCGAAATCCTTGTACCTTTTACAGAAGTCCTGTGCTGCTCTTTGTTTGCCAAAGTTTTGTTCGTATGTGACAATTATCTCCTTGAAAAGAGGAAGAATTGTGTCATTTTGGGAGCACATTCTTTAGAGGAGCAAAACCTCTAGACTTTAAATCTAAGGACTAAGTGGTCGAGTTTATCATTGTGCTTGCACTTTGTACTGGTTGATTTAAATATCTCTTTTTATTATCGCTTTTACTTTCCTTCTGCTCAATGGTCAAACACTCATCACATTTTCAAGAGAATCAGGAATCAAAATGTAACAACCAGGTGAACGATACCCTATGCAGGGGGGGGGGGGGGGTAATCACACCTGATCTTGTCTTTGGAGAGTAACGACTCCACTTTTTACCTGAGTCAAACAAACCTCTTTGTAAATTATCTTCTCCATATACAGCATAAAACAATGAGTAAGATCTATGAGCGACAGGATTTTCTTCATTTGCTGTAAATTCTAGACACTTTTGCAAAACCTTGTTACAATGTAAAAACAACTAAAAATAGTTTTATTATGACTACCTGTTTAAGTTGCTTGAGAGAGAAGTTGAGTCACTGCTGATGACCTGAAAGGGACCCTAGTTAAGGTTAACCCGCTGAACTTTTTCGTGCATCGGTCAGTTCAGTGAAAGGGTTCAAAACTACTGATGCACTTTGTTGGAATGGACACGAAGTAGTCATAATAGAAATAAAAACAAATAAAAAAATTGTATGTCATGATATTGATAATGTTTAGGTTGAAATGGCTGGGCTGCTTTCCATTAGTTTGTAGGATGTGTAGTTGGTGGCGCTCTACATAAGTGTATTGGCAGTGACAGTGTCAATACATGGTTATGTTTATCAATATCTTGTAATAATTTGTATAACACTTGTTTACTTAGATATTGTATTAATGGATTAGTATTATGAGAATCCAGGTTGTAGTGGTTGGTAGCGCTCCACTAGTAATTTCATAACAGTCATTGAGAGTAGTCTAATAGCTGGTAAGACTTTCAAAATAAGTATCCATGACGAAGGTAGAATTTATAAGTGCCACATCATTGTACATATTGGATTTCACTAAAAACTGTGTTGGGAAAAAATTCTCCAGTCTTGATGATGTACCCAGTTCATATACCCTTATCAAGGAATCTCCCTGAAAATTTTTCTCCTTTTCCTCGAACTCTTTTTTTAACAGGATTTTGAATTATTTTCTCTGATTTTGTTACTCAATTGTAAATGACTTAAGCCATTTCCAACGAAAACTTCTACATTTTATTTAGGAATCTATTCACATCACATTTGTGAACATTTTTTATCGCATTATATACTGCTTCGAGCGATGTGACAAGAGATTGGCATCAAGACATCCACCACTGGCGATACATGTAATATTACCAGCTCCTCATAAGTTATAGCACCATGCATCAAGCTCTCTCTGCACCCTACATAAAAGTCTTTCTTACTTAATTTCTTTGAAAATGAGGAGTTGTCAGACAATAATGCCTATTTCTGCCATGTTTGCAACGCTCATCAAACCGCTCTAGTTGAAATGTTCTGGCTAACTCTGAGAGATTGAGCTGTATCAAAGTAGCAATAAAGTTTTACTTGGTACTTAATGTTTTTTAGTAACAATAGCAGGGACAAATGTGATAGTTGACAAATAATGTACCCACCCTGTCATTAGGAGTCATACTCTTTACATTCAGAATAGCCCAATACGATCAAATTGGATTTTCGAAAGATGTGGACTATGTCGTTTTTGTTGAGATGGCTGTGATGTATCTTTGGTAAAACGTATTATATATATTATTTAAGCAGAAAATGTTTTGGAAGTTCAATTCCATATTTATTTACTTATTTAAATGTTTTTGTGATGTGTGATATGATTTCAATTTGTAAACCGTGGTCGTAATAATTTTTGTTGTCTGTAAAATTGGATTTGCTATACTAATAACAAAACTGATTGTGGAAATCCGTTTTAAACACATCTATATTTTGTTTTAAATCCTGAATTTTAGTAATTTGTTATTTGTAGAGGGAATTTGACCAATAACCTGTACAAGTTACTGCTTTTTCTTTTGTTTCAAAATTTTGTCTGACGAAATATTTTTTCCAAACGTAGCTGGAAATTTTGGTCATGTGTCATAAAAAAAAAAATCACCCGAAGAAAATTATGGGATAAAGCAAAAAAAACAATAATTTCGAAAACCATATTTATTTTTTAACATCTAAAAGGATTTTCCACTTTTCATATATATATTGAGCGTTTTTGACAGCCTCAGTAATTCCTGCAGCATCGAATCCCTGTGTAATCATTTCTGGTTGTGTGCATAAATGTTCATACAGTTGGACAATCTATGATGCATGTAGCGGTTTGAGATCCGACAACTTGGACGAAATGTTAATATCAGTTGGAGCCACGCTTTGATTAAGTTGCGTTGCCACTAAATTCGAAAACCATTCATTGTACAGATTCTGGATGAATGATTTTGCTGCTTTGTTAACGCTGATGTCCAACGGCTGAAATTTATTGGTCAAATTGTGTGGAACAATAACTATTTCACAATGGTTTTCTGCACAGAGTTCCTAAGTGTATCATTGTCCTGACCTTTAAATGTATCCATGATTATTAGAGAATACTATATATATATATGTTTCTTTTTTAAACACCTTTAAAAGGTACATCGTAAAATATATACATATATATTTACAATACTATTTTTGTGGGATGTGAATCTCCATAATGTTTTTGAATGTCATGCGACTATTAGTTCTGCACCAGTTATTTAAGCACTCTTTGAGCTCATCACAAAAAGGAGGGATATTAGCGTCTTGTTTTCATTTCTTTTTACGTCCGTACATAATAAGCGTCGTATAAATGTTTATCCCATGGGTTCGATTCTGAAGAAAGCATGTTGATAAGTATATGTCGTGTAATAACGTTCCCCATCAGCAGATGTAACATATTAACTATTCGTATATTCAGCATATTATCGGTCGATGGAATATCACCAAGATTCTCAAGAACATTTAGACTATGTTTTGACACGTTGAATAGCTGTTTCAATGCAGCAGTTGATTCTGATTTGATTCGTAACTTGAAATTTTGATTAATATTACATAGTTCCAAGCCATATAACAGTTTTGGAAGAAGCAGAGATTTATAAAGGGCGAATATTGTGTTCGGTTGGCAAAAGCGAGCTCCTGAACGGATCAAAACATCAGTACAAGCTCTAAATTCTTTCAATATTTGTTCCACTTGGGATGAGTCAATTGAAGCAAGACAGTTTTTAACCAACCAGTGAAAACCGACGTGTTTGTTGCTCGACCTTACATCAGTGTTATCAATGAAGATCTTGGCTTCTTTAATGTGCGATTTCCCAGATACCATAAATTCTGTTTTCTGCCTATTAAATTTTATTTTGTGTCTGTAACCATAATCAATACATTTGTCTATTATTTTATGCAAGCCAGATAGGGTGGAGCTCTTCAAGATTATAGCACCCGCATTAGCTATTATACCAGTCTAAAGACCATTGATGGTAGTACCTACATTTAAATTATTTATTTCTTCCAGAAGATCGTGAGTATAGATGTTGTAGAGATGAGGTGAAAGAATTGATCCCTGTTTAACACCTTGTGTAAGTTGAAATGACGAAGACTGGTGACCACAATACGTGACATTTGCACAACTCTGCAAGTAGAGGCTTTTGAGACTACCAATTATATTCTGGGGTATCGCTAGTGATTCTAATATTTCGAATAAAATTTCCCAATCACAACTATCGAAAGCTTTTTCTGCATCGAGACTGCAAATGAAGACAGGACTTTTATGTTTGTTGTAATGTTTTATTGTTTGATTAACAGCAAATGCTCCTTTGGATATCCCATTTCTTTTTTGGCCTTCGATAGGTAAGGAAAGATAATTTGTTCGAAAAACTCGATCGACTTCTCAGTGTTTGACCAGTGGTGTTTTGTAAAGCTGACTGAGATGACTTGGGAAATTCAAATTTTGTTAGAGAGCGCTTAGTTGTTCCTTTGTAAATGAGTTGGAGAGGCAGAAATTTACCCGTAAGAGAAACAGCAAATGTTCCGGTGATTTGCCTTTCATCGTCAACACCCTTAATTGGTACGTTCTTGGCACCTTTGAAACTGAACGTGTACTTTCCAGGGGAAACATACGAAAGTGCTGTTTGATCCAAATTTAAGACTAAGGATTCAGGAACATCGTGTTCCATGATGACAGTTGAGATCGACTTTTGGAAGGTAAACTTCTCTTCAGCAAGGAATTGCAATGACGGTTCCACTTTGCCAGTTGTCCCTTTTCTCTTGCTCCAATTTAATTTTTCAAGCACTCCTCTTGTCCATCGATCAGTACGCTTCAAACTTCCACCGTATTCCTTTAAAACATTTGGATTGTTTGCTTTGACGACACCTTTCGCAATGTTCAGAATAAGTCTTCTGTTGATTACTCCTCCCGCTGCCCTCGTGCCAATTGCAATGTTTTTTACCTTTTTCAGAAGGTTTTCGTCCAACAAATTGGGTCTACCTGCTGTTCTAAATGTTTTAAGGTCACCAGGTTTGCATTTGTTCTTCCAGGAATTTACAGTTGTCCGATTGAAGGTATATTTGGTATACTTTGAAGACAACTTTTTAATTGCTGCGGTTGTTCCATTAACCAATGCATATGAACCAACTTCCTTTTTTATAGTTGCAGGAATTGTTTTCTGGTAACTATCCCGTTGACTACAAGAAGCTTCAATTTCTTCCGCAACAAGTTTTAATTCAGCATTTGTAACATCTTGAATGGCAGGTTTTACGACGTTGGTAATTTCAACATCGTTGCTTTTATCAGAAGTTGCTATTTCACGCTTCTTGAAATATAAAACAAACGTTTCCTTATCCATCATTCAAAAACTTCAAAACCATGTACTTGAATAAATAAATTTTCAATTGTCTTTTACCAAAACAAAACACAAACAACACGTCTTCAGACAATACAATGTTCGATGTTGAAAAAAATCGAACAAACATCGAACATCACGATCACTTTAAAAACATTTAGAAGTGAAACCCTTACAATGTTACCCGCATTTATTTCTAGTTCCGTTGCGATGCGCTATTCTTGCGTGATTTGTTTATTATTGCAATAGAACACATTTACTCTACGACTGGTTTGCAAGGATAAGAAATTTTAGAGAAAAATGGCGTATATATTCCAAGCAACAGTTGCAGCTCGTGGATACCATGTGTACAAAAACGTCATTTGGAGTGATGTAAAAAAAGGCTGTTGAAATCGAGGACGATAATACGACCAAGAAAATCGATCCATATTGTTGTGTTATCAAAGCAATGGTTGGAAAGACTTCACCACAACTAAAAACTGTAGGACATGTTCGAGAGAAATCTCAAGGCATGTATTCTTCTTTTTGAAAGAGAAGAGCGGAAAAATAGATGGGTTTGTACATTCCACTCAATACCGACCCCTTGATGTTGACATTTAAGAGCCCGATGTTTTTGACACAAAAAAATGAAGCAGTTCATAACATCTTTGTATTTGTATGATTATAAAGGAATCGGAGAAGAAGATGATGACGATGAAGACAACGAAATCCACTTTGTAGTGGAAGAAAAAAAAACTGATGGCGATGACTGTAGTGAAGTTATCGAGCAAAGGCAAAAAAGAAAAAGGCCGCCGATAATTTCATACTCGTCCACAGACGAAGATGGAGATGAACTTGAAAAAAATAAAGACAATTGAACGATTATTTATAAGAACAATTATTTGTAAGAATAAAATTGATAAATCAAAGATATTTGTTATTATTATTGACTCAATTATTAGGGTATGCCATAACCTATTGACGGTTTCTCATATTTTTACCCGTTTTTTGATACAGAATTTAAAGAAAAAATAGTTTTCATAGTTTGAGTGACAGGTTGTTATTTCGTATTTGAATGGCTGGAACAAGTTTATGATAGGGTCCATTCCATACCAAATGTCGGGGTCATTCCATACCAAATGAGTTTGGCCCGACACCCACGATCTCAGATTTGGCTGATTTTTTGCATGTAGGATAGGATTCTAGAGAAATGAAAGTGTACCAAATTTTAGCTTCCAAGTCTTTACAGTTCCTGAGATACAGACACTCGGTCCCAGGCCCTTTTTGGCCTAAAAATTTCAGCGCCGCGGAAATCTTTATATTTCTTGCATCAGTTTTTTTTTCAATTATTCATCAATAAAAAGTGCCATGGATCTGAAATTTGGTTTTTTCGAGGTGATGAATCAGAAAATGAAGTCAAAATTAGTGTAGAATAAACAGATCTTTAGTTATTTTCAATGTAACACAAAAGTAAGGAAAATCAGTCACGTTTTTCTAGCCTATCTTTTGACCGCAGATATCTGGCGAAGCGTTAATCATACAAACTTGAAATTATCTCCAGATAATCTTCATATGTTTAGTATGTTATATAGCAAAAACAAAAAATGTATTATTCCTGCTTCAAACTTCCACCGTATTCCTTTAAAACATTTGGATTGTTTGCTTTGACGACACCTGTCGCAATGTTCAGAATAAGTCTTCTGTTGATTACTCCTCCCGCTGCCCTCGTGCCAATTGCAATGTTTTTTACCTTTTTCAGAAGGTTTTCGTCCAACAAATTGGGTCTACCTGCTGTTCTAAATGTTTTAAGGTCACCAGGTTTGCATTTGTTCTTCCAGGAATTTACAGTTGTCCGATTGAAGGTATATTTGGTATACTTTGAAGACAACTTTTTAATTGCTGCGGTTGTTCCATTAACCAATGCATATGAACCAACTTCCTTTTTTATAGTTGCAGGAATTGTTTTCTGGTAACTATCCCGTTGACTACAAGAAGCTTCAATTTCTTCCGCAACAAGTTTTAATTCAGCATTTGTAACATCTTGAATGGCAGGTTTACGACGTTGGTAATTTCAACATCGTTGCTTTTATCAGAAGTTGCTATTTCACGCTTCTTGAAATATAAAACAAACGTTTCCTTATCCATCATTCAAAAACTTCAAAACCATGTACTTGAATAAATAAATTTTCAATTGTCTTTTACCAAAACAAAACACAAACAACACGTCTTCAGACAATACAATGTTCGATGTTGAAAAAAATCGAACAAACATCGAACATCACGATCACTTTAAAAACATTTAGAAGTGAAACCCTTACAATGTTACCCGCATTTATTTCTAGTTCCGTTGCGATGCGCTATTCTTGCGTGATTTGTTTATTATTGCAATAGAACACATTTACTCTACGACTGGTTTGCAAGGATAAGAAATTTTAGAGAAAAATGGCGTATATATTCCAAGCAACAGTTGCAGCTCGTGGATACCATGTGTACAAAAACGTCATTTGGAGTGATGTAAAAAAAGGCTGTTGAAATCGAGGACGATAATACGACCAAGAAAATCGATCCATATTGTTGTGTTATCAAAGCAATGGTTGGAAAGACTTCACCACAACTAAAAACTGTAGGACATGTTCGAGAGAAATCTCAAGGCATGTATTCTTCTTTTTGAAAGAGAAGAGCGGAAAAATAGATGGGTTTGTACATTCCACTCAATACCGACCCCTTGATGTTGACATTTAAGAGCCCGATGTTTTTGACACAAAAAAATGAAGCAGTTCATAACATCTTTGTATTTGTATGATTATAAAGGAATCGGAGAAGAAGATGATGACGATGAAGACAACGAAATCCACTTTGTAGTGGAAGAAAAAAAAACTGATGGCGATGACTGTAGTGAAGTTATCGAGCAAAGGCAAAAAAGAAAAAGGCCGCCGATAATTTCATACTCGTCCACAGACGAAGATGGAGATGAACTTGAAAAAAATAAAGACAATTGAACGATTATTTATAAGAACAATTATTTGTAAGAATAAAATTGATAAATCAAAGATATTTGTTATTATTATTGACTCAATTATTAGGGTATGCCATAACCTATTGACGGTTTCTCATATTTTTACCCGTTTTTTGATACAGAATTTAAAGAAAAAATAGTTTTCATAGTTTGAGTGACAGGTTGTTATTTCGTATTTGAATGGCTGGAACAAGTTTATGATAGGGTCCATTCCATACCAAATGTCGGGGTCATTCCATACCAAATGAGTTTGGCCCGACACCCACGATCTCAGATTTGGCTGATTTTTTGCATGTAGGATAGGATTCTAGAGAAATGAAAGTGTACCAAATTTTAGCTTCCAAGTCTTTACAGTTCCTGAGATACAGACACTCGGTCCCAGGCCCTTTTTGGCCTAAAAATTTCAGCGCCGCGGAAATCTTTATATTTCTTGCATCAGTTTTTTTTTCAATTATTCATCAATAAAAAGTGCCATGGATCTGAAATTTGGTTTTTCGAGGTGATGAATCAGAAAATGAAGTCAAAATTAGTGTAGAATAAACAGATCTTTAGTTATTTTCAATGTAACACAAAAGTAAGGAAAATCAGTCACGTTTTTCTAGCCTATCTTTTGACCGCAGATATCTGGCGAAGCGTTAATCATACAAACTTGAAATTATCTCCAGATAATCTTCATATGTTTAGTATGTTATATAGCAAAAACAAAAAATGTATTATTCCTGCTTCAAACTTCCACCGTATTCCTTTAAAACATTTGGATTGTTTGCTTTGACGACACCTGTCGCAATGTTCAGAATAAGTCTTCTGTTGATTACTCCTCCCGCTGCCCTCGTGCCAATTGCAATGTTTTTTACCTTTTTCAGAAGGTTTTCGTCCAACAAATTGGGTCTACCTGCTGTTCTAAATGTTTTAAGGTCACCAGGTTTGCATTTGTTCTTCCAGGAATTTACAGTTGTCCGATTGAAGGTATATTTGGTATACTTTGAAGACAACTTTTTAATTGCTGCGGTTGTTCCATTAACCAATGCATATGAACCAACTTCCTTTTTTATAGTTGCAGGAATTGTTTTCTGGTAACTATCCCGTTGACTACAAGAAGCTTCAATTTCTTCCGCAACAAGTTTTAATTCAGCATTTGTAACATCTTGAATGGCAGGTTTTACGACGTTGGTAATTTCAACATCGTTGCTTTTATCAGAAGTTGCTATTTCACGCTTCTTGAAATATAAAACAAACGTTTCCTTATCCATCATTCAAAAACTTCAAAACCATGTACTTGAATAAATAAATTTTCAATTGTCTTTTACCAAAACAAAACACAAACAACACGTCTTCAGACAATACAATGTTCGATGTTGAAAAAAATCGAACAAACATCGAACATCACGATCACTTTAAAAACATTTAGAAGTGAAACCCTTACAATGTTACCCGCATTTATTTCTAGTTCCGTTGCGATGCGCTATTCTTGCGTGATTTGTTTATTATTGCAATAGAACACATTTACTCTACGACTGGTTTGCAAGGATAAGAAATTTTAGAGAAAAATGGCGTATATATTCCAAGCAACAGTTGCAGCTCGTGGATACCATGTGTACAAAAACGTCATTTGGAGTGATGTAAAAAAAGGCTGTTGAAATCGAGGACGATAATACGACCAAGAAAATCGATCCATATTGTTGTGTTATCAAAGCAATGGTTGGAAAGACTTCACCACAACTAAAAACTGTAGGACATGTTCGAGAGAAATCTCAAGGCATGTATTCTTCTTTTTGAAAGAGAAGAGCGGAAAAATAGATGGGTTTGTACATTCCACTCAATACCGACCCCTTGATGTTGACATTTAAGAGCCCGATGTTTTTGACACAAAAAAATGAAGCAGTTCATAACATCTTTGTATTTGTATGATTATAAAGGAATCGGAGAAGAAGATGATGACGATGAAGACAACGAAATCCACTTTGTAGTGGAAGAAAAAAAAACTGATGGCGATGACTGTAGTGAAGTTATCGAGCAAAGGCAAAAAAGAAAAAGGCCGCCGATAATTTCATACTCGTCCACAGACGAAGATGGAGATGAACTTGAAAAAAATAAAGACAATTGAACGATTATTTATAAGAACAATTATTTGTAAGAATAAAATTGATAAATCAAAGATATTTGTTATTATTATTGACTCAATTATTAGGGTATGCCATAACCTATTGACGGTTTCTCATATTTTTACCCGTTTTTTGATACAGAATTTAAAGAAAAAATAGTTTTCATAGTTTGAGTGACAGGTTGTTATTTCGTATTTGAATGGCTGGAACAAGTTTATGATAGGGTCCATTCCATACCAAATGTCGGGGTCATTCCATACCAAATGAGTTTGGCCCGACACCCACGATCTCAGATTTGGCTGATTTTTTGCATGTAGGATAGGATTCTAGAGAAATGAAAGTGTACCAAATTTTAGCTTCCAAGTCTTTACAGTTCCTGAGATACAGACACTCGGTCCCAGGCCCTTTTTGGCCTAAAAATTTCAGCGCCGCGGAAATCTTTATATTTCTTGCATCAGTTTTTTTTTCAATAGACGATATCGCAGTTGCCGTAAAATTTGAACTGCGCAAAGCATTCTGGGATCGTTCTGGGGATAAACATTATCTAGCGCTGTGAGAGTAGCCATTTTAATATTGATTTTCATATGAGCAGAGCTGTGTTACTGAGATTTCTATAAATACATCGATGGAATTGAATAAAAATGAAAGTACTTTCAACTTAGATGGTGATACAAATGTTGTCGATGTTTTACTACAAACGTTTGGTGTGAAAGGTTTGAAAGCTGGGCATGATGTAGCTTGTAACTTCGCTGCTTGGAAGTTGTCTGAATTAAAGTTGTTTTTGAAGATTAGTGGGAAGTTAAAGGGATTGACAAATGCCAAAAAACAGAAAGTTCTAGAAACAGTCATTTTAACTTGGAAAAAATTAAACTATATTCAGCTTTCATCAACAATGACGGTGAAGGAAAATCAAGATGACACTGATGCTGCTGCTCCTTCAGCAGCTATACTTTTGTCGCCTATACGAAAACCCATTCCTGGGGTAACAGCAAGCACACCTCGTGATCCTACGTTGAGATACCCAGACATAAAAGAAGGAATGTGCAAAGCCGATTTTGAAACATGGACGATGTCTCATCTACAAGAATTTTTAGGAGACAGAAACATCAACCGAACTGGAAATAAATGCAGATTAGTGGAAAATGCCTTCGGAGCTTATAAATTGAATCTTGCAGTATCAGCAACCAATATTCAGGAAGAGAAAGAACAAATTAAGAGGGACAGAACATGTTGAAACACCTATGACGGTTCAACAAAATTTTGAAAAAGTTGGTACGACATCCTTTGAAAATTTTACTAGCCATTTGAAAATTAGTCCTGCACAGCAACTTCTTGTTCAAGAACTTACATCTAATCAAAGCAAGGATGTATCATGGTTTGAATACCGACGTGATCGTGTCACAGCATCAAAGTTTAAAGACTGTTGTATAAAAGTTGATAATAACTTTGATATTATAAACCCCAAGAAAACACGTACTTTGATATCTAAAGTTTGCGGTTACTATGATTCAAAATATCAATCGAAAGCATGTCGATGGGGCATAAATAATGAACCTGTCGCCAGAAAGATATACGAGAAGAACATGAAAAAATCTCATCGACACTTCAAAGTTATGGAACCTGGATTTTTTATTGATATGGCATATCCATTTATTGGTGCAAGCCCCGATGGATTAGTTAGTTGTAGTTGTCATGATCCTGGCTTATTAGAAATTAAGTGTCCTTGGACTCATCGTGGATTGAATATACCTGAGTATGCCTCGAAGAAGGATTCATGTTTGGAAATTGTTGGCGTAGATATTAAATTAAAACGTAAACATACATATTTTTATCAGATGCAGTGCCAAATGCATGCAACCGGAAGGAACTGGTGTGATTTTTTTCTTTGCACCACGAAAGACAGTTTTGTTGAAAGGATTATGTTTGACAAAGAGTTTTATGATATGGCTGTTCGAAAAGCCACAGTCGTGTATAAGGAGTTGATACTACCTGAAATATATACTAGAGACTTATGCTATACATTGCATGTGGAGAAAGAAGTGAAGGAGACTGTCGCAGATATTGTTGATCATGTTACTATTGCTTTATCTAATACCTCATGAAAAGAAACATCATTTTTTTGTTAATATTTTGAAGTAAAAAGCTCTGAACATATTATGACATTATTTCCTCAACCCCTTTTGATTCTTACTTAGTTTATGATTCCTATATTTACTCATATGGACCGAACTTTACCGTGAACGCCTTGCGTTAGCCTTTCTATATTCTTAACCTTCCAGTCGTTGATTCTCGCTGAGATCATATTACGCAAATTATTTCTCGTTATCGAACTGCGCGCTGTCATGATTGGTTCAAATATAAAAGCCTTGTCCTGATTGGCTGAATAAAAAATAATACGAGACATTATGTCTCGGCAGTTTGAGAAGTCGGCCTGAGTTGTTTTGATTTCCACGGCGCCGAGCCTTACCGTATTATCTGATTGGTCTAAAAGAAATGAATGTCGCGCTCTGATTGGTTTAAACTAAGACGAGAATTACGGGACTTTATAAAATATAAACAAGACAAGCGCAAGCTGAATCAAAGTTTTGCATATTTCGAGAATCGATTGAGATTTCCCAGGAAAAAAATAAGATTCTCAGACAAGTTTGAAAATTCTGTAACCACGAAAGTAGGACGTGAACAAATGTAGGACGTGAAAGATCACACAATGGAATATATTAACAATTTTTTTTCTTGAAAATACCTAAGGTTAAAACATTTACAATGGCACAAGAGGTGGAGCTAAGTTAGTGATGGCAGCACAAATGACAAAAATATCATCCAATAAATCTTTCATTGTAACTGGTATTGCACCTTGGAGTATACGAAAGTCTTTGATTCGAGCTATTGCCCTTTCCACGTGTATTCTAGCCTTAGCTATATTAGAGGTTCGATTGCAGTTTTTTCTGGTAAAACGAATTTTATCCTTCAAGAACGGAGGAATAATCAATTTTGATCCTCTTCCAACCAACAGATCACTTATATTAAAACCTTTATCTGCCATCAAGTTGTCACCGGGGTTAATTTTCTCAAGAATGCCACAAGTTTCTGTTATATACCGATCTGAAGCACACCCACCATAGCATTTTGAAATGAACGAAATTGTTCCACAAGGTGTGATCGACAACAGTTTTTTCCAAGTATTTTTAGATTTGTATGAAGAATACGTTTGAGCTTGCGCTTTGGCTAAACTAGGTTTTTCTAGTCCACCTTCCGTACAATCTATAATGCCGATGGTGTTTGGAAAATCCTTGAAGCACTTGGGGTAGCATCCATTATTTTCTTCTCTGGAAGGCCAATATATCAAACATTGAAGTTCTCTGGATAAAAATGGAATCCACGTACTAAGCACTTGAGACACAGTGCTTTGAGAAACATCAAAACGATAACTCAGGTCTCGTTCTACTAACCCCAGCCGAAGCCTTATGAGGGTCATAAATAGTTCACTTTTCGTGTTGAGTTTCCTTTTTGGTCCTGTCTTTTTTCTGTTCGAATTACTTTTTGAATAAGAGGTTTCTCCCTTGAAGTAACTGAGCTTCTCAGCTTTTGGTTTTATACGGTTGTATAACCATTCAAACACACCATAATTTTGCAGTCCGGTATACAGGCTTATCGCTTTATCGTCATTTTTGATTTCGTCTATTGAAAAAGGTTTTTTTACATGTAAACCTGATTTTAAATCATTGTTTTCATTTATCAATTCTTGAATTTTTATTTGTTGACGTATAATGGTAACAGTTTTGTTTCGCTTCGAAGTGCACGAATCACAATTTTCATAAATTTTACTACGAGAACATTGTTCATTATCTATGGCGTTGTCATAATCATGGCCGTTCAAAAAAGGTGTTTGTGATGGTACGTCGCATAAATTCAAGTCATCAGATCCATCACGAAAAACTTGCCGTGCTTTAGGTGGTGGTAAAAGTGAAGATCTTTCAGTTGGTAGTGAACGTTTCGTCGGATTTGATTGATAACCTTTCATATATAACGTCGGTATTCTGCATATATCGGAACAATACCCAGCAGCAAAATGGTTCGAGCAAACTTTCGTTGACATAGAGATTTTGAATTTACCACCCCGATTCAAAGCCTTCTCCCAGCTTTTAGCATCTTTCTCAGTTTTAGGAGAATGCCATCGTAGAATGCCAACATGAGACATTATGATCAACCTGAAGAAGTGAAAATAAAAGAAGACAGATTAAAAATGAAGCATTTAAGCAAAATTCCTAGCATGGGTATTTGTATGACTTGAGTTATCAAGCATCCAAAGAGCTGAAATAGACTGATAAACCACAAATAGTTCAAACAAACATAGAAAACACTGTCATTGAATATTTGTAGAACTTGCTTTGCCAGCTAGCTAGCTAGTGTGGGAGAGTTATATATATTAAACTCACTTATCGGGACTGTTTCTTCCATTACTGCATCCATATACAGCACAGTAATCATTTTTACCCATAACGGTCCAAATTCAATAAAATATATCTTGCTAATAATGTAATAATGTACGAATAATGTAATCGATATCTTTCTTTACTCAAGGCAACGCTGTGAAAGACCGTAAAATCGCTTCGCTGTTTATTTTCATCCCCAGAACAATCCCAGAATGCTTTGCGCAGTTCAAATTTTACGGCAACTGCGATATCGTCTATTATTCATCAATAAAAAGTGCCATGGATCTGAAATTTGGTTTTTCGAGGTGATGAATCAGAAAATGAAGTCAAAATTAGTGTAGAATAAACAGATCTTTAGTTATTTTCAATGTAACACAAAAGTAAGGAAAATCAGTCACGTTTTTCTAGCCTATCTTTTGACCGCAGATATCTGGCGAAGCGTTAATCATACAAACTTGAAATTATCTCCAGATAATCTTCATATGTTTAGTATGTTATATAGCAAAAACAAAAAATGTATTATTCCTGCTTCAAACTTCCACCGTATTCCTTTAAAACATTTGGATTGTTTGCTTTGACGACACCTGTCGCAATGTTCAGAATAAGTCTTCTGTTGATTACTCCTCCCGCTGCCCTCGTGCCAATTGCAATGTTTTTTACCTTTTTCAGAAGGTTTTCGTCCAACAAATTGGGTCTACCTGCTGTTCTAAATGTTTTAAGGTCACCAGGTTTGCATTTGTTCTTCCAGGAATTTACAGTTGTCCGATTGAAGGTATATTTGGTATACTTTGAAGACAACTTTTTAATTGCTGCGGTTGTTCCATTAACCAATGCATATGAACCAACTTCCTTTTTTATAGTTGCAGGAATTGTTTTCTGGTAACTATCCCGTTGACTACAAGAAGCTTCAATTTCTTCCGCAACAAGTTTTAATTCAGCATTTGTAACATCTTGAATGGCAGGTTTTACGACGTTGGTAATTTCAACATCGTTGCTTTTATCAGAAGTTGCTATTTCACGCTTCTTGAAATATAAAACAAACGTTTCCTTATCCATCATTCAAAAACTTCAAAACCATGTACTTGAATAAATAAATTTTCAATTGTCTTTTACCAAAACAAAACACAAACAACACGTCTTCAGACAATACAATGTTCGATGTTGAAAAAAATCGAACAAACATCGAACATCACGATCACTTTAAAAACATTTAGAAGTGAAACCCTTACAATGTTACCCGCATTTATTTCTAGTTCCGTTGCGATGCGCTATTCTTGCGTGATTTGTTTATTATTGCAATAGAACACATTTACTCTACGACTGGTTTGCAAGGATAAGAAATTTTAGAGAAAAATGGCGTATATATTCCAAGCAACAGTTGCAGCTCGTGGATACCATGTGTACAAAAACGTCATTTGGAGTGATGTAAAAAAAGGCTGTTGAAATCGAGGACGATAATACGACCAAGAAAATCGATCCATATTGTTGTGTTATCAAAGCAATGGTTGGAAAGACTTCACCACAACTAAAAACTGTAGGACATGTTCGAGAGAAATCTCAAGGCATGTATTCTTCTTTTTGAAAGAGAAGAGCGGAAAAATAGATGGGTTTGTACATTCCACTCAATACCGACCCCTTGATGTTGACATTTAAGAGCCCGATGTTTTTGACACAAAAAAATGAAGCAGTTCATAACATCTTTGTATTTGTATGATTATAAAGGAATCGGAGAAGAAGATGATGACGATGAAGACAACGAAATCCACTTTGTAGTGGAAGAAAAAAAAACTGATGGCGATGACTGTAGTGAAGTTATCGAGCAAAGGCAAAAAAGAAAAAGGCCGCCGATAATTTCATACTCGTCCACAGACGAAGATGGAGATGAACTTGAAAAAAATAAAGACAATTGAACGATTATTTATAAGAACAATTATTTGTAAGAATAAAATTGATAAATCAAAGACATTTGTTATTATTATTGACTCAATTATTAGGGTATGCCATAACCTATTGACGGTTTCTCATATTTTTACCCGTTTTTTGATACAGAATTTAAAGAAAAAATAGTTTTCATAGTTTGAGTGACAGGTTGTTATTTCGTATTTGAATGGCTGGAACAAGTTTATGATAGGGTCCATTCCATACCAAATGTCGGGGTCATTCCATACCAAATGAGTTTGGCCCGACACCCACGATCTCAGATTTGGCTGATTTTTTGCATGTAGGATAGGATTCTAGAGAAATGAAAGTGTACCAAATTTTAGCTTCCAAGTCTTTACAGTTCCTGAGATACAGACACTCGGTCCCAGGCCCTTTTTGGCCTAAAAATTTCAGCGCCGCGGAAATCTTTATATTTCTTGCATCAGTTTTTTTTTCAATTATTCATCAATAAAAAGTGCCATGGATCTGAAATTTGGTTTTTCGAGGTGATGAATCAGAAAATGAAGTCAAAATTAGTGTAGAATAAACAGATCTTTAGTTATTTTCAATGTAACACAAAAGTAAGGAAAATCAGTCACGTTTTTCTAGCCTATCTTTTGACCGCAGATATCTGGCGAAGCGTTAATCATACAAACTTGAAATTATCTCCAGATAATCTTCATATGTTTAGTATGTTATATAGCAAAAACAAAAAATGTATTATTCCTGCTTCATGAAATATTTAACTAGGAAAGGACACAAGAAATTTCAATGTTTCTTTGTTAAATAATTTATTGTTTTCGTCTGAAAGCTTTCAAAAAGTAGCATTTTCTGTTTTAAAGCACTGGAGTTACTTTAAATTCAAAATAAAAGAGAAAGGGTTCGTTACATATAAACTGCTAAAAATATAAATGTCATGACTGCAAAATATTTGAGATTTTTTGTGCATCTTTATCCGTTATTAGATATAGCCTTCCAGAACTTCCTGTTATGCCAGTTGTATCAATGGTACATAAAATGTTACACTTAGGTACAACACAAATATCATCACGTTGTGGCCAAAAGTATGTAGATGAAGGGTTAGGGTTCAGGATCACTAGAAACTCTTTTTGCACCGACTTGGTAGCTGGTTCTAGGTTCAAAGGGGTGAAAGGTTCTTGTTCCAGGAATAGTTTTTGCATGTTGGTAACGATGCTTCATATTTCTCGCTGCTGTTGAATTGCCTCAGTTGGAATAAAAATAGTTGTGATACCTTCTAAACACTTTCTTGCGTGTTTGACCTTTTTTTTCCATTTGGCGCAACTGAATGTGAGCTGACAGCATGGGTTTTCACAGGTGATACATCAATCTCTGTCAAAGTGGAATTTAACGATCTCTTTGCTGTTTCTGACAAGTAAGATGATTCAATTTGTGTAACCTGGTCAAACTGTTCTTGTCAACCAGTTTGTTCATCCTGTGACAGCTCAGTCTCCTTAGCAGAACCTTCTCTTGTGCTTTTCAGAACAAGAATTCTGCATGCTGGGCAAAGTTTCAAACCTGGTTTTACATGGATGCCATTCTTCTGCAGTAATTTTGCTTCATCGAGTGAAACCTATTTTGACTTTTAATTTAAATTATTTCTTTATTAGTTGACTTTTATTTTATATTTTGAAATTGTACTTTTATAAAACTAGCAACAAACTTTACCTTTTCTTTTCTTTCTATCATTACCTTGTTGCTTTACATGATCACAACAACTATTCTGATTAGCAGAAAATCTCTGTGATGTAAACACACAGTTGCTGCTGTGTGATCTTTTTCAAATGAAGGAAGATTCTCCATTAAAACAGTTACAATAACTCTGTTTGTGACAAACTTGAATAAATTTTATGCCAGTGGAACATTATGTGATACTATTACTTGCCACAACGGATATAACTTATCAAACTCTGAAATAAAGTTTGTGAATGCAAAAAGCTTTCAACTAATATCTTCCAAAAGAAACCTGCTATTCTAAACATTGCAAATTTGAATTACATGACATTGACAAATATATAATTAAATAATAAGTTATCTATGCTCAATGATCTTTCAAGAACGGGTGAAATAAATTTTATAAATAAAAATGCTTTTAACTAAAATTTCAGTTACATTGCAGGTGACAAAACCTATCTAAATTGTAATTATTCTGCATGCCCCATGATTTTTCTATAACACATTGACCAACACAAGTACTCAAAACAAATGCTGTAGCTAAGTATGTTTGTTGAAAAAGTGTGAAACAGTCTAATTTATACCATTTTTTTAAACATCGACATTGTGTATAGAATAAAAATTATGTTACCACTCATGAGTATAATCATTTTTTCTTACTATACTAACAGTTTCATCCCTTTCTTCTTATTTTCAGTTTGGAATAACTCCAGTAATATAAAATAAGGATTTTATAGGTTAGAAGGATCAATTATTTGATATTTAAATTCCTTGAATATTTAATGAAGTGCAAATAATACATTTTTTATATTTACTATACAACATATTAAAGAATTTCAAGTTTGTATGATTTACGCTTTGCCAGATATTTTGTGTTAAATTGACAATAACTAAAGATCTGTTCATTTTACACTAATTTTGACTTCATTTTCTGATTCCTCACCTCTAAAACTATGTGGGTACCAAATTTCAAATTTGTGGCACTGATGCAAGAAATATGAAGATTTGCGCGGCGCTGAAAATTTCAGGCCAAAAAGGGCCTGGGACCAAACATGCAAAAAATCTGAGATGGTGGGTGTGGAACTCACTATTTTAGAGCTGATTTGACATGGAATGACCCGTTGAGATTCATGACATTTTCTAGTTTTTATCTGATTTTGAAATGAACTCAGATGATGACTGAATAGTGAAGTCACATGCCGTTGAATTCAATTTTCTTGTGTTACAGACTTAAGTGATTCTTGATTACGATTGGAGTTGTAAAATGAAAAACTGTTGCTAGATTTGGATTTATCGAAATCTTGAGGCGTTGTTGTATAGCTTGATTCGGAGAAAATCTTGAAATATTTGTCCATGTGTCTTCCCATATGTCACTTTTAGGTATATTTTTTTTTTAGGTCGGTTTAAATCGGCTATTGGATTTTCAATACAAAGAAAGGATTTTGCTGTCATCACTACAAAATTTCAGACTGTGTTTTGCCTGTTCTTCTGTACCCAAAGATAACCATTTTTCAGGTTGAAAATTGTCTATATAATATGTTTTTGTATCACCGTGCCACCGTATTTTCCTGAAATATCTAATCAGGTCTTTACTTTTAAGATGAACATATTGCTCTGAAATATCAAATTTTCAACCTGCAAACTGTGTCTGGAACTCCTAAAAACGTAGGCGTTGATGCTTTTGAAATAGTGTAGACATATCCGAAACTTTCTACGAAACAGAAAATATATTTAAAAAAATTGAAACCAGGATAACAAGCAAATCGCTTTCGTTTACACTTCCCACTTTACTACGCCCATTATTATTATACGGGAAATTTACAGGCACCGATAATTTTCTACGAACTCGTCCCGCCGATATTTTATGAATCAATCAATAAATTCATTTATTTATAGTCGATAATGTACAATGTAAAACATTTTAAAACTTAGATATAAATAAAAATAAAATAAAGTATATAATAGCCTATTAAGGCTAATTTAAATTGACTTTAATATTGTATATAATAAAATAAAATAAATAATAAGCTTAAAATTTAAATATAGCCTAATTGGGGTATACAAGGAGCACAAAGACGAGAAGAGCAACTTACAGATGGTAACTTCTCCATCTCTTCTGAAGTGTGTCGGCAAGCTTTATTGATGTGGGCAATTTATCCCACAACTGAGCCGCAATGCAAGGTACAGTTTGTAAACCGTGCTTCGTTGTAGCAACTATGGCTGCCCTTTTGTAGCAATATTCAATCTTTTTTTATTTGTTTCAATTCAATCTTTTTTGGGTGAAAGTGTAAATATTTATATTCAATTCAATCCTAAAACTATTCAATCTTTTAAAAACTATTCAATCCTAAAAACCATTCAATCTTTCAAAAACTATACAATCTTCAAAAACTAATCAATCTTAAAAAAAGTATTCAATCCTTGCAAATTTATATTCAATCTTCCCGGGGCGAGCGCAGTATACCCATGTGCTTACAAAAATAAAAATGGTATCCAAACTGTATGCTTCAACATGATTGGCATTTGATTCAAAAGTATGGATGAAGATTTTGGCTCTTCTTTAGAGAAGACCCTACATCATGTGTTGGAATGGGTTCTAAGAATTGACGATTTTGACGAGGAAGAAATTCTTTCGCAATTGCTCAATATCAAACAAATATTGATACTCCTGAACCACATTTCAACACAAACTGCTGATTTAGCAATATCTGATGAAGATCGTTCAGAACTAATGAAAATTTCAGATGTCTTTAAC
The DNA here is from genome assembly GCA_030067915.1 of Hydractinia echinata. Taxonomy (NCBI): domain Eukaryota; kingdom Metazoa; phylum Cnidaria; class Hydrozoa; order Anthoathecata; family Hydractiniidae; genus Hydractinia; species Hydractinia echinata. Next base: position 563,347 of record JASGCC010000089.1, read on the forward strand.
AATTTGAGAACCAATCTAGTGAAACTACAAATCAATAAGTCAAGTAATGCAACAGCTTTCACAATCTTAGAAGTTTCTACTCAGGGAAATGGCAGACCAGGCCGTCCAAAAATATTAATCAAACTTGATGTATTGGAGGAGCTCAGGGAACTTGGTTTCAGTTGGGAAAAGATTTCAAAGATATTAAACGTATCTAGGTGGACAGTTATGAGAAGAGTAAATGAAAATAATCTTTAGTTAGAGAATATATTGATCGTCACGGACCAACGACAGGAGAACCTTTTATGTCTGTTTTTTTCAGGTCAAAAGGAATTATAATTCAAAGACGAAGAGTACGAGAGAGTTTAAACCGTGTTGATCCTAAAAACACAATAACTAGGCGGGGTTCTCTTATCAAAAGGCGGTCATATTTCGTACCATGGCCAAATTCGTTGTGGCATCTTGACGGTCATCATTCTTAATCAGATGGAAATTTGTCATTCACGGTTGCATTGATGGGAAATCAAGAAAAATCATGTTTCTTCACTGCAGCTCAAATAATTTAGCTGACACTGTCAAAACATTGTTTTTAAATGCAATCAGAGAAAATGGGAATTTGTGGCCATCTCGAATCCGAGTGGATTATGGAGTTGAAAATGTTTTAGTTTGTGATGAAATGGTTAATCACCGCGGCCCAGATCGAAATAGTTTCATAGCTGGCCCGTCTACACGCAAACAAAGGATTGAAATATTATGGAGAGACGTATTTCGTTGTGTTTCTGCAGCATTTTATTACACGTTTTACGCTATGGAACAGACTGGAGTATTAGATTTAGATAACGAACTTCATCTCTTTGTACTGCATCATGTTTTTCTGAAAAGAATCAATTCTAGTCTTTCAGAATTTAAAGCACTTTATAATGATCACCGTTTGTCGACCGAAAATAATTGGACACCAAATCAAATTTGGCATAACGGAATGCTTAACCCAAATAATCCTCTTTCTTTTCCAGACGGGCTTGATGAAAATGTTACTCCTTCAGATCTGTTACGTGTTGCCTAAAAAATCTTGGTTTTCCCACTAAATCTGCATTCTTGACTGCACGCAAGCTGGGTGAATTAAGCATGAAAGCCTCCTTCTGCATTTGGATTCCAGAGATTCACCGCATTGGTCCCAGGATTTCTTGCGCAGCAGTCCATCACCATCTTCAATGCAGAAGAGTTGCCCGCCACATGCATTACATTCGCCAGGGAAGCCACCAAACAGTAACCCATCTCCGACCACCATTTCCAAGCCTAAACCATCAGTAAATGAAGGAAAAGTAAGTAAGGTTCAGGTCGGCATAATAAATAAAGGTAATACGTGTTATCCAAACTCTATCCTGCAAGTATTAACACTCTTTCCGAGACTCTGGTCTCAATTGCCATCTGAATCCACCTTTTTATCACCACTAGTCAAGTCCATTTCCTTAATTATGTCGCTCATTAAGCGTTCCAACTCACCAATCGACCCCTCAAATTTCCTACGGGCTTTGCAAAACAAAATGCAGGCACTTGATAAAAAAGATTGTTATTTTAATTCTCAGCAGGATGTTCCAGAAATTCTACAGGCAGTTATTGACGAGCTGATTGGGTCATCCCCTGTGGTTGACAATCTTCTCTCTATAACTCTGACAACAACAACGTCATGTAACTCCTGCTTTTTTGCATCTTCAAGGGAACAAAAGGAAACCATACTAACTTTACCTATGTGCAAGTCAATACCAGACGGTTTCAACACACTTTTACGACCACAACTGCTTCTTGGTGGTGTCAAATGGTTTTGTCCCCAGTGTTTGATACATCAGGAGAGTACTATTGAGACTGAGATTTCTAACTGTGGTAATATTCTTATTGTACAGTTAATAAGATACTCATCGATAAATGGGTCAACATTCAAAGAAAACAGGGTAGTTAACTGCCTTCCCATAAAACATCATGTTTTAAAAGTTCCATCCCACCCAACCGATGACGTATCGTTCAATAACAACTACCACTTAGTTGCAACCATCAACCATTCTGGTACATTGACAGCAGGACATTACTGGGCATTTATCAAAAACCAGCACAACACCTGACTTAAGTGTGACGACCGCTCTATTTCCGAAGTGTGTTTCCCACCTTAACAATTCCTCGGCTTACATACTTTTTTTTGCTAGAAGTTAGCTTGTTCCTATCCACGAATTAAATGGGGGAGGGAATCTTTCCCTAGCGGTTTCTATTTACCCCAGCTGAACCTTGTTTGGTCAGCTTTACCGTAATCTTGGAGTTTGCCCACTCCTCTCTCGTTCTTGGGAACCTATAAGAAGCATAGCAAGGGGGCTTGACAATTTGTCTTGTCTTTGGGGCTGACGATCCCACTTGTTACCCCAGTTCAGTAGGGAGGCATAGTTTGCTCGCTTTGTCTACAGGATTGACGATCCTGCTGCCCTGAGTCATTGTTTAAGTAGCCTTATGGGGTTGTAATCTACTCTGCCTGTCCTTTTGATCTACCATTTTGGGACACCACCCCTGTTAGGAAAGGCTGGTACTCTCCTGTGGCTGGCCCACCGTAACAACTATCTGTGTAAAGGCTATTTTTTACTTCAAGAAAATCTTCCGCGGAACGGAACAGACAGAAACAGAACAGAACAGAAAATTTTCTACAAGTAATTTCCACTTCAAAATATTGCCCACATTTCAATACAGAATGTAAACACACTTTGCGCAATTCTAACGAAATAAAATAATCTGATTGGCTAAAACGTTTTCTACCTGTCGTTTCCGTACACAACGCAAAGAAAAAGTTGAACTCGATTCTACTTTGCTCGGAACGGAACGGACAAGAAAATTTTCCGTTCACGTGATGTAAACATTTTAAGTACGCATGCTCAGAAGCTTTTCTGTTCCTTTCCGTTCCGTTCCGCGGAAAATTTTCTTGAAATGGAAAACAACCTTAAGGCTGAGTGTTGGGTACCCGTAACACATGTGGAAAGCTACGGCCAGGTTCACAAGTCCTGGCGCACAGATAGTTGATTACTTCAATTTACATTCTTTAAGAATCATTTCAAATTTTATCCGTTTTAGGATACCTTAGTTTCAATAATTTTTATTTATTTCTTTTATTTTATGTGTACCTATTTGATTCGGTTTGAATTGCTTTTTTGTTGCTGTGTCTACCCTTTTTATAAATGTTTGTATTGCGCTCCTAATGTTGTCCTGCTATGGTTAATGGTTTATTTAATAAAAATCCTTGTAATAAGGGAGATTTTGCTTAGATGCAAAACCTTTATTTTACTACCGTTTGTCATTAGACAAGTATTATCATTACAACCAACTGTTTTGTCACCTTATCATCATTGGTGACGCAGAATACTTTGGAGAAGACCCGACTGCTCCATTTCCTTATTCAACAGAAAACAATGTCACTATTGAACCACTAAATATAGACAATCAAACAGAGCTGACTGAACTTATCGACAACAGGTTAGATGTAAATAGACCATCTTCAGAAATGGGAGTAGATGTATACATTGAAACATTGGAATTTTTAAAAGAACAGTTTAACGATCTTGAACTATAAGTACATTGATTATTTACATAAAACATACTTGAAAACAAAATATCTAACAAGAAAATAAAAACTACAGTAAAATATTAACGATCAAAATATGAAAGACAGTGAATCCAGCGAAAGAAAACTAGTAATTTGAAACGCAAATATTTTGTGTTTTGTTTTATATAATGTATTAATATTTTTGATATAATAGTTGAGTTTCAATACTTCAACCAGATGTATAAAAACAGTTAGTATTGCAGTTCTTTTACAAAATCTCTCATTTTTAAGCTTCTAACTAAATATGCACTAAACGCGTTTCAGGAAATTACGACTAATTGCAAGTGTGACATGTGGTGGTTAGGTTACTTAATAAAGAAATAAGTACTAGAAAGGCTATTAAAAGGATTCTTCACCTTTAAAAAATATGATAAAAAAAACGATATGATAAAAACACGAAACAGTTTTGTTGCTAAATAAAATGAGGAAACTGAATAATTGTCAGTTTTGAAAAAGTAAAATGTATCGCAAAAATTATCATGCACGTTATTGATACCATATTTTCATAGACATCCTGTATAATCATGTTCGAAAACATTATTGTCTATTTTTTACCAAAAAATCTTTGCCCAAAAGAACAATCATAAATTTCAAAGAGCCTTTCTTCTGTTGGAATTGGGTCCTGCAGAGTTCCACGTGGTAAGATCAAATACATTGGAGCATGTATGGCTTGATGGAAAAATTGATGATTGGATTGGCACAACAAACTTTATAGTAGGTTCGATTACAAAACCAAGCACTGGCTCTTCTGATGCAGCTGTAACAAATTCAAGTATTGCCCCGAGGTCTAATTTTCCAGTGTCTGTATTCCGTCTTCCAGCAAAAACTTCTATTTTCTACATTTTCTTTGTCATCTTTTCGTTCCAACAGAAAATTGTACTCTTCCTTCATTTGTACATATAACAACCCTAGAAAATTAAAAACAAGGATGAGGAAAGTTTGAAAGTATCTAATGGTTTAAATTGTTTTTAGAGCATTCTGTAGACCATTTATATAGAGCCACCATCTTCTATAAAAAGGAGCTTTCAATTCAATGGGAGATATACCCGTAACATAAAAACCTTTTGAGACCTACCTTGGCCTGCTAATTTTTTTTTGACTTGATATGAATATTCCATGCCTGGTGCCAAACTCATCGTTGAAATTTGCTTTCTTCTTACTTTCACAAACTGAAAGTCATTGGGACCAACTAAAGGAAACTCTTTGTTGAGCGAGTCTTTAATTTTTGACCTGATAATTTCATCTCGTCAACCATTACTATCCCATTTGCGACAACACTGTCCCACTTCATTGTTCCATTCTCCTCTTCTTCATCTTTTGAAGGAAGAGCAAACTCAATAGGTTTAGTTTTGCTTTTAACTGATCTCCTAACACTAGTGCTGGTAGTAGCTTTATTGGTCCTGTTGTTTCTGTTGTTAATGCTGTATGGTCCTGTTGCCCGCAGTCTCTCGTTTCTGCTGAGACGATTAAAAACTCCACTGGAAGAACTTTGCTGCAACATAGAAGTTGCCCGCCTAACAGTTGAATGGATACTAGATTCTTCTTTCCTTTGCGTTTCACTCTCGTTTCGAATAAGTTGACTAGCTTCTTCGAGCAGCTGAGCAACCCTTATGTTGTTGTTTTCCGACGCCATCTTGGATTTCATAAAAACCTGAGATTGATTTAAAGCTTTCGTTACATTACACGCAGAGGGAAGATTTAAACAATTTGGCTGGGTGTACACGCTACTTCCAGTAGACCGAGCTCGCCCCAGGAAGATTGAATATAAATTTGCAAGGATTGAATACTTAATAAAAAGATTGAATGGTTTTTGAAAGATTGAATAGTTTTTGAAAGATTAAATAGTTTTTAAAAGATTGAATGGCTTTTAAAGATTGAATAGTTTTTTAGGATTGAATAGTTTTTAGGATTGAATTGAATATAAATATTTACATTTTTCACCCAAAAAAGATTGCATTAAAACAAATAAAAAAGATTGAATGTTGCTACAAAAGGGCAGCCATAAGCAACCCTATTTCGTTGTATAATACTAGCAGATATAAAGTTGTATATAATATAATATATAATATAAGGGGGAAAACACTTTTCATGTATCTAGGAGATAAACCATTGATGGACTTATAAACTTCCTTTAACAATAACTTACATCAGTAAATATGAAAAGTATTTTCCTGATCTGCTTTTCTAGAAAAGCATCGAGTCCTGGTGAAAACACGGTTGATTTTGGAGAGAGAGGATCTACTTGAAAAAACCCAAATCAGAGGACAATAGTTAAAATTGCTATCAATAAAAGCATTTTTTAAAAGTTCTAGTTTAAAAGTCGACATAAAATGTGTCATTCGTGATAAAGCATTAATCTTGGCATTAGCTCTTTTACAGAGTTTATTAACATGATCGACGTAAGTGAGTTTATTGTCAAAATTAATGCCTAAGAGAGTTACAGAGTTGCTTTCTCTCAATTCAACATTAATCAAATTTAAATAAATATCTGGTAGGTTGAGTGGTTTTCCAAAAATAATGAACTTGCATTTTGACGCATTCAGTTGTAGTCCATTACTTGAAAACCATTCAAGTGTCTCTAAATACGCATTTTCTAAACGATTTTTAACCTCAGATACATTATCATAAGAAGTAAAAAGGGAGTTATCACAGCATAATTGCAGATATCAACTTCCTTATCATTAAAAAGAAGTATAAAATCATTAATATAAATGTTAAACAAGAGAGGTCCTAGAATTGAGCCCTGAGGTACACCACTTAAAATATTCATCCACATACTAAAAAATCCATTCACACCGACCCTTTGGTACCGCTCACTCAGATAGCTTTTTAAAAAGGAGAGAGCACTAAGTGAAAAACCGTATGCATGAAGCTTAGCTAAAAGCAATTCGTAGTTTACACAGTCAAAGGCTTTACTTAAATCCATTAGTAAACTTCCTACAACCTTTCCTTTATCCAAACATTTGTGCCACATTTTAACCATGTGTAAAAGAGCATGTTGACTGCTATAGCCTTTTCTAAACCCAGACAATAAAGGGGATAACTTATGTGTCATAAATGTGTGGATCTGATCAAACATGATCTTTTCAAAAACCTTAGACATAGCTGGAAGTTTACTTATAGGTCTGTAATTAAGTTTAGATGTAATTTCTACTTTATCACGTACTGACTGATTTTCTTCTACTATGAATTGTCTATTCCGTTTCCTTGCTTGAGATTTGGTTTAATAGCTTTCCAAAATGTCTTATTGTCGGATAACTTTTTCACATTTAAATTTGAAAAGTAATTTTTTCTCGCGTCTCTAATAAGTCGCACACATTTGTTTCGTTGCAACTTAAAATCGTTCAAATTTTCAATGCACGGATTTTTATTGTATCGGTTCTTCTTTTTAGATCTCAACATAATTTCTTTACGAATTTGTTTTGTTATAAATGGTGAGTGGTTATTTCGCAATATTTTCTTTATTGGAGCATGTTGATTTATCAGCTGCTTTAGTCCTTCATCGAATGATGCATATGACAGTATATCGTTATTTTGTATGAGGGTTGCTTTCTCAATTAACTTGGTTGTACAGACCATCCTTGTAAAAGGGAGATCTTGCTTTGCATAAATATCTTTAGAGGGTTTAACCTCTACCACTTAAAATAAGAGTCATTAGACTAGTCAAATCACTACAGCTTGCTGTTTTGTTATCTCATAATCATTCTGAAGACTATTCCTGAAAAGATTCTCATCACAATTTTTACAACTACGATATGTTATAGTCCTCGGATCCTTTTTTGGTATTTCAGTATTTAAAAATGATATTGTCATTTTGTGAAAATCGGTTAATCCTCTCTCCACAGTGCATGAATGTTGAAAACTACGTTTATTGGACACCATATGTGATCAATACAAGATGGATTTGTGATCGATTTATAGCATGTATGATCTTTTATAATATTCGATAAATTTAATTCGGTGTTAAAACGTTTCCTAAATTCGTCCGTTTCGAGTGCATTGAAATCTCCAAGAAGAATTACGTTATCATATCTCAACTGTGTTAAAGCTGCACAAATAATGTCTGTGAAATAATCCAAGCTTTGAGAAGGAGGTCGATAGATACCACAGATCAGCCATTTCTGTTTTCTAAGGTTGATTTCCACAAACATTGCTTCGATATCAGTATGTAGAGAAACAGCAGGGTGGACTGCTTTACAAATTATGGAATCGTTAATGTATAAAATCAAACCACTGAAAGGTGTATGAAATCCATCAAGACTCAACATAGCGTTCAGGCACTAATCTAGAAATTGGAGGCAGCGTACCTATGCTTACAAAAAGGGCAGTGGAAAAAATGGCCCCCACCATGGTTGGGGGCCAAAAAAAATTTGGGGTTTGTGAACGCTCTAGAATGGCTAATATAGCATTTCCCAGGCTTATTTTGATAACATTCAACCAAGTTGTTTCTTCTCATCAGTACTTGTTTCCATTAGTATTCATTTAGAAACACAAAGCACAAGCCCAACTACATCACAACCATCAACGATAGTCGACGAAACAGTCACGCCGACTACGCCGTTGCCGGTACCATTATGAACGAACGAAGAAACAATGATTGCGTGATTAGCAAAATACTGACCACAGTCCCTTTCTTAAATTGTACTCAAATTACAACAAAGTATATTATGCATAAATCTTTCTCGGCGAAAAAGTATTGTTCTATATCATTCCGAAACTTTAGCTTATTTTCACAGAGACTTTGTTAACAATTTTTTTCGTTGAGAAAGATACTATATTTCCGATGAAAATATGCGTCTGTTACGATTTGTTTTCCAAATCTGTAAAACTCTGTCGACTTCCCTATTGGATAGAGGATTTGTTGCATGCGAGATGCGCATCAAGGCATCTAAACTTTTTTGGTCGAGATTGGTCCGTTTGTCGTTCATGATGAGCTTCATACGAGAAAAACCACGTTCCACCACAGCCTCTGATTGAGGCACAAGAGCATATAGACGAAGCAGAGTTCGAACATTCGGGAAGGCAGAAGAAACAACGCTATCACGCAAGAGATCGATTGCTGTTAAAGGTGATCGTTTCTTGTCGACAATACTTTTTAAGTCATCCTGGATTGCCTTAATCTCCCGTTTTGTCTTCCGCTTGTCAGCTTCAGCGTTGAGGAGTTTGGCTTTAGCGCTCTTTTCTTCACGGGATAATTCGGCCCTCAATGCAATCTTACGAGTTGTGACATAATTTTTATAACCCGCGTATTCCATTTGAAGAGACTCGTTTGTGCAATCAATGATAGGATTGCTTAACACTGTTCGGCCTTGATAGGTATCTTTAGCAGAGTTGCCGTAAAAATCAAACGCCACTTTTAAGGAATCGTTGCCATAATTTGAAAATGTTACGTCAGTCGATTCTGGTATACCAACAGGATCAAAAACTAATAAAGATTCCACGGGTGCCATGCAGGACATATCGAATGCTGCTTCCATCTCTCCTGAAAATTTCGAAAATTCAATTCAAAAGATTTCCAGGTCATAGAGTCAAAGCGTTATGGGTCAAATCAATTTTGTTCCCAGAGAGCCCCTTTTAGTTATGAAACAACGTTGTTACGACATTATTATAAAATATGCTATTGATGGCCACAATTTCTATTTGAATACTACCCTTAGGAAAAATGAAAACAAACCTATAAATCCTGTGATGAATGGACTACCGTATTTCTCATGGAATTCTTCAGCATTGATAGAATAGTCGACTTTCAATCTTTTGCGAGTTCCGCGTGAAGCAACATTCTGTTTCGTGAACGATTCAACTTGCGTGAGAATTTCTTTGTGTGAATTAAAGCTTTTCAAATGAATGCTATTTTTATTCGACGCCATATCTCTCAAAATAGAAATTGTGGTAGCCATAACACGTCGTACTGCACCAAAATCTTTATGATCAGATTGTAAAACCATTGAAAGACCATTGATTACAGATAACACATCTTCGAGAAACGTTATCTGGAGAACTGTGTTCACATTCAAAAGCTCAGATCGATATCCTATCAATTCGGGCTTGGGATTTCGAGTAACAATATCGTCAAGGGCCGAAATGATCATCCCATATCTCTCTCTACAGCGTTTGCAAGCAGCGCCATGAGAGAGCCATCGCGTAACAGCAGCTTTTATGACATTCAGAGCCTTCAACCCGTACGCCTCTTGAATTTCTCTCAGGATGTATCGATTCTTGCTGCTGAAATGGAAAGTTTTCCACAGACCTAAAAGCAACGCATCGATTGTTTTGAGCCATGGGAAATCGTCCATCAAGTGCTTAAAACACAAAGCGAGACGATGGCAGCGACAGTTGACATAAATTGCATGAGGTGCATAGTTTCTTATCCTCCGTTGGAGACCATTATGTTCTCCTGACATGGAGTTAGTTCCGTCGAGACACGAAAATCTCGTCTTTTTAATGTCAATGTCCCTGTCTTTCATTACAGTTACCACAGCGTTCATAACGATTTCCGACTGGGTTGACGATACCTCGACTAAGGAAATAAAGTCCATAAATAGATCTTGTTTGTCTTCGTCGTATGAGCTTATGAAAATCCCAAGCATTTCTCTCCTTGCAGCATTAGAGGACTCGTCCGCAAACAATACTAAGTCAGCAGATTTTTGGATCCTCTCGTCAGTTTGTTTCCATAAATACTCGTCCAATGCAGTGAGTAATCCGTCGCATGTCTCATGAGAAGTGTATTGGGCATTCTTAGCGCAGTTACGGAGATACTGTTTTATGATAGGCTCCTCCATTTCGTTTGCAAGGAAGTCAATCATCTTAGGATATAACGCCTTGACTGGAAGATTGTTTCTTGCAAGAAAATGCACAATGCGAATCAATTTTCCTACATACAAGGAATTAGCTTCCCGTCGGTCTGCTACTGAAACTTGTGGGGCATTACCCAAGGTATCGGTGATACGGAGATTTGTCATAGCATTGACAGCGCTGATGTGCCTACTTGCCTTCGAATGGCGTTTCAGTTTTTTTCCAGCATTTTCATTGAAATGGACTCCTTTGTGTGACCATGCCCCTCGATCACCCCCACTTGGACAGGCCGTAGTAGCGTAATACACATCGCAAATTTTACACATATATCCATGTATAGCTTGGTTGTAGTAAAGCCAAGGATATATGTTTTCGTATTTACTTTGATCGTAAAGACGGTGATCTATGTGAGGCCGTTGTTCGTTTTCAGTCGGAGCAGGAACAGGGTCGTTTAAAACTTCATCTTCATCTTCGTCTGATTTATCCGTAACAATGTCCTCCTCGCTACATGTTTTTTCTAATACTTCTTCATCGGAAGAGTCCTCCGTGATCAATTCACTGAGAGAAATGAAAAGAAAACATAATGAGCGCTAGATTATACGATTTGTAAAAATCAAGAAAAACAAACAGATACCTATTCTCGACAAGACTTGACGATTGTGAATTGGAAGCTTCATCTTGTTTATAGCTAAAACATTGCGCAATAGTTTTTGAGCCTTTAGCAGCCTTTAACTTCTCTATGTTTTTTTTCTTTTCTAATCTTTTTTTCGTTGGCATTTTGAACCCGAACTGTGAACTTCACGAAATTCAACTTCTTTGGATAAATAATCTTGAAATCTTCTTTAAGTCGATTATGTAATTACGTAACATAATAAGACATTAATAAATTATTATTTCATTGTTTCAAAACAATTGAAAAGAATTCGAAACACATGGAAAATTATTAACTCATTGTTTCAAAACAATTGAAAAGAATTCGAAACACATGGTGTTCAATTCGTGTTTTTGTTTAAAAAATCGAAAATAAATACGCACATGTGTTGGTAATAAAACCAAAATAAAACAAACAATTTTAGATAGCGTGGAAGTATATTTAGTGTGAATGACCTACGGAAACAACACGAAATGTAAACATGGCAGCGCACACGAGTTTTTTCGCGAAGATAAGTATATGTTACGTGAAGATTGTTGACGCTGTGGTATATTTTCCTTTAGGGCACCGTGAGTGAAAAAAGGGCACTTTATATCAGAAAAAGGGCACTGAATCTTGGGATTTATTGCTTCTGTATCGCCCCACCCCTGGCCAGACCTCGTTTTTGAGGTTTTCAGGGAAAAATAAAATTTCTGATTTTTTTTCTCTATAGGGCAGCGTCCGAATACCGGACGCTCTTTTGCTCTAGATTAGTGCCTGGCGTTAGAAAAAGATATGTCAAGTTTCGTTTCAGACACCAATAAAATATCAATATGCCTTTCGACAATACTTTCCAATTGCATAAATTTACCACCCAATGAGTTTATATTTAGGTGGGCTATCGTAACTTTGTTTGGATATTTAAATTTGAGTTGTTTTATCGGATTTATTTCTGATGGAGTAATGCTAGTATCACGCCCATTTAGGTCGTCATTGTGCAAACGATATCAATATTTGTTGAAGTATTTGCAGAATGTTTTACTCAATATCTTTGTGCCCGACTTATTTAGATGCAGTTTACTTCTATTTAGATGTTTACTCTCATCAATGTTGTCATGCGGGATAAAACATATATTTCGTTCAGCACAAAGTTTTTGGAGATGGTCATTCACAACTTTAACTTGGTAGTTTAATTGATCGGCTCTTGGCTTTATTGCAGAAATAGAAACTTTTGATTTCATTTACTGCTACTGTGTTAGCTAAGTCTATTATTGAAGAAGCAATATTTTCATTGTTTACATTCGTTTTCAAATTGTTAGTGCCAATATGAAGAATGATGTGGTCTGGCTTCCGTTTTAATGATGGTTTAATGTACTCTAACATGCATTCGATTTTTGCACCAGAAAAAGATTTGATTGTCCATAATATTACACATTTTTCAACTTTTGTCGGTTGTTTTGAGAAAATGACAGAAAAGTTTGTCCTCACTATGACGACGAATGGTAACGACGGGGACAAACTGATTCGGACGTGAAATGCCTCACATGGTACGGAAAAAGTTATAATAAGTTGTGGAAATGTCTCGACGCCGGCAAAAAATCTCTGAAACGAAATCTTGCAATACGGCAAACACGGCATTATTTGCCGTCAATCTCGGATTAAAATTTATTATAACTTTTTCTACACTAATTCAAGCATGGACAAATGAATTCAGCCGTTAGTTAAACACGATTGATTGCCCTCATAGTGTGCGACAAAATTCCGACGCAAATTATCTGCGTAGGGTCAGTCCTTTGTCTTACTAGCATGAAGACTAATTTCCAACTGACTGCAAGTATTGCAAAGCATGATTTATATATATGTTCCTCGAAACATGCCTAAGGTCATTACCATTATGTCAAAAACAAAGGCAATGACATCAAGCATGCCTCAATGCATGACAGTGCCGCCTAGGGAACACAACTTAATATAATAACACAAAGCAAAAACCTTTATACACAAACCAACATTAAAACGGATAAATAAACATAAACAATATCGTCAACCTTAAAATTTCGTTCATTCTTCTGCCACTTCATTGTCGGCTGTATACTAGTCACAAATTCTGCTCACCATCTGTCCCCAAATTCTTTCGCCAAGTATTGCACTCTTCTCCACTGTTTGCAACTACATAGTAGGTCGTGATGATGAGGTCGAGGTCGTGAGAAGGATCCAGGAGTGGCATTATCACCTTGCTTTTCATTGTAAGAAGTTGACTTGAGAATAATGGGGAGGATAAGTTCTAGAATTTACAACTGCTTCAGCCTCAGCCATCAAGGTAATTAGTGATTCTTTATTGTGAGACTTCAATAGTGGGGTCCATATGGATCTTATAGGACGTATTTGTCGTTCCCATACTCCACCCATATGGCTAGCTGATGGAGGGTTTTTCACCCCAGTTATCAACTCTGTACCATGGATAGATCAAAATTCCTAGACACGCTTTTGATCCATCCCTTCAAATGCTTTGCGTAGCTCTGACTGTATCGGAAATCATGGTTTTAATGTTTCCTCTTCTGGCAAAACACGTCTTAATGCGAGTATAAAATGTATTAAAAAACATACGCTACTACTCTTTTTGCTCTTGCATAGACTTCTTTCTGCAGCAACATCAGATTGCTTCCAAACATGTCTTGGCTGCCAAAGAGCTTGGGCCATTAAACCAAGTTTCTGCCTTGTCTGACTCGGCATTTATTTATCGCATAATTGGTTGGATTATCTATAGTGCTTATGTAATGCCATTGATTAATATCTGAGTGATCTTTAATGATTTAAATCCAATTTGCAACAAAATCTCTTATCTGAATTACCGGTGTAATTTACAACCACTTAACTATCCGTCCAGAAGCATCATTTATCTGATATGTTAATTCTTTCTTTACAATCTTGGACATCTTGATCGACAAAACAGAAGAGGTTAACTTCAAACGTGTTTTTGGTAGAATCATCTTTAGAGCCCCTCTTGATTTTCCAGGTACAAAAGCGCAATGTATCCTCCCCATCTCATTTTTTATTCTCAAGTAAGACACCTGGCCATAGCCAGTACAACGCAATTCCGACTCAAGTATTTCTCCAAAATCCTTTGGAATTTATTTTGATGTTTTTTAACTTTCTAACCTTACTAATCCCCTTACGCCAATTCTCCAAAACGTCTACTCGCACCCTGTCATTCGAACCAAAGTTGTTCTAACACAAAGTTTGGGTAATTCTTCTACCTCCAAGGATGAACAGTCCAATAAATCCTAGTGGATCATATATTGAACTTAGCATTGATAAAATCCCTCTGCGTTTGTTAGGCTTTTCACGAAATATAACCTTGAACTCAAAACAATCGTTTTCCGTATTCCACAAAATTCCAAGAGCTCTTTCCATAGTTGGGACACTACAAGTGTTAAAATCTTCAAAATTTTACAAAGTCAAATCCTCCTGCTTCAAATTTACTACTTGCTGTATTAATTCAATGGCCATTTTTTGTTTCCGTACAAACTTTTATAAATCATCTACATAAAAGTTATTCTTTAGTATTGCAGCTGCTGCAATTCCAAATTGATGTACAAAGTCAGTTGCAGGTAGCTTGAGAAAATAATTGCTGAACACACATTTCATGGATGCTTTGCAGCAACTCTCACTTAATAAAACATTTTCTATGTCTGCCATGAATGCAATTGATTCTACTCTAAACCTCATCACAACTCCTACAAGTTGATTGGTTAGATTGGCTTCAGACATTAACATTTTATTGATTGAAACTCTATCACACTCAGTCCCACAATCGAACGCAACTCTGATCTTTTCAGGTTTATTTTGATTATATACACCATGGTGTTCTATATACTATGTTTTTCCTTCTGAAGATGTCTTCCATGAAGAACTTGTCATTTCTTTTGAAACGCTTTTTTAGTTGTTCCAAACTTTTTTCTGCCTGTTTGCGATAATGATTTCTGGATCCTTTAACTGTAATAGCAATATATAGTGTCCATCTTCACACTTGGCCTTGCTGTTTTGTCACTTCATCATCATCTTTTGTGACGAAGCTAGTTGCTAATTTTAATGTTATGACAACTTAAGGGTTAAATACACGACCCGTTTAAACGGAAGGTTTAAACCCGACGGCTTAGTCATAGGTCAAAACGGATTGTGTATTTTAAAAAAATGAAACTTTTTGACCTACCAAATTTGACCTATTCGTCTTTAAAAAAGATGGACGTGTTCATCTTTTTCGATTAAATAATAAATGATCTTTCTCTATTGAAATTTCGTAAATCTATTGTTTTAGACGTTTGAAGTCATGTATCACTTATCACTATCAGGGTTCCTACGCCTCCTCATAACTCCTCAAATCTCCTCAAATTCAAAAGGTCTCCTTAATTCTTCTCAAATCTCCTCAATTTTTTTTTATACATTCGTTATTTTTTATATATGGCTATTATTTATTTTGTATCACCACAACTTGTGGTTGCTGTGGCCTGCAAACATTTCAATGAATCAGTTGTAATAATTCTGATCTCATGCTGTCAAGGCCTATATTGTAGATTGTGATGCCTTGTTATCTTGTTGTGTGATAGAGAACGCATTTATTCATATTGTCTATTTTTTTATGCATAGATCTTCAGACATATAATCTTGCCTTAAATGATCAACTGATGAACTGATGATTGATTTAATGAACCTTTATATATTTGGTTTGAGATTGTAGTAATTGTTTTAAATATTGTACATGAGAAAGCACATAACAAGTTCTTGTGCGGAAGATGCAAAGAAGGAGTTCATTGAGTTTATAAAAAATGCAACACGTCATAACAGAGGTGATCTTTTGCAGTTGACTTGTTACCCCAGTCCAGTAGGGAGGCAGAGTTTGCTAACTTTGCCTTCAGGATTGACGATCCTGCTGCCCTGAGTCATTTTAGAAGCTTTGCAAGGGGGTTTGATATTCTTATCTTGTCTTCGTGGTTTGACGCCCACGCACATCACCCCAGTCATGACAGGCTGGCACTGTCATTAGGTTGACCCACCGCAGCAATGATCTGTGTAAGGCTGAGTGTTGGGCGCCCTTAATACGTGTAAAGCTACAGCCAGGTTCACAAGTCCTGGCGCACAGATCGTTGCCTGCTTTAGTTTACATTTGTTCCGTTAGGAATTATTCTAAGATTTATCCGTTTAAGGATAGTTTCGTCATAATAAGTTTTATTTATTTTACGTGTTCCTATTAATTCAGTTGAATTGCCTAATTGTTTTGTTTGTTGTCTTTTTATGTTTTTTTTATTAGTGTTTTGTGCTATACCAATGTTTTACGCGTCCTGTTTAATGGTCAATGTATTTTTTTCTAAGAGAATCCTTGTTAAAAGGGAGGGTTTTGCTATTATGCAGAATCTTCGGATAATTATAATTATTTTAATTATATATATAATTATTATAATTATAAAAATTAACCAGCCGTCATTAGACAAGTTATATCACAACAGCCAGCTGTTTTGTCACTTCATCATCATTCTTAATTAGGTCATAGAGTTTTTCACTAGATAGAGATTTAGCCTTCTCTCTGTAACCAGCCACATCATAAAGTGATCTAGTCTCATTGTCATTAAAGTTAATTTTTTGTGATGAGATTATATTGTTTTCATGTCTCATCGGATGAGATATAGTAGTTGAAATAGTTGAAGATTTAAAATTTATGGGAGTTGTAGAAGTTAAAGCATTACTAAAATTATTATTTTCATCAGGTAAATTATTTATACGAGCTAAGTTATTTCCAATATTTTTATTTAATAAACTTTCATCATTATTGATATGAAAGTCAGGTTTCTTTATAGATATTTGTTTATTCATAGGGCTAAACTCAAGTTTCGTTTCAACTTTAAAAGAAGAATTAAGAAGGGCAATTTTCTGCTTTTTGCAGGCTGAAATAGGAAAATGCGACTTTCGTTTAAAAACGTTGCAACCTGGAACAAGGGGAACGTAATGATTTAGCTTGAAGTCTACACCAGACTTAACAATACCTTTATAAAAAAATAGTAAAGGAAGTAAAAATTAACTTGACATTGGTTCGGTACTCCGAGTTTCGTGTTATACACTCATCAGCCAAATTATACAAGTGAAAAAAGTAAACAAAAAATTCGTATCTATCTATTTGACAAGATAAATTCCTAAGAGACATCATTAAATGCGTGGTGTTATAAACATGTGAATAGATAATTGGCTAAGTAATTATCAGTCCTTAGATTTATAATTAGCCAAAAGAAACTTATTTGTGTGACGACATTTAGCAATGAGTTCACTGCGTTTGTTTAAAAGCTCACTTTTGTCTTTGTAAAAGAGGATTTCAAATTTTTCTTGAAGGCAAAGAGGACAATTTCGTGAATTGTTAGTGTAGCTTTGTACTTGCTTGATGGTCGACCATTTGAGCGTCGGGGTGACATTGCTTTTCTCTTTCAAGTCCCAAACGTATGATGAAAGTGACGTGCTGTTCTTGTACTTTTTGTTGCTAAGAGACTGTTTGTGGCCATTGAATCTTGTCTTAAACGATTTCTCAGTCAGACCAATGTAGACTTTCTTTTGGTGAGCGGGTGCTGTAACTTCGCATTTGTATATGACAGACGTCACTTGGCAGTTTCCTTCCAATGGGCATTCGGGTTTTAGCCAATTATCTATTCACATGTTTATAACACCACGCATTTAATGATGTCTCTTAGGAATTTATCTTGTCAAATAGATAGATACGAATTTTTTGTTTACTTTTTTCACTTGTATAATTTGGCTGATGAGTGTATAACACGAAACTCGGAGTACCGAACCAATGTCAAGTTAATTTTTACTTCCTTTACTAATAAGCTCTAAACTTGTATGTTTATTGAGCACTGTTATTGGCTAACTGCACGACAGTTTTGTATAAAAAAATAAAATGTTTAACTGATTCAATCAGGTAAAATAGATGGACGTGGCAATATACACTGCGTAAAGAGAGTTCGAAACCGTCACAAGCCGAACTGTGGGTAAAATGTATTAATTTTTCTTTTTATTACTGTTGACAAGGGAAGTATTGATAGAAAAGGCGACCATATCTTGGGGGTACAGTTGTTGATTGCTTCTGCTTTAACTGCCTCCTTAGGGGAAAGAGTCATATCACAAACAATATGGGAAAGGGAAAATCTGAATAACCTTTTTTCAGATATAAAAATATTTTCCTTATGGTTTTTAAAAGCAAATTGAAAACAAGGATGCTTGGAATAAAATAATGGATGCAAGAAAAGTTCTATGGATGTCAAGATTCTCAAAACATCAACCTATCACCTACCAATACAATACCAACGATGCTGAGCTGTATAGACAGTCTCCTGATGGATTGGATCTAAAAATAATATATTTTACCATGACCTTCCACTCAACAAACTTTGTTTCCTAATAGCAATTCGAAGAGTTGTTTATTTTCATCACCGACCTTACTTATCCAGATGTCAAGTTCTTGCTTCTAATAACAACACAAATATTAATTGAGAAAGAACTCCTCCACAATGCTGAAAAATCTGTTCTAAGCTCATATTACAAAAACAATTAGCCAGCTAGCTAGCTAGCTAATTAAATCTGGTGTCATGGCACTCCACAAAACTGTCGAAGTACTCCCCCTTGGTTGAAATAATCTGCAGTAATGGGTGGTCCCCTCATCTTTTTGCCATTGAGGTTGGTGCGAGAGGTTACTCTTCCAGATCTGTTACGTCTTGACTGCACGCAAGCTGGTTGACTTAAGCATGAAAGCCTCCTTCTGCAGTTGGATTGCCAGAGATTCACCACATTGGTCCCAGGATCTCTTGCGCAGCAGTCCTTCACCATCTTCAACGCAGAAGAATTGCCCGCCACATGCATTATATTCGCCAGGGAAACCACCAAACAGTAACCCATCTCCGACCACCATTTCTAAGCCTAAACCATCAGTAAATGAAGGAAAAGTGCAAACTATATCCTGCAAGTATTAACAGTCTTTCCGAGACTCTCGTCTCAATTGCCATCTGAATCCACCTTTTTATCACCACTAGTCAAGTCCATTTCCTTAAATATGTCACTCATTAAGCGTTCCAACTCACCAATCGACCCCTCAAATTTCCTACGGGCTTTGCAAAACAAAATGCAGGCTCTTGATAAAAAAGATTTTTATTTTAATTCTCAGCAGTATGTTCCAGAAATTCTACAGGTAGTTATTGACGAGCTGACTGGGTCATCCCCTGTGGTTGACAATCTTCTCTCTATAACTCTGACAACAACAACGTCGTGTAACTCCTGCTTTTTTGCATCTTCCAGGAAACAAAAGGAAACCATACTAACTTTACCTATGTGCAAGTCAATACCAGACGGTTTCAACACAATTTTACAACCACAACAGCTTCTAGGTGGTTTCAAATAGTTTTGTCCCCAGTGTTTGTTACATCAGGAGAGCACTATTGAGACTGAGATTTCTAACTGTGGTAATATTCTCATTGTACAGTTAATAAGATACTCATCGATAAATCGGTCAACATTCAAAGACAACAGGGTAGTTAACTGCCTTCCCATGAAACATCATGTTTTAAAAGTTCCATCCCACCCAACCGATGACGTATCGTTCAATAACAACTACCACTTAGTTGCAACCATCAACCATTCTGGTACATTGAAAGTCGGGCATTACTGGGCATTTATCAAAAACCAGCAAAACACCTGGCTTAAGTGTGACGACCGCTCTATTTCCGAGGTGTGTTCTTCCCACCTTAACAATTCCTCGGCTTACATACTTTTTTTTGCTAGAAGTTAGCTTGTTCCTATCCACGAATTAAATGGGGGAGGGAATCTTTCCCTAGCGGTTTCTATTTACCCCAGCTGAACCTTGTTTGGTCAGCTTTACCGTAATCTTGGAGTTTGCTCACTCCTCTCTCGTTCTTGAGAACCCCTAAGAAGCATAGCAAGGGGGCTGGACAATTTGTCTTGTCTTTGGGGCTGACACAAGTCCTAGCGCACAGATAGTTGATTACTTCAATTTACATTCTTTAAGAATCATTTCAAATTTTGTCCGTTTTAGGATACCTTAGTTTCGATAAGTTTTACTTGATTTTATGTGTACATTTGATTCGGTTTGAATTGCTTTTTTGTTGCTGTGTCTATCCTTCTTATAAATGTTTGTATTGCGCTCCTAATGTTGTCCTGCTATTGTTAATGATTTATTTAATAAAAATCCTTGTAATAAGGGAGATTTTGCTTAGATGCAAAGCCTATAGAGGGTTGGACCTCTACATTTTACTACCGTTTGTCATTAGACAAGTATTATCATTACAGCCAACTGTTTTGTCACCTCATCATCAATTTTTGTATTCGTTTTTAATAGTCTGTTGTCTGTTGTAAAAAGGTGTGTTGGAGAGTAAAAAAACATACTTCTCACCTTAAAGCAATAATTCCTTTATCTTCACACCTCGCCTCAGATGGAATGTATATATCTGCACCTGAATTCCGATGCAGACTTTTACCAACCAAGGGATAAAAATCTCCAGGCAACAAAAATGTCCGAGAATGAACACTTTCTCAAAGTTCTTTTTGCATTTCACGAAGAGATTCAACATTCGGTTTGAAATTACCCCAGCTGTGTGTTTTACATACAGTTTACCGTTATTCACGAGTTCGCTCACTCGCCGCTTTCCTAGAAAGCAATTATAAGAAGCTTAGCAAGGGGGCTTGGCAATTGCCTTGTCTTTGGGTGTAACGACCCCACTTATAACCCCAGTTCTGTAGGGAGGCTAAGTTGGCTCACTTAGTCTACAGGGTTAACGATCCTGCTATACCTGATGTTAGGAAGAAGCTATATAAGGGGTTTTCATTTCTATCTTTCTTGTTTCCGTGACTTTACATCCACGTTGATTACTCCACTGTCTTCAGGCTGGTCCTGACCTATGGCTGGTCCGAAGCAAATGGCTGGTCCAAAGCGACAACTACCCGTGTAAGGCTGAGTGTTGGGATCCCGTAACACATGTGGAAAGCTACTGCCAGGTTCACAAGTCCTGGCGCTCGGGTGGTTGTCTACTCATATTTATAGTTTTATATTTATTTATTTATTTTTATAGTAAATTCTTTGTTGTATTGTTGTCGTTATGTCTGTCTTCTGTTTTCATGTTGTCAGTTTTTGTGTACCGACCGTTGGTTGTACGTATTGTATTGTGTAGAGAGGGTTGTTTGGTTCAATTACCTTGAATCTACAGATTACCCTTGCAAAAAGGGAGATCTTGCACTGCGTTTTGATCTTTAGAGGGTGTAACCTCTACAATTTTAACTTCAAGGGTCGTTAGACCAGTTCCATCATCACAGCTTGCTGTCTTGTTATGTCAAAATCACGCTTTAAATCAGCAAGCACCCGCACCAACATGTTTGCAGTAGCCATGATAGTACGGAAAGAATCCAAGCCAAAAGGCTTAAGTCTTTGACTGATCTTGACGGATGGGAGTTAAAACTATAGCCTAACAAGTTATAAGTAACCACGCAGTACGGAACCTAAATTTCCTACGCCGGCTGCGGGCCACATATTGTTGGACTATGCATAGAGTGTAAAAATTACGTCACGATTTTGACGTCACATGCCCCTTAAGTGAGATGGGGAGGGTTGCGGGACATAGTTATTTGATTTTTGACTGATTGAGTGACTGATTAGTTAAAATGAATTAGTCAAAATCTGTAAGCTATAATTTTCAACCTTCTCAGTCTATATGGTAGCGACGTCACAACTTTAACGTCAACATCGCCATAGGTGAAATGGAGAGGGCTCTGAACCGTGGCTTTATGCCGTAAAAAAATTACAATCTGAACGGATTTTTTAACGGGCTCCGTCTGCAACACCTGGATCGGCGACACCATTCACTTGGCTAACATTTTTCGTCAAATTTACAATAAGTCACGCGACTTATCTGACTAACCCTGGATTCGCGCCTGATACTATCATAAATTCATCAATATTCATCTGCAAATAATAACTTATCGGTGATGCATTTGCATCTTTTAACGCTTGTTCATGTTAAATAGTGTATTGATGTTGCTGCATCAAATATGCAATTAAATTTTCGTTTGTTTATAATGTTTTCAGCCATGTTTTCAGTGAATATTACTCTTTTCGTTGATTTGTTTACATCGTGGGTATAAATCAATCTTATTAGATAAATTTTAATCGATCGAAGAAAAAGTAGAAAGCAATCCTACTTTTAAATGCGATCTAATTCGACCGGCAAGTCGACGTCAATTGACGAATATTATGCAATGTTCTATTGGTACCACATTCGTTTGAGTGGAAACCCGCCTTAACGCAACTGTATATTTTTCGTGAAAACGGTTCCAGATACATTGTAATAAACTTTTTATATTAATCACTCTGTTTTGTACATTTTCAGCATCTGACGTGACATCATCCAACAAACGTTCCCTTGAAAAATTCAAATTTCTGCCATAAAGCAGGTGATATGGGGTTATGGCTTCTCGCGTGTCGTTCGACAAATAGTTAAGGTTTTGAGTTAATAACACCTTCAATACCGATCAGCAGTCTGCAGTTCTCCAAATTTCAGTCAGCGCTTCACACGGTCTTTCGTAAAGTATCTTCAACGATTTTTATTAAACCTTCATAAAATCCACCCCACCATGGTGATCTTTCTAATATAAACTCCAACTCAATATGATGCTTTCTCAAAACCACTTTCAGATCTTTCTATACAAACGTTGAAGGGTGGTATCAGGTACGGCGAATTCATCTCTGGTATTAACTCCAAGTGTACACATCTGGTCGTAGAACACGTCAATAACAGGATGTAGCATTTATGTAGTGAGTCACCAACACTGTAGATATCTTTCACTAGCAGTGGTCCAGCAAAGTCCATACCAGTCACCTGGAACAGATATTCTGAACAAACTCGGAACATACAATTGTGCAGGTAAAATCATCAACTTTTCTGCCCCCTGAATCTCACCCACAGTCAATTCAATATCGTTACTTACGTCAACACCATTCACCTTTCCGGTCCTTGCTATTAAATATTTCACGAATTCTAAAACGTATGCAGCGACGCAACACAATTTTTCAACTGAACTAAATCGATCAATGTCAATACCTCTTTTAATTTCCGAGCAATAGTCAACGTCATGTCTCTCGGATTTTTTCTGTTAACATGGGCACAAGGAGGAGCCATAGCTCGACGGTTCTATATCCACAGATTTCAGATTTCTGATAGTAGTTTCAACCTGGTCGTATATCTTTCTTAATTCAGCAACGTGACCTTCATTAATCACAACAGGAAGCTTTGCAAGTGTGTCCATGTGTGAACTAATTATAATTTGTGGATTAGCATAACGTTTCTAAATATTTGGATAGTTCATTAATTCCAAACCGTCAAAACAGTCTCTTGCTGATTTTTTTTTTAAAACCGTAGCAAAAACATGACAATCGTTCGACTGTTCTAAATTCAAAAATCTTTCCCAACATCCTTCTGCTTCCGCCATCAAATTTTCTTTTTTCCAAGGAAGATCATTTGGACAAAGCGATCCAAATATACGGTTTTTACTACATATCTTAGGATTGGATCATTATTTTTTCTTATTTTTTTACACAATGTGGAGGGAACAATAAACCTTCGAATGTGACGAAGTCAGTGTTTTTTTAAAAAATCTTGTAGAATTTATGGATTTCTTCTGTCAAAGGATAAATGAAACAATTTTAATGTTCTGAACGAAAAAGTTAAAACAAAAATTCAGAAGCACTTATTTATAGACGTGTGTAACGACAAAACAGAGCTAGACCCTGCACAAATTTGTAATAAATGTTTTGTAGACTTGTTCAGCATGACAAACGCAATAGATCAAGCAAGAACGAGTTTTTTGTTTGGAAAGAACATACTGATATAAACTGCAATGTGTGCGAACATATCTGTCTTAAATAAAGAGAAGGTGGGCCTAACAAACTTTTAACTTATTATGCACTACTACAAATGCATACTGTACAAAGACTGTATCTTTGAAAATTTACGAAAAGCTAGATTAAACAAATGATTTGCAAAGAAAATTACCATGGCCCAGAAGGGCCATATACTTAACACTGCGGACTTCTTGAATGGCATTGCGCACTTCTTATACAACACTGCGCCCTTCTTATACAACACTGCGCACTTCTTATACGACACAGCGCACATCTCGTACGACACTGCGCACTTCTTGTCAAACACTGTGCACTCTTTGTCAAACAGTGCACTTTCCAAAAATAAAAAAATGCTCGGTTCCGAGAATATTCCTTTTCCCGAACCTTCTATATAAATATACACCAATATCGTCCCCCAGAGATAAAATTGGTTTTTGAAGGTCAGTAAATTGTAATTATTTAAATCACATTATTCAACAAGGCTGTCGCTGCTAAATACGACCATAATGCATTGATTTTAAAGTATTTCAATGAAGAATGTACAAATTTGAAGATTGTTGCCTATTTTAACCTAAGGCATTCTATCGTTATTAATTTACCAATGGTTAAAAAACGGTTGCGAGCAGTTGGTCTTCGTCGCAATGTACCAGTGGGGTACAAGAGGAGAGACCTAGCGAGGAAAAAAATAATGAACAAGTTATTTACGAGTGGATAAAGTCTAGGTATTTTTTTTGCTATTATGCTTGGGAATTTTACGCAGATTGGAATTCCTTAATAGAGAATATAAAGGCAAAGATATTATTTTAAACAGTCACGACAGATTATACTCATTATATTCTTTGTAGGATAGAGAAAGATGTGGAGTGTTTTAAAACAGATAAGGATGCCAATCATCCGAAAGACAGTTATGAAAATCCTAAGAGAGCTCGATCTCGATGGCGTAGTTCAAAGGAAGAAAAAACGACTTTGAAGACGAGCATATTCTGTTCCAGGCCCAGACTTATTATGTCATATTGACGGTTATGACAAGCTGAAGCCATATGGCTTCTGTATACATGGATGCATCGGTGGGTTTTCCCGAAAGATAATATGACTGAATGTTGCACCCACCAAGAAGAAACCAGAAGTAATCGCTAGTTTTTATTTAAATGCAGTTATGGAACTGCAAGGCATTTCAACAAGATTCCGTTTCGATGTTTGGACAAAAGTCAGCTTATTCGAAGCGTTACACGTCACACTGCGTTCTACAGACCATTTTACAGATGAGTTTTCAGGACCTGCTATCACCCAAGAAATTATACCAGTTGAGTAATATCTTCTTCAATATTGAATTCCAACTCTATAGAAGAATGCATAAACACAAAAATACTTTTTAACTTTTCAGCATTGAGCAATGCCTTATCATATGTGGAAAGTGCAACAGCTTCTTTTCGATGCTCCTTCATAACGCCCCACAGTGTATTTGAAGACAAACGCGATATTTTTTTCACCATATCAATTTTTCAGAAAAAGAAGATTTTAATTCTACACAACCCAAGAAAAACCTTTCAGGAAAGTTGTTGAGTAAAGATTTTTCAAGCTCTTTTATATGAATCCAACTTGTTTTTCCGTGGGAAGTAAGCTTTAAAAATTTGCTCATATTTTTATCATTGCCAAAATGTAGTGCTACCCTTTCTTCAAACAAAAATTTTTTTCAGTACCTATAGTAGTTCTGAGCACAAGTTATTCTACTAAACAACTTTGGCCTTGGTCGGGGCTATTTTAGGGCCAATTTTCATTAGGATAAATTATTATAATATTCTTTCTTGAAGATTATTAAAATTTATGTTTATTCGTCCTTCAAATGCCTATTTTCATCTGCACCAGTTTCATTTAAGCTAAAATACATCTCGCATATTAGTGATTCACCAAACTTAGTATTCTCATCGATACTATCATGACAACGACTGTGGTATCCATTTGACTTTAAGCTTTCTTTATGATGCTATTATAACCTGTGAGCTGGTAGTTATAATCACCGGTAAAAGTTTCATTAGTTCACAATGTTTCTGTTAAGAAGATTACATTAAAAGAAGACTTAGAGTGTAAGATAATTTGTTCCATATTATGATGCGGTGTTTGAGACATTCTTTATGTTGGTTTTCAAAAAGATTTTTAGCAACATCACAAAAAATGTTGAAAAAAGTTCTTCACATTCGTTTAAAAATTTCATTGTAAGGAGGAAGTTAAGTTATGTATTATCCTGAGAACAACCACTTTTAAAAAAGCCATTGTGTGCAGCAAACACTTGCGTAAGATAGTATTATTTTTAGAATGATGAAATACACCTTTCCCGAAACTTATTGTGCAATACTTTTTCGAACATGAAAGCGTGGCGAGGCATGGTAGAAATGTAAACAAACGCGTAGCGGTATACTATTCTGCATGTTTTTTAGTATAAAACTTATGGAAATCTCTGTTAAGAGGTGTTAAATTTTACAGATATGATTCATATAATACGTGTGAAGAACAAGTTCCCCAGCTGCTTGATATTTTTTATAAATTTTGAGGCAAGTGATGTTTTGTTTGCTTTTCAATGTTTCACGATGGAAGAACATTATGCTGGATCAAGCAAAACACGGCCAAAGAAAAACCTAGGGTATGGTAGTTACTGTTGCATACCGCAATGTACCAGTGCGTTTTATAAGTCAGAACGAAAACCAACTGGAATATCTTTTTTCAAGATCCCTAAAAAAAATCCGGAAAGAAAAAGGTGGATTAATGTGATACTCAATTTTAGAAGACAGGGAGCAAGCGATGGATTTGATTTTGCTAAAAAAAAATATGTTTGTGAATTTCATTTCAAGGTAGAGGATATTCGTGTTTCATTGGGTATTGGTAGAAAAACATTGAAACCTGGAGTAATACCTTCAATTTTTGAGTTCAAAAAGAAGAAAGAAAAGCGTAGGAAATCTCCAAAGAAGCGATCATTGATAGTTAATGAGAAAACTGTACCTGAAAGTTCAACATCAGAAGAAGGTGAATATACACCTGAGGGTGAGGGAGAAATCTTGGATGAGAGTGAAACCAGTTTAATGGAAAATTTAGAACTAAGGGAAAAAATAAAGAAATTGGAAGAGGAAAAAACTCTATTGCAAAGTGAATATAAATTATTACAATCTGCAAGTCTTTATAGGTATGATAATATATCGAAGAATAAAAAACATTTCAAAAGCGCAACTGGCTTAGATCCAGATATTTTTCTACACCTCTACCAGTTTTTAGATCCTGGTGAAGACTGTAAAAATTTCAAAATGTATGATACAAATAAAAGATTATCTGAGGAAGTTTTCACAACATCAGAAGACTCATATATGTTGAAGTCATGACCGAAACGTTTCACCAATATATCAGTTATTTCTTTACATAACTTGGTTACGAAATGGCTTTACATTACAACACACTGCGTGGCTCTTTGATGTTTCCATAGCAACAGTCTCTGGATATATAATATCATGGACCAACTTTTTAAACTTTAAATTGGGTTCGATACCAATTTGGCCCACAAGAAAACAAGTTGACAAACATATGCCTGAAAGTTTCAAAAGAACTTATCCTACCACAAGGTGTATAATTGATTGCACTGAGCTATTTTGTCAGAGACCATCCTCACTTGCAACACAAAGTTCACTTTATTCACATTATAAGAGTCATGTGACATACAAAGGGTTAGTTGGCATATCTCCTTCTGGATCCATAACATTTGTCAGTCAGTTGTATGATGGCTCTATCTCAGACAAGGAAATTGTATGTAAATCAGGATTATTAGAAAAACGACTGTGGCAGGAACATGATAGTGTCATGGCTGACAGGGGCTTCACAATTCAAAACGAACTTAATTCACTTAATGTCAAACTAAATATTCCTTGTTTCCTAGCTGGTAGAGATCAACTAACAGTTGCAGAGGTGAAGGAAAGAAAAACGATTGCTTCACTACGTATACATGTTGAAAGAGCAATACAAAGAATAAAAAAGTTTCGAGTATTGAGAAACGAAATACCGCTTACTTTACATGGTTCAGTGAACCAGATTTGGACTGTTTGTTGCCTTCTATGTAATTTTATGTCACCTTTAATACTAAAAGATATATCAGAGATAGAATAAGCATATGAGGACATCTTCAAAAATGGGTGGCATGAATTTGCCTAAAATTGGACAATTTCATTTTTGTAAGTTTTTTATCTTTGGTTTAAAATTAATATAAAATTTCACCATTACTTTTTGTAATATCCTAAGGCAGAAAAAACTTCTCTTCAAAAGGAGTCCGAATAATAATCAAGCCATCAAAAGTATAAACAATGAAGTCACAAAATGTCGCCCCACATAATCCCATTGCCATTTGAATCTGAGTGAAGTACCCATCAGGATGATCTTTCCTCAAAAACAATTTTCCATTTTGTTGTTGGATGTAAAATGACCCATCTTTTATTAGATCATTAATAGGAATATTCCTTTTTGATTTGGGACATTTTATTTCAAGCAAACCAAAATGGCTACCAGATTCTACAGATTTGTCACTGTACAAACCATCAGGGCTTGCAGCTAACCAAAACAAATTCGGTTGTATAAGTATACCAGTTTCACGTACCGATATATCTCGATTTAGATGATACTTCAAAATATCGGTATACTTTTCACGTGCCATACGTATACTTTACCATGCTTTATTGACTCTTGAATTGAAGATGGTAGTTCGTTATTGGGTTTGGGTGAAAGAATAGTGTCAAAAAGTGATTGAAATTTTTTTTTCTGATATGAGCTGTGCTTGAAGTTATTTTATACTTTCTAGAATAATGCCACAAATTACTATCCGTCTGCAAAGTTGTATCTTTTTCTAGTTCACGACAACTCTCTCTTGTTACTTGTATTTGGTTTGTGTACCACAACTCTTCTCGTGAAAGATCCCACTTTAGATATACTGCATGT
The DNA here is from genome assembly GCA_030067915.1 of Hydractinia echinata. Lineage (NCBI taxonomy): Eukaryota > Metazoa > Cnidaria > Hydrozoa > Anthoathecata > Hydractiniidae > Hydractinia > Hydractinia echinata. The sequence continues at coordinate 592,285 of JASGCC010000089.1, forward strand.
TTTTCGTTAATGAAATATAATGAAAGTTTTTGGAACTGATGTATTGTGTAGTTAGGCATTTCTATTTTGGTTATGTTGGTTAAAATGTTAGTAGAAAATCCTACTGGGTTTAGATGAAAAGATAGTGGCGATCCCACTAAAAACTGTCCATAGCGTGTGTTTATTGTTTCGTTCTCTAATACACTGTCCGGTACACTGCAAAGGAAGCCAATGTTTCCATTTTCTAGTGAAAGGTCTGTTTTCAATTTCTTTACACTTTCAAAAGTGGAGGTCATAAAGTGTTGAAGATATACCACGTTTTGATGTTGTCTTCTGTACAGTGGTGTCCATTATAGCAGCCTTAACACTTTCTTCACCAGGAACTCCCCATTGCCTCCCCCTGCTGGTACATGCTACCTCTTCTGGAACGGTTTTCAGCTAATTCAAAGATTAATCTGCTAACTCCAATAACAATGCCATTATGTGGTTACAACAGCCGCTTTTTCCTGCAGGACACGAGCAATCAAGGTGGTAACCCTCTAACACATGACTTTTTTTTAAATAATTAAATTTTATTTGTTCCAGCCTTTCAGGGGCCTTACACACATTGTTTCAAAAAAGTAATTTTATCTCATTAATTATGCAAACAATTATCAGTTTTTTGGCCCAAAAAACCATACTTTCTTCTAACAAAGATATCTAAACTATAAAATATCCAAATGGTGTTAAAATTTGGCAGCAGGTTAACAATATATTGACAAATGTGCCGAAACTCTTAAATCATGAAAAAAAATGACAATCACTCAAAATGACAGCGAAAAGTTGGGTTATTTCCCGTAATCTTTGAAACCAATACGCTACCTATAATTTACTAGATGAAACATGCTTATAATGTTTATATTTTAATTTCGGCACATTTGAAATAGTTTGACGAAACTATGCTGAAAATTTCGTGCAAATCCGTTATATAGATCAAAAGTTATCCTTGTTAGAAAATTTGAAAACACGCAAAAATCAAAACTGAGAAAATCAAAGTTAAAAACTTTATACATCTTATATAAAAATACGGAGTGTTTGTGACGGTCATAGTGGATATCGTCATTTTCCTTTGATGTCGCCGAAATTTTCTTTAAAGTCGCCGAAAAAAGCATGTCCATTTTGCTAGCGGGTTTACTATGTTTACATCACGTGATGAAAACGACTCAATTTGATTTGCTGAAATAAATTTAACGGCTAACTTTCGAAAAATGGTGTCCTCTCGCCACCAAAAAAACCCACAAAAGAACGATCTTGAAAAAAGTAAGATAAGTGGTTCAAAAAAGCATATTTAAAAAGAAAAAAGTCCAACTGAAGAAGTAGAAAAGTGAAGTTGGAAGTGAGAAGTGGAGCTACGTGGAGCTAGAAGTAAAGTAAAGTTAGAAGTAGAAAATAAAGGCCACCAAAAAAAGCACAGAAGAACGATCCCTTTACCTTGAAAAAAGGGAAAAAAGTGGTTCAAAAAAAGCATAGCTATATATTTAAAAAGAAAAGAGACCAAGCGAAAAAGTGGAAAAGTGAAGTGAGAAGTGGAGTTAGACGTGAATTAAAGTTAGAAGTAGAAAACAAAGGCTAGACTAGAGTTTGAAATGGATTTGAAATCACAAATAGTAAGAACTTTGATAATTTTAGACGTTTGGTTTTTATGTCGCTGGAGCAAGCAGACTCGCATTTTCCAGGAAAAGCCACAGTTTTATATTTTACTGTGTACGTAGCCATATTTGTTTACGTTTTGTTGCATAATTCATGATGCCCTGGCGCGTAACTAATGTAAAATTCAAAATGTTACATAAAGCTGTTAGCTGACTAACAAACGGAAAACTTTGGTTTGTTGAACTGTAATGTTATTAATTTTACATTACTATTGCTTCTCTTTATATGTGTTTTACTAAGCATAAATAGCTAGCTTTAGTTTTAGCTAAGTGTTCCCAGTTTAAGTATATTTAACTGGGTGTCTTAGCTACTGTTAGCTAGCTAATGTTAGCCTCCATGTCCAGCTCCCCATCCCATGGCTAGCTCTAACCTATGACTTCTGTTGTTATTCCTCTTTTTTAATTAGCTATAGCTAGCTACTATAATTTCCAAACTTCTCTTCTTTTATGAGCACGAATTATGATGTAACAAGCTAGCTAGCTACCTACAAAATCTTTCAAAGACTTGAACTTTTGCAGGATAGTAGGATGTATTTTTATGTCAACTTTACAAGGGGGACCACATGCAATATGACAAGTGGAACGAATTTTATAGAATTTAAAGTGTGTGTGTTAATTTATTTTTTATTGTTTTGTTTCTAATTTTGTAATCTAATGGGCGATGACTGTATGCACTGAAATGACTAAATTTTGATGTGTTTCATAACCTTTTTGTGGAAGATTGATGGGTAATGGCAATATACGACATGCTGAATGAAATTATTTTTGTTGATTTAGATGTGTTTCTCAAAAACCAATCTGTTTTACATTTTGTGTAAACTTTTGTGCTAACTCTTGCAGGCCAACTTTTGGACATTTCAGAATAAAATACTGAGAGTTTTCAACATAATCCATTATAAGATGTACATATTTGAGATACGTTATTCTGACATTGTTATTATCCATGTTGTGACTGTCGGTGTTGTAACTGTCGGTGTTCTTACTGTCGGTTTTGTGAGTATTGGTGTTGTGAGTGTCGATGTTGTGAGTGTCGTTGTTGTAACTTTTTATCAACTTTTTATCAACTAGATTTTGCACCTTGCAAGCTGTTCTTTTTTTATTTTGTGTAAGATTTGACATTTGACATTTTGTGTAAGACTTTAAGAACTTTTTTTTTTTGTATATGCACTGCTGACGTCAGCAAAACATCTAAAGCAACCTATTTTTTAATGGCCTTTTGCCTAAGTGGATTTTTCCACGGGCTTTATCGACTAGTCTCTATAATAATACAGAGACTGTGTCTGTCTGTTTGTAACAGGCAAAGTGGATGTGTTCATTTTCCTTTGATGTTGCCGAAAAATGCATGTCTAATATGTTAAAATTTCTGACGTTACGGCGCGACGTCAATAACACTACTTTAACGTCAATATCCTATATTAAATTAATGAAGCCATTACAGTGCACCTAAAACTTTGAGGCCAAGTAAGTTGGAAACGAGGTGGTGACGTCAACTAGGGATCACCTAGGACCAATTTGGATAATTTTCCCAAACCTGGGTCCCCAAATCCGTTTCGAAATGGACGGGCTAATGACGTCATCAAAAAACCTTCAAACCTTAATATCTCTGAAACCGTTTGTCAAAAGCACATAATCCTATACATTTTCTTGATCAGCGTTTCAAGATCTATACGATAAAGGCAACAGGTATACAAATTTCTTTTAAAATTTTTTTTGGGTTTTAACAGGCCATTGCCGACGTCAGCAAAATGTTTAAAACCTTATATCTCCTTAGGCGTTTGCCGAAAACACATGATCCTAAACATTATTTTGATCAGCGTTTTAACCTCTACACATTACAGGCAACGAATAAACTAAACTTCGCCAAACAATTTAAAACAACCTATTTTTTTATTGTTCTTTTGCCTAAGTGGATATTTCCACGGGCCTTATCGACTAGTCTCTATAATAATGCGCCAGTTCCGTCTGTCTGACTGTTATAAAGACGATATTTTTTATCACCCGAATGCGCGAGTTTTCCGAGTTTTTTTGTTTTGTTTACATTTGTCTCGCAACCGTTATAAACCACGTGATACAAAATAAACAACATGATTCGCTCAAATTCGTACTTTCAAACGGGACGGCATTCGAATAGAAAGTCCCTTGGCGTAAAAACAAACAAACATAAAAATTTCTCGACAAAAGGCGAACTAAAGAAGCGGATAAAAAATGGCTCATTTTTGAAGATCCCTTAGTCATAAATAAGTGCAGATATTAAAAGCAAGAAAAGTCAAAGTGGAGAAGTAGAGTGGATTAAAAAAGTATATAATTTGGAACAAGGTTACCATCGACACACAAAACAACAACAAAGGAACGGTCCTTTCGTCTTCAAAAAAGTGCAAAAAGTGATTCAGAGAAAGAAAATCCAAGTGAAGAAGTAGAAGTACAAAAGTAAAGTTACAAGCCACGAGAAGTTACTTCGAAAGTGAATAGTGGAACTAGAAGTAGTAAAGAAAAGTTAGAAGTAGAAAATGAAAGCTTGGGTTTAAAGTCGATTTGGATTCACAAATAGTAAGAACTTTGATATTTTTAGACGTTATGTTTTTATGTCGCTAGAGCTACGTGTCAGGCAGACTCGCATTTGCCAGGAAAAAGTCACTTAAATGCTTCAAATTCTTTATGTTTTATATTTTACCGCGTTTTTTTTAAGAAAAAGCTAGCATATTTTTTTACACTTTTTTGCATAATTAATGTTTCCCCTGGTGCGTAACTAATGTATTTGTCCTAAAATTCAAAATTCTACATAAAGCTGTTAGCTGGCTATCAAACAAATGTGCTAGCGAAACTTTTGGTTTGTTGAACTTACTGCAAATGTCATAATTTTTATATTGCTATTGTTTCTCTTTACATGTGTTTTACTAAGCATAAATAGCTAGCTGTCTATATGCGTCTTCCCAGTTTAACTATATTTAACTGGGTATCTGTCTTATCTATTGTTACCTTCAAGCTCCATAGCTAAACCTAGCTAGCTAACTGATGATTAATGTTGTTATTCCCCTTTTAGCTATTTATATCCACCTTAGTAGTCACACATAGAGATCTTATTAGCTAGCTAAGTGATGATTAATGTTGTTATTTCTCTTTTAGCTATTTATATCCACCTTAGTAGTCAAACATAGGCATCTTATTTGAGCACAAATTATGATGTAACAGGCCACAAAATCTTTCAAAGACTTATTGAACTTTTAGTGTAGTGTGAGGAATAATTTTTCTCACGTTTTCTGCAAACTTAACTTTAAGAGGAATGGTTTTGTAAAACGAAAGTGTGTGCGTTAATTGGAGTAAGTTTTATTTTTTTGTTGTTGATATCCTGTTAAATTTCTGTGAGCCCGCATGTAAATTACCAGGTTATATATTTTTACAAGGGTGGTGGTTGATATTTTTACAAAGGTTGTTGACATTTTTGGGGAATTTTACCTGGGTTTTTAACATTTGTGGTTAAAATTTCTCAGCAGAGAATAGTATGGTTGCCGTTTATATTGTTTGTGTTGCAAACTGCTGTTTTTTAAATGCTATGTAAACTTTTGTGGACAAAGACCACATGCAAAATACTGAAAGAACAAATTTTTGTACAATTAGACTGTGAGCTGTTGTGTAAGTTAATTTTAACTGTATATAAGTAATGTCAGTTTTGCTGGAAGAAAACTCCACGGTTTTTGTTTTTGTTAAGTTAAAATATTGCGGGAATAAATATTTGGCGATGATAAAAAATTACTGAATGTTTAGACTGAAACTGTTTAACTGTTGTGAGGGAGGACCATATGCAAGTATATATACTAAAAAAATAATTTGATATTCTACACTTTCCAAGTTGTATTTTTGTATGCACTGAAATGACTGCTTTTTCTGAGTTAAATTTGATGGGTTTCATATCCTTTTTGTGGAACATTTTATGAGTGAAGACAAAATAGAACATGCCAATTGAACTGATTTTTGTTCATATTTTGATTTGCTCCTCAGAAACCTTTGTGTTCTACATTTATTGTAAACTTTTGTGAGGAAGGACCATATATACAATGTTTTTAAAATAATAATTTTTGTTGATTTGAAATTTACTCCTTGCTCATTGCTTTTTCAACATTTCAGTTTAAAATTTTTGTTAAAGTCAGTACGGATCATTAGACAAAAAAATTGTTTTGTGAACCGGTTAATTTTACATTTTGTGCATATTTTTAAGCATTTAGGGAAATAACAATGTTTAAAATGCGTAAACAACTTATTTTCATAGATCTGTGCTTACTATTGCAAGCCTTTCTTTTCGACACTTCAGATTAAAATATTGGTTTTCAACATAATCACATAATAAGATGTATACATATTTGAGATGTGTTATTTCTGACAATATTACTATTGTTGTCGTAACTGTCTGGGTTGTGACTGTCAATGTTGTAACTTTCTACCAACTAGATTTTACACCTTGTACGCCGTTGTTTTTCATATTTTGTCTGAAGTTTTGTTGGGAGGATTTCATGCGATTTGACATTTGATATTTTGTGTTAGATTTTAAGAACTTTTTTGTTAAATTATGACTTACTTTCTTTTTATGCATTTTCAGATTATTTTTTTTGGTAAAAGGCAGTATTCAATATACTGAAATATTTGCTGATATCATCAAAATTCAGATGACAGAACTTTTCAATTGTTTTTCTGAATAAGGGGATTTTTTCCACGGGCCTAATCTACTAGTCTATATAATAATACGCCAGTTCCGTGTCTCTGTGACAGGCAAAGTGGATGTGTTCATTTTTCTTTGATGTAGCCGAAAAAATCCTTGATGTTACGGAAAAAAATATGTCCTCTTTGTCGAGAAAAGCCGCGAGTTTTGTTTGTTTGCGTTTTAGAATCATGTGATCAAATTAAAAAATTTAATTGGATGAACTAAACCACGTGATCAAAATAAAGCAATTTTATTTGCTGAAAATTCCAAGTTTCCCCTGACGATCAAAACAACCGTAAAAAAGTTTGTTAAATGAAGTTCCTAGCACAAAGTAACGGAAATTGTGTTTGCGAAAAAGATGGCTGTTCTTTTTAAGCATTTGTCTACTCTTTCCTTAAAAATTAATCTTTACAAAAGCATTTGAAAAAGGGCATCGTATATAAATATAACAATAGCGTTCATTTTGAGCGCAATATTTTTATTTACCGCCCGCGGAGTGAAATTTTCAGCCCGATCATGCGAAGCAGAAGGTGTAAATGAGAGTGGAGGGCTGAAAATTTCACTCCAAGGGCGAAGTAAATAAAAATATTGACCGAAAAATTAAAGCTATTACTATTATAACTTATTTCAATATCTTTAAAGCAAAGTTGTTGTTTTTGTTTTTTTTCGTATTTTAAAATTTCCGAAAGTAGCCGTAACAGTAATTATTTTTGAATACTTTTTTTAAGAAAACCAAATTTGAGAAAACTAAAAATCAAATAAACAAGAAGGAATCATTTTAATTATTAAAGCTAAGGCGCCACGAGGAACATTTTCATGCGCGTGCTATGCAACATGTCCCATAGCATGCGCATGAAAATGTTTCTCGTGGCGCCACATCTTATTTGCTGCAAGATTATTTCGAAAATCGAAGTTAAAAAATCATGCTCAAAGGGTATACCGTATCCTTAAGTTTTTTATTGAGTTCATGTGTGATTAAAATATGGCAGGAATAAACAGAGAAGTTATTTTAGCTTTACTTTTGTTGGACGAAGAAGAAGAGGAAGATCGTGAAGAACCACCAAGAAATTGCTGGGTGCAACCGTGGCTTGGGAATAGAGAGTGTCTTGGCGCTTTTCATACAATCTTCAACGAAATAAAAAACGATGAGAAGAAATGTAGAGGGTATATACGTATGAATAACGCTCAATTCGAATACCTAGTCGGTCTTCTTTCTGAGGATTTGCAGAAACAAGATACAAATATGAGGAATTCTATCACACCAGCTGAGCTCGTTTGCGTGGCCCTACGTTACTTAGCGACTGGTGAGACTTTCAGGTCTTTAGAATTTCAATTCAGAGTGTCAAGAAAAAGAATTTCAGCAGCTGTTATGGAGGTATCTGAAGCTATCATAAAGAGGTTGGGTCCAACCTTCCTTTCAACTCCGAAAACACAGGGGGAATGGCTAGATATCTCCAGAAAGTTCAATGAGCGTTGGAACTTCCCAAATGGATTAGGTGCTCTCGATGGGAAGCATATCGTCATTCAGCAGCCCCCAAATTCAGGGTCTCATTACCGAAACTATAAAGGGACAGACAGTGTAGTGCTCATGGCTCTTGTCGGGCCAGAATATGAGTTTCTTTATGTGGAAGTTGGAGCGAACGGTAGAAATTCTGATGGAGGTATATGGGACCAATGTAATTTAAAGAAGGCGCTAGACAGTGGATCGCTAAATTTACCAGAGGTTTGCAATTTACCAGGTCGAAACAACAAAGTGCCGTATGTGATAACAGGAGATGATGCGTTTCCTCTTAAGAATTACCTGATGAAGCCTTATCCACAAAAAAATCTGACAGTAAACAAACGCATCTTCAATTATCGACTGTCACGAAAGAGAAGAATTTCTGAAAACGGATTTGGGATATTGGCAAATCGGTGGCGCATTTTTCGTCGACCTATAAACTTAGAACCAGAAAAGGTTTCTACCATCACAATGGCAACAGTGGCATTGCATAACTGGCAGAGGAGCAAAAGTTCTGTGGGCAAAATTGAGCTACCAATTGGTCTTGTCGACCGAGAGAATGAGCGTGGTGAAATTATCGAAGGTGCTTGGAGAGAAGATACTCCTACTGGCACATGGTTTTCACTGTCCAATGACATTTACGGCAATCGATCTAGTAATCAAGCCAAAGCAATAAGAGACGAGTTCACGGAGTATTTCGTAATGGAAGGTGCTGTACGCTGGCAGTGGCATTGCGCTAGAGTTGACATTTAATTTTATTTTTTGCGAGGATAAATAAAAAATGATAAGATTTACTGAACGTTTAATATATTTTTCTGATTTATTTTACTCCAGAAAATGTCTGCCAACCATAACGTAACGTATCAAAACGTACCGTTCGAACAGGATGAATTTGCGGGTGAATACGGCTGATTTTGAGAAGGTAGAGGTGGCGATTGCAGCATACCAGTATATGTATTTGCCATGGGATATGATGGGGTGTATGGAGTAAACGTTGAAGCTGCGAACATACGAGCATGATGGTTGGTAGGCATAGATTGGTGTTGTTTCTGCTCTTCATACTCGAAAAAAATATCCATGATTTTTTTCTTCAACCTTGGCCAATCTTTTAGTTCGCACTGGACCAAACTGTCGGCTACTGTACTTCCAAAAATTTGGGCACGTTTTTCGACAGCAGATTGCGCTTCGCATCCATATGTAGAAGCTTGTTGCGGCCGGATTTCATGGTGATCAGCCCTTTGTGTGATGGAAGTTGTCAACGCTTTCCACAGTTCGGCTTTGGCACACTTCTCCTCCGTCATCTTCTTCTCCCGTCGTTTTTTAGGAGCAGGGGTACGTGGTTCATCCTCGTTCATTGTATCGACGGTCTCATCCATATCGCAAGTAATCTCAACGAAATCCATTTGATTATAATGGTCCCAGGTAGAAAAATATGCTTCGTTTACACCTGCACCAGAGGATCTTGATCCAATCTCCCTATTGCGCTCACTTCTATACTTTGTCAATGCGTTATGCCATGACGTTTTGAGCTCGTTTACGGTATACTTCCCATCAAAACGCTCACTCAGTTTGACCATCAGAGCTTCGCGCAACACTCTGTCTCTATAATCTTGTAGAGTGTGGTTCCAAAGCGCGGGATTTTCACGATAAAAATCAATCAATTCTTCCAACTCGTCGGACGAAAGTTGCGCTTTTTTTTTTTCTTTTGTAAGATCACTTACGATAAACTCCATTTGTTCATAAAACTTCCACTTTTTCGATGGAACTTCGCTTCCAGCATTACGTTTAACTTCACGGAGCATCGATGAACGAAGAGAATGGAATGCTTTTTCTAGAAAATCACAGCTATACGCCCCCTCAAATTCAGTGACAAGGTCTATTTTCGCAGCTTCTTTTTTGTCTTTATTTTTGTAATATATATTCCCACTGTCCCATAACGTTGGGTTCGCTTTATAAAAGTTTATTAAAGTAACTTTCTCCTCGTCTGATAGTTTTTTCTTTTCATCCGCCATTTTCGCTATTTTCTCACTAGCTACTCTTCACTTGCAGTTCAACTTCTCAAGAAAAAAACTTGTTTATATCTTTCTGTGATTTGATTGGTCAATAAAATAATGCCTCAAATAATTTTGTAAAATATTTGTTGCAGAAGGTGGGGACACGTGCAACATTTGCTCCACAACAAATTTTTCAGCACATTTTGTCCCCGGAGCACGGGAGCAAAATAGATTCAGATCTATTTTGTCCCCGAAGTTGTGGAGCAAAATGTTTGCTCCATGCAACATTTTTTTGCTGCATTGCAGTGAAAAATAGGCATGGGACACGAGTAATTTTTTTTATGCGCGTGCTATGCAGCAATGTTGCATAGCACGCGCATGAAAATGTTCCTCGTGGCGCCTTAGCTTAAAAATGCAATTATTATTAAAAAAAAAAAAAAAAAAAACATTTCTGTACAATTTTAACTAATAAATAAATTAATTATATAAACCTTAGTATAAACCTTAAAATATTGTAACAAGCAAAAAAATATTATGTCAAAATATAAAGTTATTCAGCATGATTGTTTAGAAAATCCTTGAAAATTGATGGTGCAGTTTGTAAAGGTTCCATTTGGCATCACAGACTGTATCAAGGATTTGTGGGTCTCGTTAGGATTTATTTCCGCATCCATAATCGAAGGTGATGTTGAGGTTGAAGAGGACGACGAGGTCGAAATAGTTGGCAAGAGAGATCTTGTCAAAATTTGAGAGCTCTTTCTTTTCTGCTCGTCTGACACCGAGGAGATGTAATGAGATAATGTAGACTCGCTCTTGTGCTTGGTAATAGAGCAAATCTGTTGGGTGTCAACTCCAGCATGATACAGATTTGTAACTGTAGAGGCTCCCACACAATGATTGGTGTAGATTTTGCTCAATCCTGCTTTTTCAAAAATCTGCTTTATGATATTGACAAGAGTGTTCTAACCGATGACTTCATTAGTGTACCATTCTTCATTTGAAAATGATTTCTTAGCTTTAGCAAACGATACTGGATTTTGAGAATTGAGCTTTTCAACGGAGAATTCAAGGCTCGAACAGGATCAAGAGGATTTGTATCTACTTCTTACATTCTTGCATCACTGTAGTCCTGAGCACTTTGTTTATAGCCCCCAGGATTGTTTTTTGTACTCTCTGTAACTATCACTTCGAATTATCGATTCCCTTGGGCATCCATTTTTACCAGAAAATGTTCCTTTTGGAGGTCTCTCCAGCCTTCTCTTCCACGTCTTCCAAAGTGGAAACACAAGTTGAACCAAATATACTCTTGTAATTTTACGGGATCGGTTAAACAATTACTGAAATAAATTTTCAATAACTCCATATCTTCTTTGGCAATCGAATGTTTGTGTTGCGGTTTCTTGTTGTTTGTCTTATAATACATTTTGCATCGAGCAGCAAACATTTCGTTTGCTGTTGTGAATTCGCGATCAGCAACGATGCTCATGCTCCTTGAGTATGGTGGAGAAATGAGAGTTCTCTTAATGGCTGCTCAAATTCCTACAAGTGAACTAGGGGTCAGCATCTTGTTGGAATCGGTTGTTACTTCAGCATAAAACTTTCGTAATGTTTGGTTTAATGCTTCAGCAGTTACTTCTTTGAAGTTTATTTTGATATCTCTTTTTTCCATCCATCTTCCAAACTTGTTAAATCCCCAGGCAGTGCTTCTTTTGGTGTTTTGTGGTTTGGAATCGATCACTAGCTTATCTAGCTCATGCTCATCCAAATCAGAATTTTGGCTAGAAATTAACACACCAAAATCAAATTCTTTTTTCTTGTCCTGGTCTTGTGCCATTTTGCTGCTAATGTTGTTTCTCGTCAGATTTTTTGGTTTTTGTTTTTTGTCTCCGAGAAACAAAAAATTCGAATGTTCGATCGAATAAAACAGAAGCGGACTGTAAATCCCTTATCGGCCCGCATTTTTTCAACGCAACAAAAACACAGGGCTGATAATTTAAATTAACGCCTGAGGCTGTTATATTTACGCGCAATAAAGTTGTGATATTATCCAGAGAACGCCCCCTAAATGAGTTATAATGAAGTATAGCAAGGTTTCTGTAAGGTTTGTTTATGTTTTTTTCAGTTTTGATGATATTATTGATGCGAGACATGTTTGTTAGCTAGCATCATAAAGCCAACCACACCAACAACAACTAGCTAGCTAGGAATTTATAAATATGTAGCCATGTACTTTATACCTAGCCAAGTCTCCAGTTTATCTTTAACTGACCAGCTATTAGCTGCTGTAGCTAGCTAATGTTAGCTTCAAAATGAAGATTTCCAGTACCTAGCTAACCTGTGAGTTTTATTTTGCTTTTACATGTAAGCTAGCTACCATAGTTATCTTAGTGGTCTCTCCTAGGAATATGGCTGTAACTTATTTGACTTGACCTTTTAAGCTTTAATTAGAAGATAAACAAGCCACAACACCTTTTAAAAAAGTATTATATAATATTTAGGGATAGTTTAAGGACTCTTTGTTATGCAGGAGGAAGGATTTACTTTTTTTACATTTAGGGTGATATGGGCAAAGGCATAAATCAGCATGCTAAAAGAACTAACTTTTGTTGATTTAGAATTATTAAACACAACCGTTTTTTTACATTTAGTGTAAACGTTTGTGCGTATGGCCATATTTAATACATCAAAAGAGCTATATACTTTGTTGATTTCGATTTTATACTCTCTGTAAGCTATTTTTTTCTTCTTTTTAACATTTTGGATTAACTTATTGTTGCAGAAGGCATATAAAATATGCATATAAAAAAATGGAAAAAATTTTGTTTTACCACTCAATTTTCACATTTTATATAAATTCTTTGGGACAGGATGGTATGAAATAGACCAAAATACCTGATCTTAGTTGTTTTTAATTTACATGCTATGCCTTGTGAAACTTTAAGGTGAACATTTTGTGTAAGACGATGGCATGACATACTGATAGAACTGATCTTTGTTTTTTTAGATGTTATAACCGAAACTTTTTTTGACATATTTATGTTAATTTTGTGAGGAAGGATCATACACAGAAGAGGAATTAGATTTTACACCTTGCAAGCTGTGTTTTTTATATTTTGTATAAATTTTTACCGGGGAGGACTCTGTACAACATACCGAAATGACTGTTCCTTCTCTATTTAAATTTAATGCGTTCCGTTTTGGGTAAGATTTAATGGGTAAGGATAACATGCAAAATGTCAAAAAATACTGATTTTTGTTCAATCAGAAGTACTCCCTACAATCATTCTTTTTTGTACACTTTGTAAAGCTTTTGTGGGGAAAGGGTGTATGCAATATCATCGAAATAACTGATTTTTTGTTGCAAACTGTTTTTTTTTTCGCATTTTGGATTAAAATTAAAATATTGTTTTAGAGGGCATATGCAATAGATATAATACAGAAATATTTAAATTTTGCAAACTTCGATTTTGTCGTTAACCTCTCATCTTTTACATTTTGATTAAACTTTTGTGGAAGTATGCAATGGACCAAAATAAGAGAATTTAGTATTATTTAGAATTTGTATTTTGTGTTGCAAATTTGGTGCAAAAATTGACATATAATGAACTGTTAGATCGATTGGTGTTGTTGTTTTAACATAACTCATTATGACTCAAACTTTTTCTTTTGCATCTCTAATTTGACTAATTAGCCAAAAAAAAAATTTGCCAATTCGTTTCACACTATACAAGCTGTTATTTTTTATATATATTTTATGTGAATATTTGTGACAGAATACTATGTGATTTGAAATTTCGTGTAAGAGTTATTGATGGTAAAACAGCATGCAAGTTGCTAAAAGGACTGATTTTTATTATATTCGGGTTTAAAAGCCGGGTTTTTTTTTACATTTTGTCTAAATTTTATGGGTGAGATGTAGTTCGAAATGCTTTCGTAAACTTCTTTCCGAATAATTTTTCATTGTCAGAGGGTCAGAGCGAGTAATTTTAGTAGATTTAGATTTTAAATGTCACATTATAATGCAGTTGTTCAATTTTTTTGGTCTTTTATATAATAATGCAGATTGTAAGATTCACACTGCTGTATTGTTTGTTTTTTGATGGACGTATATCTGTTACATGAATTAAATGAGAAATCAGTGGATTCTTCCACGGGAAACGGCCATATGATTATATACATTTTCTTAATCAGCGCTTTAAGTTGTACAAAATAGAGGCAACGTGAAAAAAAAGGTTCTTATTTTTTTTTGTGGATGGGTTGCTGACGTCATCAAAATTTCAAATGACGCTTTTTTTCTTTTTTCTTTATCCTGCCCCAGTGGATTTTTCCACGGGCCTTTTCGACTATAATATAATAACACATAAATACTTTAAAAAGCTCCACTGGAGTAAGTTATTCCTTCTTTTTCAGTATTTTTGTCAGTAAAACCTTTTCTAATAGCTCTTAATGACTTTCTTCTATGTTGGACATGTTCAGTTGACTTTCGTGTCATTTGTTTTACGCGGTCAATATCTTTTTGTTTACATAGAATTGCTGAGCGTGATGAATAATCGACATTCACCTTTGAAAAACCACTACGCAAACCTTGTTGTCCATCATTAAAATGTATCACTGCTGACGAAACTCCAATCTCGATAACATTTCGGCCAACATAAAGACGTTTGGGACAGCGAGTCCAAATAATACCGTTTAAACCCTCGTTTACATTTTGGGTCTGACCGTGTAAGCACTTTGATAATAACTCATCACTTCCAAGGTCTTTGCTTGAAAATATAGGCTTGATCTCGTTAGCCACTACAGAGGGAAGTAAGGTCTTGTGAAGGGCGTACGTACTTTTGTCAGTTATTTTGTCTGATTGATACTTACACCAAGAATCTAAGGATTTGGGGCAAAATAGGTGTTGGATATTCAGATTTGGTGCCTCGCTACAATGGTGTATAACTGCCGCTACTGCTTTTTTCATTGAGTATAACTGACCTTTGTTTTGCCTAATGGCTAGGTCATAATAGTTCTGTAATCTATTGACGGCTTTTTCTGTCAGCCTGTTTTTACCAAACAATTTCTTCCCGTCACTTAACGTTTTACCGCGGTATTTTTCCTTCAACCCGTGTAGTCTTGTCCCGACTCTTTTTTGTACATGACCTACACATTCAGATTTGGTGATCTCATGTCCAGGATATGGATTGCTGCCTCGTACCTCTTCAAAGGACTTTGTATCCCCATCACCAATGTAGGTGAGATACCTCAAGTTATTGTCTCTTATGGAGCGTGAAAAAATAGCGACGGCTCCTTTCGATTCCATCGACCCAGAACTCCCGTTATGATTGATCGGGCTATCGTGGGTATCTCTCCAGATGTGGTATTCTGGCGTATCTTTTTTCCTATCCCATATACTGCAACTTTTACAGTTCTTATTCAGGACTTCAAAGTCAATGCATTTTCCAGACGAAATTGCAGTTACAACACCATTGAGCGATGCATAGCCGCGTCGTTGCCAAGATTCATCGAAACTGACCATTGCGTCCACAACAGTATCCCTTGCGAAAAGGGAGATCTTGCACTGCGTTTTGCTCTTTAGAGGGTATAACCTCTACAATTTTAACTTAAAGGGTCGTTAGACCAGTTCCATCAACACAGTTATTACAACAAAAGCGTCGCTAAGGCCGTTGCTAAGGAGTTTTGTCCTGAAACTACTGATAAAAAAGGGTTTTTTGTGGCACATTCAAGAAAAAATTGAAAATATTAATATGTTGGAATAAAAATAGATAGGTTTTGCCATAAATCTAGAAAATTTGATGATTTTTACCCATGGTTACCTTAACAACCTTTCCAGTTCTACGATGTAAATGCACTACGATATTTCTTTTCTCTTTTTTCATACTCGCCTTGCATTGACCAGTTACAAAAAAATTATCACCATCCAATTTTGTATAAATGCTTGTAGCAGTTATGTACCGTTCATCTTAAACTTTCGTCCCCTATCTAAAGTTTTAAATATTGCTGAACCTGGTGTTTTTCCACATTTCAAGCGATGCTCCTCGATTTCTTTTATGGTAAAGGAAGGTAAATATTCTAACGTCTTTCCCCATGTAGCATCGTTCGTTTCTAGAATTTTTATCTGATATATGCAATCAACATCTTCCTCGGTTAAAGTAAAATCATTTTGCACTTCGTTAGTTGTAATTATTGGTATAGATTCGTTCACATTTTCTAATAACTTCATGAACACATATTCTCTCGCCTTGTTGTCAACCATTTTGATGAAAGCCTTCCATGTCCTGCCTCGTTTTTAAGTTGAGAAAAAACAAAAATTGTGTAAAAGAAAAAAAACATAAAAATAGTTATATCCAAGTAAATAATTTTGAAAACATATTTCGGCTACAAGTGCCATCATCAGTTTAGTAAAAGTGGCTAAAAGTTAATAATATACATGTTAAAACTTGATTGTTAATTCACGGCTTCTGAACTCATTTTAGGGTTTAATGACGGTTTGATTTCTCTGATGAATAAGGCTTACAATGTTAATATATGTTGAATATCACGGTTCATGTTCTGGTGGTATTTCTCTCTAACTCAATTTTTTTTCTTCTAAAAATTAGATGAAGACGACCCATACATGTACCGCCGGGTGAGCAGGTAGTTGTGGCTCAAAAAGTTATTCCAAGAGATAAGCCGAAGGGCAATTTTATTCAAGAACGAATGAATCTGTGTAACCAAGTAGTGACCTTTTGGTCTACTTGTTGCACTTCATTGGTGAAACAGCATTTATGACCTTTTCAGGAGTAGGAATGACGCATTGATAAATATTTTTCAAGCTTTCCATGCCATAGAGAAAAATTTGGTAGTCGTACTAATGCAATGTTACCAGCCCGGATTCAAAACATCTACAATTGGCTGGAAGTCATTCGTTGGATATTTTTTATTCACAACTTGGAGAATCACAGATCTTTCTGACATGAGTAAGTAACGGAGGAAGAAATCAAAAAGGGTTTCGTCAGACACATCGCTAAATAACGCATGTTCTAAAGATGTCTCACAAAGACATGCTGGAAACTGTCCAAATTGAGTGAAATAATGTGTAAGCGTTTATCCAACGTTGTTTAGTTACCAGGATCTAAACGGTTAACGGGACTTTCTGACAGTCACCATCACAGTGTAAAATGCGTTGAAAAATGTAGAGAGAATGTCCTTAATGAAACCATGACCCACTCACGATTCGCCAACAAAACTGAGTACTATCCCCGATTTCATAATTTTATCATATTTTTTTTATCGTTGCTCATATGTGTTATTACAATGTGCTTCATGCTCTAAATTCCATGTTTTAGTTTTTCAAAATCATCTGCTACAGAGAAGCCATTAAATGCCACTTCACCTTCCAGATACAACTGGATAGGTTCATCGACTTCATACATATACAAGGAAAAAGAGAAAACATCTTGATCGGGACCGATGAAGTAGTGTCTAAAATCAACCAATTCAAAATTTTCCGAAACTGAACCGAAACTTCAGGCCCCATCATATACTTATGTCATTTTTCAATCAGCTTTAAAAAGGCGCGTTTTCGAACCACAACTCAAATGTCGCACAGTTATGATAACACAAGGTTCGTCCACAGCTGATTCTTCTTATCGTTGCGTTTTCCGTTCTTTTTCTTCCTCTTTTTTTTGATCAACTGCAAGGGATGCAGCAAATTTCATATTTTGTGTTTCGATCACTTTCACTGAATCGTGGTAAGGAACTTGCATGTGAGAAATGAACAAAATATGTTTTATATAATCATGGAAAGCTCCACTTTTTATGTCTCAGTTGGAGGAGAATGCAGTATTTCTTGGTATTAGCAAAGCCTTATCTTCTTAATATTTTCTAAAGTTTAAAGGTTTCCCTAAGTTGTATATAGCGTGTTTTTTTTTCATTGTCAAAATCACACCATTTAAATGAACATGTCAGTGTTTTTTCATTTGATGATGTCAATTTTGAATTATTAAAATGGCCTGACCTTGCAGATGTGACAAACTAAGGCAAAAGTTCGAAGTCGCGTTTACGATGTCTTGAACATTTATCTTTAATTTCTCCAAGAGCTGTAGGCCTGACCAAGTGGAATTTCCAGCAATACAAAATAGAATTATGTTTCTAGCTAGCTTGCTACAAGTGATTGAGAAAACATACTTTTTTTATATTTCTTTAAATTTCTAGATGACATTATGGTCCACATCCAAACCTCGTAAAACTTAATCATCTAAGAAGTCAAAAAGTATATACTTCGCATTCAATTTTTTACTCAACTATATATCTTACATATTCTTCAGTCTAAAAAATTATGCGTACAAGAAAGGGCACGATACAAAAATAAAACACTTACTTTCTCTCACAGGGTCATTTACCGACCTCTTCTTCTTTTGCCATTATTGCTTGAAGTCAAAAAATGATTTGAACACGTCTGTTTATGAGCTAGTTTATGTCCACATTAGTTGATGCCCTTAAGTTATGACTCGAGTTATAGTTATAATTGAAGTTATAAGTTATAGCTCGAGTTATAACTTAAGAACGAATTAAAAATTAATATACGTTGAGGTGGCAGAAATATGCCACCGTAGTATGACCTCTACATAGCAACAACCATCTTTCTTAAGACAAGTATTATCAGTACACCTTGCTGTTCTGTCACTTCATTATCAATTAAGTCATCTGACCTAAATAATTGTATGTACCTATGGAACTGTATGTGTATGTGGTGTTCTTTGTCCAGTAGGAGGCAGGGGATGCTTACTCAAGGGCCCTCACGAGATACCAAACATGAGTGACTTTCACCAATCCTCATGTTTCCACATCCATAGGTTTTTGTTTTAGTACACCATTAGCTTTCCGATCATCACTGTTAAAGGAAGAATATAGAATTTTTAGCGGTTTTTTATTCTTTGGAAAAAAGTCTAGTTTTACCTCATTTCAATAACCTGTGTTAGGCGGCTTGTTAATACAATGTAACACATGTTGAAAGCTGCAACCAGGTTCGCAAGATTTTTGCGCACATGTGGCTTCCTGCTGTCTTTTCTAGCTCTGTACATTTAGTCATTATCGCCATGTTATTAGTGAGCTGCCTGCTGTCTTCCCTAGCTCTGTACATTTAGTTATTTTTCCTATGTTATAAGTTCTTTTTTTTGTTCTCCTTTTTTGGCCATTTAACCTTTTCTCTGTTGTGTATAAGCAGTAAAATGCTTAGTAGGTGTTTCTAATGCAATGTTTAAAGAGGGAAGTTTAATTCAATGAACTGGCTCTGCAAACTATCCTTTTAAAAAAATATTGCACCTCGTGTGGAGGCTACAACCTTTGCATATTTCACCAAATGAGTCTGTAGACTAGTTCCATCATTTTATTTCCTGACATTAAAATCTTCAGTCTCTTTGAAAAAAGGGTCAAATCTTTCCATTTTAACATCAAATTCTTAATTTCTCAAATCTACAGCTATGCCACGGTCTCCAGACATATTGCATAGTTTAATATTTGTTGGAGAACAGCCTAAATAAATAATCAAAAATATAGCAAAAATAGAATTATTTGTGATTTATCAAAAGCAGAAATAATCAACTAAAAAATGACCTAAAACTGTAAGGAGAGCAGCCTGAGTCTATAATTACTGTCGTTAGAATTGTGTACAAAGTTGAAGTTTTTCTCATAGCATGTTCGCCTATTTTTGACACTTCTACATTAGACGTCTTGGTTTTCTTTGGTGTCAATGAGTTGAGTTTTTAAATAGCTATCTAAATTTATGCAGTGACAGTTTTTTTTTCAATGATTGTTACCAAGATGTCGCGAGAAAACAGCCCAGGCTTGATCAACGAAGTTATATTTTATAAGTTTTCGTCCAAACAGTTCTTGTACATCTTCGCGATATCTTTTCAGGAGTTTTAAATTTTACACCTTTCGAATGACATTTTCAATCCTTTGGCAAAAAATAAACATATCCACCTCTGTTGACTAATCCACCCATGACTTAGTGTAGTCTTGTCATTATCTTCTGCGCAAATTTTTGTACTTGTGACAAAAACTTTTGTAAATCTAAGCACATAATATAACACACTTTTTTCTTGTTTGGTGAGATATTAGTCAAGAGCAGTGATGTCATTTCTGGTTTCCTCAGCTATTATAGTTTTTACTATCCTATAATAAGTTTTTGATAAAACATGCAAAACTCTAGACTGTCATTTGAGTAATTTTCCTTCAATACATGTCTCCAGTCATTTTTAAATTTTGTCTTTTGCATGAAATCTCTTATTATGTGAACACAGTTGTCAGGTGTTTTACATTCATCAATAATGATATCGTTTATCGGGTCTTTTGAAATTTCATCAATGGCTGTGCATAGAAAATACTTTGTCTTTTCTTGAATTTCATGACCGGTGGTATATACTAATTTTTAAAAAAACATGTAAAACATAACTAAAGTAATTATTATATAAAAAATTGGCCTTGTTTAGGAAATTGATGTGTTTTGGTTCGTGAACGCCAGCTTTACCTCTAAAGGGAAATAAAATACCCACTTTTTTCTCAAAGAATGAAATTTTGCTGTGGTTAAATTCGATGGATAAAAAAGTTCAGTTTATAAGATAAGAAATTAAACATTTTTTGCATCGACGCTTTTTGAAGGCCAAATATTGCAAACATCTTCGTCGGCGATGTGGCGTAAACGGGCAGGGGCAGCTACAGAGAGATACGTTTTAAAATTTGTTATGGAGAAGATAAGATATAGATAAGATATAAAGAAAGAAAAAATTTAACTGAATCATTCTCCAGTCACTTGCCAAGTGTTACGTTCACAACAAACCACTCGACTTTCATAGATATAGCCACAAAAAAGTCCTTCCTTCCTTCCTTCCTTCCTTCCTTCCTTCCTTCCTTCCTTCCTTCCTTCCTTCCTTCCTTCCTTCCTTCCTTCCTTCCTTCCTTCCTTCCTTCCTTCCTTCCTTCCTTCCTTCCTTCCTTCCTTCCTTCCTTCCTTCCTTCCTTCCTTCCTTCCTTCCTTCCTTCCTTCCTTCCTTCCTTCCTTCCTTCCTTCTTTTAGCTGTTTTTTGAGTCCTTCGGAGCTCTTCAGGCCATTGATGACACTGCTCTGGCATCTGCGTACGGTTTGGTTAGGTGTGCGAAACCTACTCCATCAAAGTAAGATGACACAGATCCAGTCCAACGATTGTTTGGTGGCTTTTGGCACTCACGTGCAAACTTTAACCGTTTCTCTTTATCATTGTCATTTAAAAGGCTTTTTCTTCTTGTCTATATTTATATTCATTTCTGCCAAGCGTACGACGTATGTCATTAATATGGAATTTTCCTAATGTATGTGCTTCGCATTGAAGGAAGCTCGCAACATCTTAACGTTCTAATTATCAACTGTCTTCTCGGCCATTGATCTTTGCTTTCGGAAGTCGCCTGGCAGTATATCGTTCTCTTTGCATGTTCCGGATATCTCCGGCACAATTCAGACCATGATATGTTGCCTTTTTGGTTGAGTGTCCTGAGTAGGATTGACAGCCTCAGGTCCACCTTCTTGTATCTTTGGAACTTTTGTTTATCCATTATATATATTATATTCTGAAAGCAAACAAAGCATTGGTTAGTCATTATATAGCTGACATGTTTTCTGTTCACGTCATTGTTGAAAAAAACACGAGGAAGAGCATAACACATAGAAGTCTTTTTTCTTTAAAAAATAGCCCCGAAACCACATGTGCAGGGAAACATTAGAACGTTCGAAGCTTAGCATGCGAACTCGATGAATTCAGAGAATAGTTTTACGATAAGTCCTATAAATAGCAACTTTTTTACCTTGAGAAAATCCTAAGTCTAAAGTCATATCATATAATCAATAAAAAAATATATTGGCAGTAGACAATGATCGTCCTTGATGAGTGCGAGTTTGCATATTTGAATGTCTTCAGATGGTCCCCTGAAATTATCACGTTGAGCGACTTTTTTATTTTTGAAAGGCCAAACTGTTCACCTACTCAACATTATCACTCCACTACCAGCAAAGGTGAGATTGAATACATTAGTAAATATAATATGCGTGATGAGCGTGAAACAGATTGTCCTTCCGCTGGTTTACACTACTTTTTACCCACCCGATTAAAACCCAGAAAATATGGGGAAGTGTTTTGCAACAGTGGTAATGGCTGGTGTGTCTAGAGATCGACTGTCTCAGTGGACTTTGTCCCGCGGTGGTGGGGGGGGGGGGAGGGAAAAGCATTTTCACATTGAAAAAACAGCGCACTGCCATAAATAATGTTACTGATTGTAGGTCCAGATCATTCTGTGTAAATAGACATTTCTGACTAACATTTATTTCAATTTCACTATACAAAGGGTTATTAAAGTCAGTAGAAACTAGCTCCTTCGCACGCTTTTCAAACAGATTAAAAACACTCTTGATCTTGCGAGTTCGTGCCAGAGAATCCAGGACCATCAACAGGATAGTTAGCTTTAAAGGAAATAAAAATTAAGTCAAGTTTTTTCTTATGTTGCGTTTGGGTTATTTTTGGAAAGGTAATCCATAACAGGTAGACTAAAACTCTCTCTCTAAAACTTTCTCTACCACTAAATTTTTTTCCGGATAATATACAAAGGTGAGTGTAAAAGAAAGAAGACAATTTCACAATAGAGCGTTGTATCTTTCAGTGATATAAAGAAAACAATTTACAGCATGTCAACTTTTTTTTTTTTTTTACAACATCGTTGTAAATTTGTTCAATATTACACATTTGATTGAACTCTCTCTTTCGACTAGCTGAAAACTGTGGATGTCCTTTAAAGGATTGTCACTGAATTGGTTAGGCTCAAAATCCGTCCTTGATATGTGAACTGGAGGATATCGAATTGTCATCACTTTAATATTTGAAGGTACTTATTATCCATCTTCTCCTGCTGAAACATAAATATAAAGGTTCAAAAAGCTGAATATTGTTAACATGATGCCATACCTTGTATATTTTACTCACCAGGTATTGGGTGTCAGCTCTAGGCTCTCACCAATGTTTGCAGCCCAAAGATGGCAACTTTGCAGGTGGCGAAAGAAATGCAAAATTTGTGAATATTATTATCCATGTTTATGATCAGTGGATTGCCCATGTCGACTAGTATTGACTTTATTGGATAATTAACTTGACCATTAACTTCAACCCAAAATCTTTCAAATGGTAGATTCTAGCAAATATATGAAACTGTATGAAAGGTAACCTGTACGAAGGATGATAGTCGTATTTATTTGTGAAGAAAGAACATTACGAAATGTTTCAAAAATAGTGGAAATAATAAAATATTTACCCTTTTCGATTCTGTTTGTTGATAAGGCAAACTTAACTATGTGGTCAATACCTTTCTAAATAAAAACAAACAATTGAAATTTGCTGCGCATTCTTACCTGCATGTATATGTGAATTAAAATGCAAAAATTACAATAACCGAAATCGATTGCGCATTTTCTAACCTGTATATATGCGTATATATTACAGCGTTGCTTTTAACTGGCAATGTAGCAAAGCAACAACAAAAGCGACTGTGACCGTCTAATGCTACGACATGCGTTGTACCGTACATTACTAATTTTTCCTTTTGGTCTATGTGAAGTTTGTGACCAAAATAGCCAGCCCAGTATGGGATAGGATTAACAGAACTTGCGGTATCTGTTTGAATTATTGCGTGGTATGCTGGTGAAACAGATGACAGGACCTTTCCAATTCTTTTTTCGACTGCCATTAAAATCGTGTTTTTGCTTACGGTATACAGTCATCATTTTGCGACCATATGTGTGATCAATAAATAAGCAATTACTTGTACAGTTTCTTATCTTGGACTTTATACGCTAAGCACAGGTGAATTTGTTTACCTGTTTAACAGCTGAAGCCACGATATTCTCTATTTTGGTTTTTTTTTTTGCGTAGACGGTCATATTTTGTAACAGTAACGTTTAACCAAACTTTCAGAAAATCCACAACACCAGCAATTGTCGCTTTCAAGGACTCACTAATTTCCTTAAAGGTTTTATTTTGTTTAGCCACATTTATAACATGATCTCGGTCGAGCTATCCATTATTTTGGAGCGTTAAGACATCTGAGTACTAAGCGCGCGTAAAAGCCTCAAATAAAAGATTGCGTCAATCAGAACAGAAATCAATTGTTAGCGTTTAAGGTTCAGTCTGATTGGTCAGCCAAGAAAAACTGTCTGAGACAGTCGTGCAAACTTAACAGGGGTCAAGTATCAGTTTTTGCGCGACGTATTTCTAAAGGTTCTGCATCATAGTCGGGTGTGTGTGACCATGATATTTCACAATATGACAAAGGTTATAGGTGGCATGCCTCTTCTTATGAAGATGAAAAAAATTGTTTGACCTAGCAAAAATTGATATTGCGAAATTATAATTGAGTTCTGATTTTTTGATCTTTTGCACGTATTTTGAATTTTGATTTTCAAATTGAATTGAAAATCAAAATTATTCACAAATTTTAATTTTTGATTTTCAACTTTCAATTAAATTGAAAATAAAATTACCCTTAAACACAAGAATGGTTTATCTTAGGGGAAATCCGCAAAAATTATTTCGCAAACAAAATTGAAGACCGCATTTAAGAATCACTTATCCTAAAAAAGTAAGTTTTGTTCCCTTAACATATCTTGTGACTTTGCTTAATAAACTAAATGACTTTATAACTTGACGAAGAACTTTCAATACATCCAAACCACAATCACTAAACCTTTTTCCAATCGCACCGCAAAATAACATAAAATAAGACACCAAGTCTTAGTACAAACTTTGACTGGTAAATACATTCCTTCCATTTACTTTCCTGAGCTTTTTTATGGATAGCCTGGTCGAATACTAGCACTAAATATTGTAAACCAAGATGATGGAAGATCTCTAAGCTACCTGTAAGTAAATAATTGACTGTTTCATTCTCTCTGGGAGATGCATCGACTATGGGTAAGAAACCTATTCTCAGGCAACTTACGGCGCGTCTTCAATTTTTTCGGGAGTAGCACGTGTATACCGCGTTTCTTCAAAATAACTTGCTGCGTTTTGCTGTTGACGTTCTTTTATGATGTAGTGTTTTTGTGGCTGCATACACCGCTGATACGCCAATACTTTTTAAAGTTGGGAGAAGAAGGCAGGAAGGCAGCCATCTTTATGAATGTCTTTTTGCGTTGACAGAAATGTTTGAGAGGTATTTGTGATTACACAGAGAAAACAAGGTTTGACACATTTTTTATTCTATATATTTGAACTTTTCCAAGTAGCTAGCTATAGGTAAAATTATAGCTATATATATATTTTACTAAGAACTCCAGAAGTGTTTGCCTGGCTAAACTTTGGATTTTTACCAACATGGTTTGACAGCTAGCTAGCTATAGCTAAATATTTTTATAAATAGTATATATATAAATATAAACAGTAATATAAGCAGTAATAAAAAAAAGTCAGTCAAAAAATACAAACTTTATGTAGGTCTTGGATCACTGCAGATTAGCTAGCTAAATATTTGCGGGTGCAAATCCTGCCTCTGTACAAAAGAGTAGCTTAATTAAAAAAGCAATTTAGCTAGTATTCTCTTGCATTAGTAGGGTGCGGATATATGCACCACATAATAGACCTTATAAGTAAAAGTTTTTGAGAGCTTTTAGAAAAAATTGTGTTATTTTATTCCAAAAGTCATCTGAACTTGTTTCATGTGTGGATGTCTGAAAATCCCTTAGTGGTAGTTAATTTTTTTTTAAGTTTATCGCCAAATAAATTAAATTATGGTGACAAATCAAGCATAGCTAGCTAGTAAAGTATATATATACAAAAGCTATTTAACAAAGCTATTAAAAATAATATGTATATACACAAGTTTTAATGTTTACGTTTTACCAGGAGTATTGCGCATGTGCGGAAGAAATTTAAAAAATCAACAGGCAATAAAATGCGGATTGTCGGTTTGTGATATTTGAACTTTTTTTAACAGTATTGTCGCCAAAATTTTTAAATTGCTGATTCACCAAAAAAAGGAGCAGTGGTTAAAAATACTGAAAATACAAACACTTTATACTAAAAGTTTCTTAGCAATGTTATTTATTTAAAATTTTGTTGTATGTGTCATTTAAGTGCAAGTTATTTATACTTGGCACCTTCAAATTTTTGTATAGAAACTGTTTTTCCCAAGTTTGGATACAAATCAGGAGAGCTGTTGTTTGGGTTATGAAATGTCGTGAAACATTATTCTTTTTTTTTTTTTTTTTTTTCTTTTCAATTTATTTAAAGTCGATTATTCACATATTTACAATAGTTTCCAAAAAAAAAAAGTAATTAAGAAAACTAATCTAAATCGACTAATTTTTTTATGTTTACAATTAAATAAAAAAATTTTTATATATATAAACAATAATAACAACAAAGTTCTATAAAGGGACCTTACATTCATCACAGTTATATTTAGATCCGTCCCACATTTTTATCATGCTTTTAAAAACTTTAAGGTTGTCACATCGTTTCAAATGTGATGGTAGGTTATTCCAAATCTTTGGTCCCAGGGCTGATAAGCTATTAGTTCCAAAAGTCGCGGTCCTTTTCCTTGAGACTACCAAATTATTTGTATTTTGTTCTCTGACTGTCCTACCGTTATCATTTAAACAAAATATATCTTTCATAAAAAGAGGGTTGCTGTTATTTATAGTTTTAAAGATTTCTGTACACAATGACCGTAAGCGATTTACATTATGTGACTCTTGCTGGAATTTTGAAGTAAATTTTCGTATGTACTTACCGTATCATTATACAGAAATCTTAATGCTCGTTTTTGTATCATTTCGACTTTAGATAAAGATTTAGAAGAAGAAAAATGCCATATAAGGGAACAATAATTGAAATTTGCGTAGATAAAACTTTGAACTAAAATATATTTTGCTTGAAAGGATAAGAAACTTCTAAATCGAAATAAGGCATTTAGTTGGGCTGATGCTTTGCGACACAAATCACTAACGTGTCTGTCAAAATTTAATTTATTGTCTATAGTCACACCGAGTAATTTCACGTTATTTTCACTTTCAATAGTTTTATTTCCTATGTTAAATTTTAGACCTAGATTATCTGCCTTATTCTTTGTCAGAATTATCGAGTGAAACTTCTTTAGATTCAAATTTTTCGCATTTACGATGTGTTCGGTTTGAATTAACAAAGTTGTTGGTGAATTATGTCCATTTTCAGTGGTGCCAAGAATGCCATACTTTCGTGCCAACTCAGAAAAATTTATCTGAAATTTATAAAATTTTCCATGTGTTAATATTGTTTACAAAATATTATATTTGAACTTCAAATAGTTATCTACGAACCATGTTCCATATGCTTTACTTTTTCTAACAGTGCATTTTTGTTGAAATTAATTTTACTTAGGGGCTGTTTAAATGAGCCCGGTTGGCGGGCTGGCCCGTTTACCGAGATCTCGCTTGTTCCTCATTTTCCTCATATATTTGCTCATCTGTTGATATGGTCAAACGGGCTGGCTCGGTAGGCGAGATCTCGTTTCTCAGAGGCGGGATCCCGGTAGGCGGGATGAACATTTTCTCATATAAACAGTAACAAAGCGGGCTAGCCTGCCTAAGCGAGATGGTTTATTATGCTCAACTAATTAAAATATTTTGTTACATTATTTAATGTTTTCATTGTTCAGAGCCAGCCGCCTGTTTTTCTTCTTCAAGTTAAAAGCCAGCCTAGCAAGTGAGCCAGCTCTGTTTGCCGAGCCAGCCCGCATCCATATAAACAGCCCCTTAGGCCAGGGCTATGACTTTTTTCTTGATTGGTGTATCATCTGTTTGAGATTCTAGTGATTATTGTTTAATGTTTAATGCAGCAATTATATTTGTTTGTTTGTTTGGTTTGTTTGGTCTGTTTATTATTTATATTTTAAGTATTTCATTAGTTCTTTTCTTTCTCTTCAGTATTTTTTTTCTCTACGGAAAAAATAATGCTTGTTTCTATTTTACCGCCGTAAACTACCATTTTTAATTTTCGCGCTTCTACTAACATCACGGAAAAGCTTGACGTATTCCCGACACTGTCGTCAAATATTAAAGAAAATGCCCGATTTTGACGAAATATTTGATAAAATGACGGAAAACAGTGTTCTCACTATGCGCGCGCAACCTGTAAATATTTTATCTGTTGCAATTTGTGCCTGATATGTCGGTAACTAACAAAAAAGTTGTTAAAAGTTACCGGGGGCCGTATTTTTGAATAAATTTAAATAAAACGAACCGGCGAGGAAACTTGAAATCGAGGCTGTGACGTCATTTTTTAGTTTATAATATTTTAACAGCTTTTTTTAAGAACAGTCCATCAAAAGCTACGTTTTAGGAGCGACTCATTCTTCTCCAAAGCATTGATGAGCTTACGAACGGCCTGTGAACGATACTTTGCTTTCAAGGCCATTAGTGCACAATAACCGTCACTGGAAAGGCCATAAATGCTGGTGATGGCCTCGGGATGAAAGTTCCATATAAACTATTTTTTCTCCCCGAAAGAAAGGTTATTGATATTTTACAAGAAAGGCTAACAAAACTTTTGTAAAACATTATGTAATTCTTCCAAATGAAAATAAAAAGTTGATTTACCTGTCTTTCCATCTTGTAAGCCACGCCTCTGCAGCATGAAATGATTCAACAGCCAACTCTTTAGCAAACCCTAGGGCTTTTTCCTTTAGCATCGGTCCACTGATAGGAACATTCTCGCTTCGTAACATAAGCAACCATTTGTAGACAGCTTTGTTCACTTGCTTATATTTTTCTACCTTGACTCGTTTTGATAACTGCCCACTGTTATATTGATTGAATATTTTGTCCTTTTTTCCCCCATGTTGACAATGTACTGCTAGGTACACCGAATCGGGCAGCAACATCTTTTGGAGCAGTTCCTTTCTCCAACTCCTTTAACGCTTTGTATTTTATTTTTCAGGACTTGTTTTCTGCTTTACGTTTTGTCCTAGCAACAGACGCCATGATTGTAAAACTTCAATACCAAAGAATCGTGTTTACGTTTTGCTAGAATGACATTCGAATCATTTAAGACACCTCACACATGTATATATGAAACATTCGAATCGGTTAAGACTCTATTTACGTTTACAGAGCCAAAAATCTTATATGGGTTCGAGTAATGGAGAGTTTTTTATGAGAGTTTATTAGGAAATTCCCACCATGCCAACGAAATCGTTCGAGTTAAGGAGATATTCGAGTTATAGGTGTTCGAGTTATAGAGAGTCCACTGTATAATATTTTCACATCTCGCCAATAACAGCCATCGTATTTCTTTTTGTATTGTCTTCAGTTAGTGGCTCCCAAACCTGTCCCCTGGGATCTTTTCTGCCAAGCGACGGTCTGTTATTATATCGATCTTGATTGCTGGAAAGTATCTTTTGAGCCCTTTAAACATGTGTTAATTAACGATTGGTAAACAAATTGTGCAGGTGTAATCTTTACATTTCTTTGCCTTACTGGATAAGGTTATATTGTCTGTTTATTGCTCACTGAAACTAACAATATATAACAATATAACAAAACTATCAGTATAATCATAATATATAATAACCTCCATGGTATAATTTACTATAGTACGTTTCTTTGCAAAATGTGCGGTTTCGGCGAAAAACTTTCGAAAGGATAAAAAAGTTTTTCAATTCGTACGCGTTTTAACCTCCCGCAGGTTGAATTATTTGTTTTGAATACACGTTTCCCGAATTACATGTTTTTTTTAAATTTTAGAATTTTAATTTTTTGACTTTAGGATCATATTCAACATCATTAAATTGGTGTGTGTATAAATTTTTAACTTAATCCGACATGTGAAAATGCTGTTTTGATGGTATTAAAGTTACGGTCAAAATCTTCTTAATTTTCCACTTGTACTAATAAGCCTCGGTTTCAAGCAGAGTTCCATTAGGACAAAATTAAAAAACCTGTTGTGACAGGTTGTTTTTTTTGCAGTATGAATTTGAAGATTTCATATATTTTCAAGTTTCAGATGAGGATTTTAAAAATCACATTCATTTTGTTTGAAAGAGTTTAGAAACAGCAGCGGTACATCAAAGAAAGCTTATTCGGGAAAGGTGTATTAGCAGAATTTCGTAAAATTTGTACGCGCGTAAAGGGGCAGTAAATACATGTAACGTTACCGTTACATACATTTGTATTAACGGTAACGTTACAATTTCATGTGATTAATTATGTGTACTCTCAACATGGACCGCTTACACGCATAAATCTGTTGAAACAAAAACAAAGATTAATAGTCAAATGTCATCCATATTTGTCCTATCTAGACTCATAAATTCTATTGTCAGCCAATTACGTTTAGGTGACTGGTTGATAAATTGATGTAGGTTTTCAAGGTAAGATATTAAACTTTAACTATCCTCATAATATTATGGTGTTACCTGTACAGCTCTGTATAGACATGTTACCCGTACTACTTAAAGAAAAAGGCCCGGAATCGAGCACAGCAACAGCTTATCTACCTCAAAACAACTAACCTACCTTTACGATACATTTTTGCGAAACGAATGCTTTTTATTCAGTAATAATATTATAAACGGTTATATTTTTGTGGAGTGGTTAAACTGTTAAATGCCTGTTAAACGAGGATGAAAATTGGGTTTAATCAGTCAACTACAATCCCAGCCAAAATATGTCAAGGCAAGACAGTTAATTTCGAAATGCGCCGTCACCAGTAATCTATATATTAGATTCACGCATTTTGAACTTGTCAATGTTTCAGTTTAGTTGTATTTTACTGGACCTGAAAATTAGTCACTTCTTGTTTTGTTTTTTCTCTGATAAGGCATATATCAAATGGTTAAGTTCCGGAAAACAATTTCCACATGGACTGCTTATTTTGTATAGTACATTATTGGCCCCTTTAAACCAGTTATTCTCTTTTTTTTAATCACGTAACTGGAAGCAGGTATATCTTTGATGGAAAAGATTTTGGCCTTTACAGAAGATCGGGACACAAATCGAGAGAATTTTTATTACAATTACAATCATTTTACCTGTACAAAACAAATATAAATAACTTCACCGTAATTACAAGGGATATACGGGAGTATTTCCTTTGGCAATTTTTTTGTCCCAATAATACAAACTCGTCCTCCGAAATCCCCGTTTTCAGGGGAATCAACGAATAATACTTTATTTCTATCCATAAACAATAAAATAGCTTTGCCTCTTGCAACGACTACACCAAAAATATTTACAGGTGTTTCTTCCTCACGATGCTCTTGCAGGTAAGGTACGAGCGATAGCGTGTCATCTGGCTCCACAAAATAATAGCAAACACCTATTTATGAAAGCTGTATGCATGTTTTTCCTGCAACACTTTGAATTTGATTAAAACATAACCCATTAATATAGATATAATAACGCACGCGTTACTACCATTAGCCAAATTGCTTTAACAAAAAGGACTTGGCATTAACCAGTGAACCATGTTTCCATGACATTCTAAGGATGATTTACCCATATATTCAATGGAAAGGTTCCCGTCCAGCATTCACTATAAAGTCTTATGACACTTCTACCAATTCCCTATCATTATCTTCGTTTAGAACATCGCCGTCACTACGCTCACTATTACTATCATCGTCGACATCCTTTTCATCACATTCGTTGTCATTATATTCTCCAACTTCGTTCTCGTCGTCCCTCTCATTTAACTTAGGCATGTCTCCACCAATTATTTTGTTGAAATTGACTGTTCTTTCTTCCATTGCCCATCGACAAAACGACAAACTTTCTTGATAAGAGCTATTTTTCCTCTTAAATTTGCCTAAAGTAGACATAGCGTTAATAATGAATTTTCATACAACTTTTTTTGCACATCCGGATAGTCACGGTTAACGGGTATAAACTAATTGGATGATGAGCATTGTTTTAAGAAGATGGTCGAATCAAAAAATACTTACAGGGTACATTTCGTTTTGCAATAAGGCATCTCCATTCTCCTCGACCATTTCGTCACATTCTGCAAAACATGAAATTTTAAAATTTGAGAAAGGATACACATACAATGACGACCTTCCCAATCCCTTTACAGCAGTGTGTACCTGTTTAAAGTCATTCACACTTTTGATATTTATCACACCAATAAAAATCACATGTACATTACAGACATTACATAAACTTACATTGCAATTCTGCTGTCGATAATTGCAACTTTCCTTTCAATTCTGTTATTTGTGAACAATAAAAGGTGAAATAACTTTTCATATCTGTTAATAACAGTGAACGTTCTTCTAACAAGCGACATATTCGGCACAAAAAAGGCGATCGGCAGCTACAAAACATGTGAAAAATTAAATAATTCCTTACACTGCTCACGGACAAGTCATGGTCAGAGAACGGTTTTAACATTGTGGCAAAAACGTTTATGTGGCTGCTCAATAATAAAAAAGGATTTAACAAACCGGTTACATATTCATAGTCTTTTTCTTGATGATTCCAAGGAAAACAACCTTTATCACAATTCTGGTACAAATCGTTCTGGTCAACCACGTTATATACAGCACAATAATCAAACACCAAATCTTAAAGCAATTTATTCGTAGCCCCTAACTTAGTTCTGAGAACATGTCTTCTTTTACTTGTATCTGTAAGAATTAAACAAGTATTTATGTTATTCTTACAACTTCATTGGCCTGGGGGGTGGGGAGGTACCAGAGTGTAAATAGCAACTACTACACAAACCTGCAACTTGTTTAATTGTTGCTCCCCAATAAACTTTTTCCATAACGCACTTTTGGATTAATTTTTCGAACAGAGGTGCCCATACATTAGTCGTAAGAGATTCATATGAATTTGAAACAATTTCAGTCGTAGGTTTCTTCAATCAATCGTCTCGGTTCATTAATTTTGTCTTGTTTCTCAAATTACAGAAATTGGTAGTAGGTTTTAGCCTTCAGCGTTTTCGAAATTTCATTAGTAATTGTGGAAACACACTGAATGAGACAGGATTGCCGTTATTATGGAATAACAACACCATTGTTTCATTACTTGTCAACTGATGAGTATTTGAAGATCTAACGCCTATGTAAGAGAAATTTAACATTCTGTTTTTTGTATGGCATTTTAATATCAAGAGTCCTTAATTCATCTTCATTCTGAGAACATAAGAGTGAAAATACGCATTTTTAAAAGAAACAAAATAAAAAGGTTCGCGTTTATATAGCATGTTCATATATAACACACACCTTAACCCTATTCGGTCCGGGGGGGGATACCGTCCACCCTGACGGTTTTTTTTTAATAACTCCTTATTGCTTTGTTATATGGCTATGATACTTACTGAGTTTTATTATTGCGAAGCGAAATTGTGGAGCCCGATTTTCCGTTTGCCGAAAGCGAAAGACTGGGAAGTACGCTCAAGCAATCAGAAAACGGCTATCGGCTAATTTGAATTATCGTGTATTTTACAGACCTAACACAAATACATAGTTTATACCAAGTCCTGATAATAATTGGCTTAGATGGCATTCAAGCTTGTACCTTTTCTTTGAAGGCACAAATTATTTGAACGTTTATAATGCGCAAAAACGTGTTATATTTATGGCTTTATTAAAAAGAGGATTTTAAAGTACCAAATTATCAGATTGAATTGGCATGTTTGTGGTATCCTTTTCATACAGCAGAAGAAAAGTGAGTTGCTAAGGTATGGATGATTTGAAAGTTTATTTTTACGTTTTTTCCTTATGGTTTGATGTAGCTAAGCTAGCTAACTAAATTACTTTTTGGTGCCTGTGGCCACCATGGAAAATATTTTTTGCTGTCATCCTTCAATCGAATCATTAGCTAGCTACCTCTCTAGCTACAGTCAGAAGAAGAAAATTCAATCCATAAAGTATTAACAAAACTCTTTCGTTTTAAATTTTATATATTATACAATTTTTAAATATTTCCTAAAACTCAAGTTGCTTCCTTTTTTTGTTGCATCGTGGAAATAAATTTAAGTCACCAATCCAAAACTAACAGGGGAAAATATACCTCTTCATTCTTTAAGGTATTTGCTCATTTGTGGTTAAAAACTTTTGTACTGTTGCTACACGAGGGTGCCGACTCGCCGGAAACGCCGCAAAAACCACGGGGCTGTCGGCGACTTCCGGCGTTTTAAAAAAAAATCAAAGTTTCGCCCGGCGAATCCCGAAACAACATTTTTTTAAACATTTATTACCATGTATATATAATTTATTCTTTCAATGTCGAGCAGTGGTAGTGGATGTTAGACGTAAATCTCTGGTTATGACGGAGGGTTAGTAAACGAAATAAGAACGCGTATATTTATATTAACATAAATGTCTGTCTTCTGTGTTATAGCGCATTTGCATATCGGCACATAACGGCATGGTTAAGGTACCCAATACCAAACATAAACATAACGGTAGACTAATAGTCACTCCTCAACAGTGGAAGTTCTGAAAAAACTGTTTTTATATCATTTATTCAATAAATATAGCTGTAATAAAATCCCACAAATAATAAACTGAGAGTAACACGACAAAGTAGCACCTTCCTTCTTTGCGACAAAATTTAAATGAGAACAATGAGCCTCGCGCGCGTAGCATTTCAGGCGCAATTCGGGCAATTTCGGACGGGTCCAGGCTTTTCCAGGCGGTTACAGACGAAAACCTTGAAAAAACCCCTAAAAAACACCCGCGGCCGCCCTAACCTATACAGCGTTTTTGGTGAGTCGGCACCCTTGTGTTGCTACTAGCGTCTTTTTACTGATATGTGTTCTAAATCTGAACTATTTTATCAAACGGTGCCTTTACCTGGAATTTCTACTTTGTTTACCTACTTTCGCATGTTGTTAAATTCTTCAACACTAGAACCTCGGAATAAATTTTTCAAGAAGTGAGCTATGTACGATGTGTGAAGTCACGAATGACCAAGTGGACTTTTGTTCGATAATGGTGGCGACCGTTAATGTAATTATTGTTTTTGGGAGATTAAGTTTGGACATATATAAAAATATTTAAAGAAGATAAAAAATATTTAGGGCTTTATCATTTTCTTTACAACCCTATGTTTTTTCATTGTGTTTCATGAGCTTACAATAATGTGGTATAGCTAAGTTATGATACGTAAAAATTACTCTTGAATGACCCTTTAAGAATGTGAAACCGCATAATAGACCTTAATCAAATTTCGTGTTTTTCGTAACTTTTGTGTTCAGTATGGTAGATTAGTATGCGTGTCAACTGGCCAAAAAAGCCATAAGTATGAGGGCAAGCTTGGGCAAATTTTTAAATACAATTTGTACTTTCCAAATGAAAAACAGTGCTTTCAATTCTGTTGTCTTGGCCACAAAAAGTAGTGATCTATATTTTATGTGGTTAGCCTAATTAATTCCAATAAATTTACCCTGTCAATTTTTTTCCAGGAGGGACAACATAGACGGTTCTAGAGTGTTAAAAAGCTTCCATTTGAGCTACAGAAGCCTTTTAAATTTCTGTTCAATAAGCAACAACTGTTATGTGGGATTGAACCCATATGAATATGAAGTGAACACCAATCCCCAAAAGAAGACAACCCTCAAAGTAAACAGAGTTGCATGACTTTATTAATTATATCAAACATATTGTATCTAGTAACACTTTTTGAGCACTCTGTCCCAAAAGATGATATATATTTTGTAGTTTAGAAATTTAGCTATAAATATCGTCCCTCAAAGGCACTGGATTTTAATGTATTTAGAGACTTTACTAT
Source organism: Hydractinia echinata (assembly GCA_030067915.1). Classification (NCBI taxonomy): domain Eukaryota; kingdom Metazoa; phylum Cnidaria; class Hydrozoa; order Anthoathecata; family Hydractiniidae; genus Hydractinia; species Hydractinia echinata. The sequence continues at coordinate 627,911 of JASGCC010000089.1, forward strand.
ATATATAATAAAATATACTATATAAAAATATGTTCTGTTTCTTTTTAGATTGCGTACAATGAGAGCGAGAGATGTTATCTTTCAATACGTGAGATAAAAAGAGGAAAGCGAAACCTCACACCGCGTTGTTGTTGTTTTCCTGTCAAAAATTTAAAGGCTGTTTTATAAATCTTGATAGTTCAATTTCCGCGCTCTGCGAGGAAATTGTTTGGTTTCCACATTCTATCGTCCGGCACTTTTTGCAAATCTCGATAAACCACAGACTTACGATCGTACTGTTCTATTTTTTATTTTTCGTGAAATTATTTTGTTTTCTAACTAGATTTATAACTTTGTGTCTTATTGTATTAATTCTCCAAAATCTTTTTCAGAAAATTTTAATCTATGTAGCCCAATTTGCTTTAAATCCTCGGTCCTGGAAATTTTGGTTCCTGTACAAGCCACGTTGGCAATATTGTCGGCCATTTTGACTGTTGTTGACCGTATGCAGTTGTTGCTTGCTCGCTCTCTAAGCCAAAGTACTTTACTTTACACTAGGCTAGACACAGTTTTGTGCTTTAATATACTATACTGGAAATAGTTTTTATTCGTTTAGCTATACTTAGCATCAACTGCTTGACACTTCAAAGGTGAGGGAATTTCGTTGTTTTGTAAAAAAGGGTAGCGAAAACCTGCACGTTGTTTGGAGCTAAGCTTGCCTGAAAATAAAAGTTTGTTAAGCATACCAAAGTTTTGGTTTCAAAATTTGATGTGTTTAGATATGCAGACAAGCTATACCTAGCATCCTGCATGTCATGACAGTCTGGAATAACCTATAAGATGTCATGTCAACTTAACAATTTTTTCAGTGGCACCCAAACTCATCTGGCAGAATTTCTAAACGCCTACGATATGTTAATAAAATGCGTAGAAAAGCCCTTGGGACGAGATTGAGTGGCACTAAGGCCGAAGAAAGTCGTACCTTAGTTTACTGTCAGGCAGCCCGCATCTATATTTACCACCGCCATGAACAATTTCATTTTTTCAAAAAATTTCATTATTATTGGCTTTACTTTCCCTTCAAAAGAAGAAAAGTATGAGGTAAATTACCAAAAGAATATCTCAAAAAGCCTTCTGACATGCTTCGCACATACCGACGACAACCAACATTTTTCGTTTTTTTGCTCTATTTTGATAAAATACTGACCAATCATACACTCGTTCTTGCTGCACATGTCTTTTAGGCATTAGTTCCAGGGCTGTGGGCCTTTTATTTATTTATTTTGGCCGAGCGAGACAATGTACTGTAAACAGAAAAATGGTGGCTTTGTGGCATGTGCAATGAAGGGATTGTCATCATCATCATTCTCGGCTTAACGTCCGTTTTCCATGCTAGCATGGGTTGGACGGGGTATATTAATGACCCTCTTCCAATCTGATCTAGACTGTGTTAGATCTAAACTCAACTTCCTCTGTATCAAGTCTGTCCTTATAACCTCCTTTAAAATAATAAATAATGAAAATTTCCTGCATGGTACTCCCTGAAATGCAGACGATGATAAACTGAGGTACCAATTTCTTCGGCCTAAGTTGTTCGTTGGTCCTAGGAACGAATTTACTTACTCTGATCTGAAAATCTGCAGAAAATTTAAGCCCTTTCTCAGATTTAACAGTGACAGAGCATATACATTCCCAAATCAAAACAAAGTTGCAAATGTGTATAAAGTTCAATACATGTGCACACATCCTGACCTATGGTTGCCCACACGTAGGAATATTCAACAAATTGAATATTTATGTTCAATTGTGAACAATTGTGATATGTTCAACAAATCCGACGTGGTTTATTGTAAATGTTTAATGACTCTTTGTGTGCAACGACTCATATATGTTTAACCGTCCATATTTATATTTAACGACTCCTCACAAAACATAATCAGGCAAAAATATTATAGGCACTACTTTCTGAAAGCTCAAAGAAGGCGAAATAGACATGTGTATTGCATTTCAAGTAAGAAAAAAGCAGATATTTTGAAAATATTTCGTTGCTTGTATATTATTCATTGAACATATATGTCTGGTTGAACATATAAATGACTGGTTGAACATATAATATCACAATCGTTGAACAAATGACTCGAATATAATGACTCGTTGAATATTGCTATATATGAGAAACCATACCTGACAGGCATTAAACTGTTTTGGCTTACTATATCCTATTACAGACTAATTCTCCTAAAAGATGTTGTCTTTTTTATTGGCATTTGTCTGAGGGGGGAGTCAACATCTTGGCCAATAAAAAATAAAAATTCAGATGTAGTTTTGAATATGGGATGACTCACAAATCAAAATGTGTATGCTGAACGCCAATCCGACATGTTTTGAAAATTCATGTTTTACGGTATAAAATATTTAAACTTCGAAGTATTTCACTTCCTTTTCGATTTGTGAGTCACCCCTAATTGTTTGGCTATTCTCTCTTCATCATATTTTAATTTTTATGTATTTTGGTTTTAGTACAGAATTGGATACAATAATTGTTCATTTCGGCATTCAAGCAGTTTATTGAGGTATTTTTTTATCCTATAAAATTTTGCCAGAAATTAAAGTGGTTATGTTTTTATCGCCTCATTTTTAGTATTTTAACTTTCTCAAAACTGTAACAGTGTCAATTGTATTTTCCAGTGTATGATGTTGTCATCAATTTAATCGATTTTCTATTTCTTTTAGGTGATAGGTGGTGTCTGAGAAACGCTCAGAAGTACTGAAAAACTAATACTCAAAGCTCAAAACTTGAATACTGAAAACTAAAAAGCTCAAATACTCAAATACCCGTACTTGTTGTTTTGAACCTGAAATATATAATTGAATTGATTAAAATATTATTTGCGCAGCGTTTTCATTCATACCCTTCGTATAAATAATTGACGTTCCATTCTGCATAGTTTGTTCTTTTGTGATTCCAAGCATGGTTTGCGCAAGTTGTAATCTCGGTTGGGTTGTATACACGTGCGAGGATATTTGCCAGTTCGATTGTGTTTCGATTGCAAAAGTCTGCCTCAAAATGCCTAATATTTCATTCAGCAACTTTTTTCCGGAATAAAGACCGACGAACTTCCGGAATGTGTTGAAATCTTTAAAACATTTTTGTCAGTTACACGTTTGAATACAAACATCGGTATCCTTGATGCTACTGATATCAGTTTACTGCGCGTAGAAGATAATTTTGACAGCGGAGATGGGGTTTTGATGCTTGTAAATGGGTTCACATTTGCAATCTTGTGGTCTAAACGTGACTATTTTCTGTTTGACTCGCATGTGCACAACGAAAGCGGGAACATGTCAAATTTTGGTAATTCAGCTTTGCTAAAATTTTAAAAGGCTGAACATTTGACAAGTTACATTCTAGACACATACACTGGTACGCACGCAAGGAGATATGAAATGAAATTTATAAGGGTAAATGTGAGCGATGAAGATGTTGCTCATAGGACCAGGGACCGAGATTGCTAGCTGTTGTTTCAATGTTCATTCCAAAATGCATCTTATAAAACTTTTGTTGACGTTTTTTTACTTTCCTGCTCGCTTGAAAGCAACATAAGCAGGCACGAGGAACCTGCGTACCCACTTCTGTATCTCCAACAGACGGACCTAGGAAAAACGGAAACCTCACAAGAGCTTATGAGTGGCGGAAATTGTTAAAGCCGGTCGGCTTCTTGTTAATAAATTGTTTTCGTTGCTGTAGATTGTTTGTTTTTGTTTATTGTTTCGAAATTCATTGCAGCAGATTCCGTGGCTTCAAGAAATCGGTTTTCATAACTATTGCCGTTATTTTTACGTGAAAAAAACCCACAAGCTGCTTCGTTCGCCTTCTCATCTCCGAATTCGTTAACGCAAAAGTCTCTATTATTATCTGCGTTCCGAGTATTATTTCCCGGTTATTTTCCCCTTAATTCGTGACATTTTCGCACACTACGGATTGCACAACTCGATGTATTGCATTTCTTTCAGAATAAGGGTTTTAACTTTATAAAAGTATAACTTTGCATGGATTTTTGGCGCTAAGAGCTTCATCAATGTTGGATTTACGTCGGCCAACACTGACAATATTGTAATTATTATCAATATTTAATTTTATAATTCTGTGGAAAGAGGTTTTACGAAATTTCTCAGTAATCGTTTTTGTTTAGTTTCGCGCGATCTAAATTTCTCGTACCTTCTGAAAAGTATTATTCCGCCTATACTACTTTTGCGCAACAAGTTGTTGTTCCGCGGTGAGTTTATTTTACAACCTCGTCCCCAGGGTTTTCTACGTCTATGATATTCAGTTTCGGTGTATTCCCAGATATCAGCTGCAGTAAGATGTTAGCACCTCGCCGTATTATATCAAAGAGAAACAAAAAAACACTATGGACAACTATTGGCTAGTTTCAATTTTGCTTGCAACTTGCGTAATGCTTCGCAACCTTTTTTTTAATTTCTAGTTTATCTATTAGACACCTGCCTGCAAAATCTTTAGGTCCCATACCTTTCAGAGGCTTTGATATTGGCCATTACTCGAAACTACCCCTAAAAATCTCCATGAAATCCTTATAATGGGGAAAATATAATAACTCCTGTTAGGATTATCCTTAGAACTTGAAACTATCAACACAACTTTGTTTCATCAAGAAGAATCATTTTGCATAATTTAGACACGTGACTAATCCGATTTCCCGATTTTGTCGGGTTTTACCCGAAAATCGGGAAAAACCGGATTTTCGGGCAATTTTTGGCAATTTTTTATGCGATACATGTAAAAAGCGGAAGATATGTTAAGTAACTTTTATTTAGCTTTCAGAAACTTCAAACAGAATGTAAAAATTCGCTCTAGAACAAAAGTAATTAAATTTTAAGCAGATAGTGGCATTTTTAACAAATTTCAAGCTTCTGATGACGTCACAGAAAATGTGCTGACGCAAGCAAAAATTTATTGCCGCCATTTTGTTCCTTTTATGACGTACTATAAGTGTGCCAAGTTTGATTCCATTTGAACAACCCTATGAAAAGTTATTGAGGGGGGGAGGGGGGGGGGCAGAATCCGCCCCCCCCCCTCCCGGTCATAGTATGTTCGAAAAACCCCGGACCGAATAGGGTTAAAGTGTCTTCTCTTTAAATCCATCACAGATAAAGCTGGTGCCATAGAATCGGCAACTAATGGTTTGTGACGTTTCACAAACTTCCATAGTTTGCACATTACGTCTGAGAAACGAAACTTAACTCGATTATCCAACATAAAGGTTTTCATCAAAAACATTGGATACCCAAATAATTCTCCCTGAAACATGTTGACAGCTTTTTGACCAATTCGATGCCGACATGATGCTACATCAATGCCAGTTTCATCCAACGAATTTACTTTCTTTTTAATATTTCTTGCAGCAGTGCAAAACCTCCACATTGATTGTTACCATCTGCCACCTATCAGGAGAAATATATGTATATAATTAAACGACTACAACACAAGACATGTCGATGTCTTGTGTTGTAGTCGAGACGAGACAATGAGAATCTCAAATAAAGGCTGACGATGTCTGAAAACAGTCTAAATTAATTAGTAGTACAAAAAAACTATAATATAAGACTTGCAGTCTTGAAAAGCACAGATTGTTATTTAAAGGAATATTCTCTGCCTTGATTAAACCTCTTTGCTCACCATATTTTTTTTTAAGATATCTCTTTACCTCAACATTTTCTGTGAAAAAGGTTCCTGCATAATACTGTGATCTCTTTGTCCTTTAGATGATAATGCATATATTTATATTAATTATGAAAATGCACCAACAAGGTTATTAACAAAAGCATTTACCACAATTATGCATGCCATACTTCCCAGCAGACTTTATCGGTATAACTTGCACTTTTCATCAACATGACAACTGTGTTGATTAACTTCACAAAAACGGCAATGCATCCAGTTTTTTTGGAGCCATATGACAATTTAAACAGAAAAAGTTTCCAATTTCATCATACATAAATTATTGAAAAAGTCTAATAATACATCTGTAACCGAGAGTGACAAAAAGACTGTTCCCATTTGGTTCAGAATACCTTACTGTGGAGAAAACGGTGTTTCCCTGATAAAATCATGTATTCGTAAAATCCGTCGGAACCTGGTAAAAGATAAATTCGTTCATTTTAAAATTATGTACGACAAAACGAAATTGGAATTTTTTACAAACACGAAGGATGCAACACCTCTCCTGTCCAAATCAAATGTTGTTTACCAGTTCTCCTGTCCTGGATGTAAAACTGAACGTCCAATGTATGAAAGAACCTTAGAACATGCATGGAGTGATAAAAATAGTGCGATACGTAAACACATCGATACTTGCAATGTACGTTGCTCACATAATTGGAATTAACAACTTGCTTGATGACGACATGCCGAAAGACAATGCAGTCCGATTATCACACATAAATTGTGTCGAATCAAACGTTAAAGTTATAGATCGCAGGGATAATTGGAACATTTTGTTGATAAAGGAAGCGCTGTATATCTATCAATTGAAACCTGCATTGAACCATGGTTTAATGCCCTCTAAAGAACTATCACTATTTTAATGTTACATATATAACGGCCACTTGTTGTAAAATATTTGAATTATAGTCGAAATATTCGAAACTACAAAAATTTTGTTTTATTTATAATCTGGCTAATGTGATTTAAATAAAATGAACTTATTCGGACTTTCTTTTTTACTTATCCAGTTTTTTCCTTGAAGTAAATCTTTTTTAAACTGCCAATAATTCCATTCTTTCAATGCTTGTTGAAAGGAATGATGAACAATATTTCCATTCTACAAAAACGTTTCTCAACTTAAATCTGCAGTTTTAAATGTCAATACTTATCAACATTATTAAGTCTACCTTTCTAAGGGGCGGTTTCTTGGTTAGCCCAAGCATTACGATACGATTTCTCCAGTGTTCATGTCTAAGGTCAGAAAGCTTTTCTGTTTCCAGGTTTGCTGCTTTTTATTCTTTGTCACAACCTCTCTAAGGGCTGGGTTCCAAGTCTACCTCTCTTAGCCCTGGGCTCTGTGTCAGTAGGTAAAAGCAACAACGATACGATTTGCAGCTGTCGACTTTTCTTTTTCCAAAGTTTAACAAAAGTTATTGGCTTTGGCGGACGGTGTCAATGAATGTGGCAGGTGTCTTGCAGGAGGCAGGGAATGCTTACTCAAGGGCCCGCACCAGATCCCAATCCTCATGTTTCCACATTCATAGGTGTTTGTTTCAGTACAGTCGAAATCCATTAGCTTTCCGATTATCCCTGTAAAGGGGAGAATGCAGAAGTTCTCCAGCGGCTTCTTATTCTTTGGAGAGAAACCTCCTTTTTTTTCATTAAACTTTCCGTCTTAAAAGACTAGTTTTATCTCCATTTCGATGTAGTTACTCCTATTCCCCCCAATAAAATAGCATTTTACCCATTTTTTTTCAGATATATCACATAAGGGCATGACATAGGCTTTCTGTGAGCTTCCTGGCATACGTTTACGAAATACATCGCGTAACTGATACACTTATTCTTCTATCAAACAATTAACTCTAATAGGACTACCGAAGGACTTCAAACAGCTTTGACATTGAACGGTATACTTGTATAGGACCATGTTCACATTATACCGGATAGCTTTCATGCCGTTATAAAAATCATATCGGATAGGCCTTCTGTTCACACTATCGAGGCTGTTTTGCAGCATGATGTTTATACTGGATAGCTATCATGACGCAACGATTCAAAAAGTGATACCTTATGTATCGGATAGGTTTTCATAACGCAACGTTTCATAATGTGAACAGCTATACGGTATCATTTCTATGCTGAAATACTTTCTTTTTCATTTTGAAACGCGCATGTGTAGAAAACAAGGTATGGCAGTTTTATCAAAACATCAATTATTACAGATCTTCAACGCATTGCAAAATCTTTGGGTTACTCGATCGTAATTCATCATAGACTAATCAATAGCATTTTGAATAACTAATGATAAGAAATCAACTCCTTAGACTTGCCCTATTTGAACAATCAAGAGTTAATTTGCGAAAACAAAAAAAAACATGGAATAAAAAGGAAAGTGTGGATTCGTCCAGGGAGATCAAACGAATGGTGGAAATCCTTTCTGGATGGTAAAGTTGTTGCTGATGAATGGAAAGAAAATTTCTGGATGTCTCAAGAGTCCTTCATGGTATTATGTGGTGAACTCGGTGCTTATATCAAGAGAAATCACACACAATTTCGTAAAGCTGTCTCGGTAGAAACACAAGTAGCTGTGACGCTTTATTATCTCGCAGATGAAGGAAGAATAAGAAATACTGCAAATGCTTTTGGTATTGGAAAATCCACGGCTTCAACTATTATTCGTCGAGTAACTAAAGCTATATCTGATCATCTTGCTTTAAAATACAAATTCCCCCATGCACTGTGAAGGACGTGCAGGCATCATCTGCTATGTTTTATTCCAAACATGGATTCCCACGATATATTGGGGCCATCGATGGAACACATATTTCTATCAAAAGACCGTCTTATAATTCAACAGATTACATTAATCGCAAAGGTCGTCGTTAAATTGCCAAGCAGTTGCTGACCATAGATATTGTTTCATAGATGTTCTGATCAAATGACCTGGTAGCGTTCATGACGCAAGAATGTTTTCCAATTCTTCTATCAATCAGAAATTTCGACATAATACAATACATCCATGTAAGAAAGTCATCGTTGATGGAGTGCCTGCTGTACCTATTTGTATACTAGGAGATCCTTCATATCCTTTATTGCCTTTCATAATAAAAGAATTTGCAAATGGTGGAAAAGACGAATCCGAGCAATTTTTGGGATTTCGTTTATCATCTGCTAGAATGCTTATTGAATGTGCTTTTGGACGATTGAAGGCACGGTTCGGCTGTCTTCGAAGAGAAATGGATGTTAACATGAACGAGCTACCTTTTTTGCAATGCACGCATGTTTTATTCTTCATAACTTTTGCGAAGAAAGAAAAGAGAGTATTAGTCAACAGAATGTTTATGCAGCTTAGAAATATGACAAAGAATTTCAGCCCCTATTGATTCTAACATTCGTATCAATAACAACGAAGGAGGAGGGAAAGCCGTAAGAAAAATATATGTGAAATACTTCGAATAAACAGTTTCATGAGAAAATCCAAATGCTTCCAGTTTACAAACGTTTATTTTTGTTTATGTCTATTGCTAGTGTTGTATAATAAAGTCAATGTAATCGTAGTACTTTCTTTTGCGACTGTTTTCCACACATTCTTCATCAGTGTTTTCTTTCCATTCTGATCTCCTGGAAGTTGTTTGGTTTGATACTTCCGTATTTGATAAGTAAGGCTGGGTAGCTTGGCCGTACTGATAACTGACATTTTGAAACATCGGGTTTAGGGGGCGCATTGACATAATAAATGTTTGTTGTGGTGGAGGTGTCAACAACTGTCCTAGTATGCCAACGCTTTCCTGTATTGCAGTACCAATGTTTGACATGACTGTGTTAATGTTCGATAAGTTAGCTTGCCACTCCTTGTTGTTTTTCTCAATTTTCTCCAGCAGTTATTTCTTAAATGCAAGGTCCTCTTTTGCCAGCGGCACTATTTGAGTGTCACTGCTTATTTTAGTCGTCATTTTTTTGTCTCTTCGATTCTTGAGCATTTCAGTGACCTTCTCGCGCCTGGTTTTTTCGTTGCTGCAAACTTGATCTTCCAATTGTGATTGTTCGTTATCCAAAGTAGAATTACTTGGTAAAAGAACATTTGGGATGGAAGCATCAAGTGCACATTTCCATTTGTCGAGTCACAAAGACTGCAGGATGACGTTGTACGAGAAGAAGATCAGCTGCTTTTTGCAAATTTGCACGAATCTGTTTCAATTTCGCAGCGATACGGTCTTTATTAACCGTTTCCTTATTCGAATACTTCTCAATATCTTCTGGATATTGTTCCTGAATTACTTCCAATATATTCTCATACTTGGATCTTCTCGACTCCCAATTTTCACCCTCGAATTCACACCTGGGTGGGTTGGCTGATTGCAACAAAAGTTGCAACTCGTCGTCTGTCCATGCAAATTCGTTTTTCTTTTTTTCTTTTTCTTGGGCCTTCTTAGGAGCCATCTTCGTATTATTTCTTCACATAATCCAGTTTTTTCTTTACAATCAATGCTTCATATGATATTCATCATATGATAAAAAAGCACTTTGTAGAAGATCAATTTACTATCACTTTGAGCCAAATATGCCCACAAAAAATACAGGAAATACATTCCCCGTTGATGTTATTTAGATAGATTTTCTGAATTGAAATTGTGCTGCAAGGGATGGTTCAGTCAAAAAAGTGTAATGTGAACACCCGTGAACGACACATGTCGACATGCAACGATTCTGTTCACACTATACCGGATATGTCTAGGTCAAAACGCCCTCAAAAATATCACAACATATATGGCACATATTGCTTAATTTTGTTACTAAAACTGTGGTTATTGAAACATTCCTTTAACAAGATAAAAAGACCACATGACGTGCATTTTGTTGGTTCTTCCTATGGGTATAGTTTGTGTTTGTACCTCGTAAAGTTATTACAACACACATATCATCACTTAGTCTTTTTAAAAGATTACTGCTTGAACAATGTTCACATTTGGAATGCTTCCGCTTTGGAAATTTAACTAAATGTATAGACGAAAAAGTTAAAATTATCAATAAATTTTAATTACCGAAACTTTTTATACAATGCAGTCACTGCTTTTAATATAACTAATTATTAATATTGATGTAAATTTGCCTGTTGGTTCAATCTGATTAAAACCATTATTAATTTCTAGTGGTGTTAATAGGTATTCATAACCAAAACCATAAAATAACCGGTCATGAAGCGGAAATGAATTATGGACTACATCATCACATATTTTACAAAAATTACATGAATAGTATGAAAAACAAGTTATCACAGCATCTCGTTCGCGACAAACATCACAGTAACCAGAGAAAACTTCATTGGATAATAATGAATCACAGATAAAAGGACGATTTCATTGCCATTGCTTGTTGATATTTTCTGTCTTAAAAGGCTAGTTATATCTGCATTGCGATGTAGTTACTCCTATCATTTAACTTTTATTGAATTGAAAAACGGTAAAACATACTGTATGATGTTCAACTTCTGCATTTGTAAGATTATCACTCAATTTGGACACACAAATTACTTGCTTTTAATAAAGTAGCTTTACTTGATGTCACTTTGGTTCGTACTTTATATTTTGTTTTAGGCACATTTTTCTGTCTGTATATTCTTGTGTCAGTACCACTAGATTTGCTATATTCAATAAATCGAGTTTTCTTTTTAACTGGTTGCTTGGGTTGAACTAGGTTTCTCAATAGATCCAATGTGTCAAAAAAAACATAGTATCATACAAGAGAAAGAGTTGCGGAAGACCGGGGTTCAATTCCCTTTGGCAGCGATTTAATATGACAGAGTGAATGTTACCACAGCCCCAGGTTAACCCAAGCCATGTGAGGGAAATTGGGGAGAAGGCACACTGGGTGGGCTATTGGATGTTGCAGGGAGTTATCTGTTAGAGAACAGATCCTAATTGGATTGCGTGGCTCAAAATGAGCATTAAATACTCTAGAAATCCTTATCTAAGTCATGACTCCTTCTGCAAATTATAGACACGGTGTACCTCTCATTATTTGTGAGGCTAACAATGAGAAATATGCACAACTAGACCCTTTCCGCTTCTTATAAGAAAATGCGTACACAGAAAAGCTATTCACAACACATGCAGCTCAACCAAGCATGACATATTTGTGGAAGAATATACTAAATTACCTACTGATTTTTTTTTCATAAGGGGTCAAGAACAAGTAAATTCTGCCATCATTTGCATATAATATATTACTGCAAAAGGAAAAAGGTGGGCTCTGAATTGTTGCCTATATTTTTGCGGTATCTCACTTTCATTATATATACTGACCCCCATTGAAAAATTCAAGTCGCTGAATATGCAGCATTTATAAAATGATGTAGATATGCCTTTCCAAATTAATGAATAAAAAATAATGGGATTTTTCACAAGGTTTTACAGCGTTGTGCTTACGGGAAACTCACGTAGCTTTCCCCACCTAATTTCAAAAAGTTGTGTGTCACAGTATCCCTCTTAACCAGCACACCACTAAAAACAGAAAATACTTGTGATAGTGGAATATTCTGGATCGGTAGCTTCTCTTTGGGTAGAGTATTTGACTCATGTTTAAGAAGTTGTGTAATCGAAGCAATATATAAAATACAGCCATTATTACCTTTGTTTTTCCTCTTTTTCCCATTGCTCAAAAGGCTGTTCCGTGCAAAATTGACCCGTTGTACAAGGTTGGTCATTTTTCGCGCTTGTACGAAGATGGACAATTTTATACGAAGATGAGCATTACAATTGCTATACAAAACTTGAATTTTTCTGACTTGAACCAACTCCGTACAACTTTAGATACCAAGACACAGAGGAAGACTACTATATATTATCATTATGTCCTTTACATCAATTTTTTTTGTTTATTCTATCAATAATTTGCACCAACAAAAACTGAATACGGTTTAAGGACAACCTCCCTGTATCGAATTTGCATGGGTACTTCATCCGAATGTAATTGGTGATGACTCAAGTTGGTTCTGCTATGTTCGAGTCATGCATCAGTTTTTGATAAAATTGTGGATGTTCTTTCACCAGTATTCCATTATAAAATGCATGATACTTGTTACCAGAATAAGTTTGATAAGAAGTAGTGGGTTTACTTCAGGCAGCTTTGATTGTTGTACCAGGCAGTCCAGGGTACCGTTCTTGTATAATAATGGCAAAAACTCTCTTTTGAAAAAAAGGATTTATTGAAATTGCGTTTGTTTTTGTAGTTTATTACTATTTGCAGGGGGGGGGGATATCTTACCAGTTTCGGGTAACTGGGTGTTATTGTTTTGGCTACTTTCAAGCTCGACGGTTGGTGCTGTAGCAGCTAAACTAAAAACAGGATATAGTAGGTTGGTTATATTGAAAAATCATTAAATTGTACTAAAAATAAATCTAACCCTTTCGAAAACATTGAGGATAGATACCTTTGATATCTGCAACTTGTTGTGTCGCAAGAGAACAAGCAATATGTTAAGGTATAACCCGGAAAACATTCTTTGTGTGAAGTCTTTCCTAAGACATCCAACATGCCATCATAAAATAACCATACGCCATTGAACCTGATTTTTGCGGTATAATGCGATCCCTTCCATAGTGTGATTGCAACCAATTTATATCTTAAGAAAAATATTATAACGGTTGAAAGACATTTTAAAAATAAAATATAGCAGAGGTCTCATTCTATAAATGTTCAGAAGATCTTTTTCAAGAAACATCCAGGCTGAACATATTTATTTGACCTCGATAATACCTATTTCTTGATTTTTTGAAAACCGAATGTGTAATTGTTCGGGAATGGTAGCCATGTCTATTGGGTTAATTTCGCCTGCAACATCAACGACCAATAGTTGAGGAATTTTTTTGAAAAATTGGGCCTTGTATATTCCGTATATTTGTTTTTTATCCTATGGAAACAATTAAAAAATTTAATAACCTTCAACATCGAAAACGAATATAGGCGTACCCTGTTGTGATGTTTTCGTCAACGAAAGAAAATTCATCAGATATGTTCTAATTTACTTTCTTTCCACAAACTGATGTTGTTGTTTCAAGAAACCACTTTTGGACATCATGGACAAAGGAACTTTTGACCGTTGCCGAAGGAAATGTGTTGAATCAGGCTCTCGATTGTTTCATGGTACAATGCGGACTGTTGGAAGCTGACTTCACAGTATGTTCCATGAAAGGCCCAAACTAAGTTCCTTATCATACATTCGTATTCTGCTCCAAAAAATGACAAGCATTGGTTGGTTGGTGGTCTTTATACACCTTTCTTAAGAACCTAGCTCATAAGAACAGCTAGGCCAAAGCTATCCAAAAATTAATAAATCCTTTTTTTTCTTCGCATTTTCCGTTTCATAGCACGTGGAACGTTGTCTATTCCACATAAAAAATCTTCCACTTTTTCTTTTCGGCTATTATTACGGAATTCCGTTTAGTCCTTTCAACTTCCAACCATTCCTGAAATTTTTCTTGCATTTACCTCTTTTAAGTCTCCATTGTGCTGAACATAAAAACACACGTCAAAGGTTTCAATGTAAATTAAAAAATGTGCGTTCAAAAAAGAACTCGAAAAGGATTCGAAATTCACCTACCTTTTCCTTTATCGAAGTAAATTAGGAAGTTAGAAAAAATAATGTATTGAAAGTTTTTGCGTTCTTCTCCGTTCTCACTCAATTATTAACACAACCATGTTTACAAACAGAGTTTCGTACGAGCCACGCAAAGGCACTGGGGACAAGGCTGATTTACAGGTTTTTTGCACGAGAATTTAATATAGCATAGAATTCATATAATGTCACTACCATAGAACCCAAAGGTAAATAAAAAAATCAATACCATTTCTGATATAACCTGGTTCGAATCAAAGCGATCAAATTTATATTTACGAGCACTAGTACCACTTTTTAAAAACATCATTGTTTATTCTCTGGTAATATAAAACAAAGTATAAAAATATATCTATCTATATATCTAGCTATTAATAGCGTACTCATATTCATCATACTATTTGCATAAAATGTAATGAGATCCAGACAGGAGTCTAAACTGCTCGCCTCATTGGTATTTTTTCTAAAAAGACATAGATCCTAGATCGTAATGTATTCTTTTTGAAAATGAAATAAAGAGAAGATATTTGTTAAAAGGTATTATCTTGTCTTTTTGAAAGTTCCTTTACGAAGATGGTCAGTTTTGTACGAAGATGGTCAGTTTTGTACGAAGATGGTCAGTTTTGTACGAAGATGGTCAGTTTTGTACGAAGATGGTCACTCTCGGCGCTACAGTAAAAAAAGCCCAGCTTCGTACAGTGAATGACATCGTACGAAACAAGGGAGCTTGATTTCCAGATTCCTTTGCTGAAAGTGTCACACTAGATCGATAACCGATACAGTATTTTAAAATTATACGGGCCGTAAGATGTGTAGTCGGCGCCGGTAATTATAAATACAGAGAAATTTCCACGGCGGTAATTTTATAATATTCATAGTTTTTTCGCAAATTTATCTTTTATGATAATCATAATATCTTTCACGCGATCTAGTTGATGAAATATATTTCAATTTCATCTTGAGAGTTACACAATGAAAGCAAAACTTACCAATAGTTTCGCCTTGTTCATGAACAATGGTTGCCAAATCGCGGAATATCTCATTACCATTCAAGATGTCTTCCTATCAGTAGGCACTTCAGTCATGTGACCAAAACGTCTTGAAATCCGTTAGCGGGATTTATGAAGAAAACGCGTCCGTCTAACACGGTGCGCCGGTCCTATACCTACCCAAATATAAATTGTTCAATTCCCATATAAAACAAAAGAAATATACTTTCATTTGGGCAGATATCCTTTGTTTAATGAAATTCATATAATCCGGATGATAATATTTAATACGGTCCGCCATGGCAGAAAAAATTGCTTTCAATCTTTCAACTGTTGTGAAGTGACATCTGCGTAGTCAAAGACTGAGATATGGCCTTGATTTTCATACTTTAGTGTATTAACGGATTTCATACAGCGCGGTCTGGGTACTAATAAAGAGCTTGTCGGTACAAATTTTTGGCGTATTTTGAAGGTCTCGATGTCCCGCTGTAAAATATATTGAAAATGTGTTTTCGTGAGGCAAAAGTAGTTAGAAATATTCAAGTGTCAATACATACTGTTCTATACTGGTCTATTTCTCTTCAGCAAGTTAATATTTTACCATTAAATACTAATTATCAAGTTCTCCTGTAGTCAAGAATTTGTTTAAATTGTTTAAGTGGTGATTATCATCAACAACATTGTGGTTCTACCTTATAGCTAGGTAAATTAACTAGCCAGCTAATTATAGTCAAACTGTCAGATTGTTTATGAGATACAGCGAGCTATAATTTACAACAATGGTCAAATGGTTTTGCTCATCCGCCCTTTGTTTTAACAACTTTCGCTCAAAAACAGCAAATGGTGAGCCAATAAAGTTTTATCGCCTGCCTAGAGACCCAACATTACAGATGAAGTATCGTAAAGTGCTAAAAACCGATGGTATAAATTGGAAGAATGGCCATATGTGTTGCGAACATTGGAATGGAGGAATAAAAAAAAAATACTGCTGATATACCTAATATTGTTGTACCATATTCACAAATATCGTTATTAGAAAGTAAATTTCAAAACGCTACGGCAAGATACAAATCTATTAACCAACCAACATCTGCCGAAAAAAGCGCTATAATTCCATCAAACGCAAATCAGAAATAGCAAGAAAAGAAAATTCAGCACATTCATCTAGAAAGCAACCGACTGTTAGAAATCTTTCCATGCTCATATCAACTCGTAAAAAAACATTTTCACGCAAACAGTTAATTTTTAAGCTTTCAACTTCTAACAATGAAATAACAGAACTGAAGAAACAGCTAAATGAAGCTGATAATAAAATTAACATTTTACACACAGAAAATAAATCACTGAAGACAAAATTGAAATATGCTAAACAGTCTATGTCTCAAAAAAATAAAGAAAATGATAAACTGAAAACATTATATTCTATCGAATTAAAGAAAAGATTCACCTATTCGAATCTTTTGCTAAAATCTAATTTTCAATACTTATGTGGACTTACTATCGAAAAATTTGAAGTGGTATTTAAAGTTGTTGAACCATATACGTCCATTAGTGAATATCCCAGTTGTAAAGGAGGTGGGAGTAGATCATTTGACAAAGCTACAGAACTCTTTTCAGTTTTGAACATATGCAGACATTCACTTCCTCTTGGTATAATGGCACACATGCTTAACTGCAGTGACAGTACTGTGCATCGTATATTTGTTGGATGGATAGTTTTTCTAGACACTATTTTTAATGAACTTGACCTCAAGCCTGTTGATGGATTTCTTTTAAAAAAAATGCCTGAAATCTTTATAGACAGCGGTCATGGTTTAACTGACATGGTCATAGATTGTACTGAATTTGAAATTTCAGATGCAACAAATTTTGATCTAAACACATTAATGTTTTCTCATCACAAAAATACAGTCACTGGAAAAGCATTGATTGGAATATCTGGCCATGGTAGTGGACTTATGTTTAGTGATATTTACCCTGGTTCAATCTCGCATGCATAAAAGAAGGACATGAGCTAATGGCTGACAGAGGATTTGCTATTCAAGACTACTGTTCAGCTAAAAGTGTTTATTTAAATCAGCCAGTGCAGAAAAGTAATGCCCAGTTTTGTGATTCTGAAGTGGCTTCAAATTTCGATATTGCTTCCACAAGAATTCATGTTGAACGTTTTATTGGTAGAGTGAGGGACTGGACAATTCTAAACTCAGTTTGGCCATTACAAAGAATGGATCTATTATCATCCACATGGCTAGTGTTGTGTCATATAGTAAATTTAACTATGCCACCAATAGGTCCTAAAACAAATTAACTAAATATAGAACTAACTATCTATCTCCGTTATATACTATAATTGCTCTCTCTATATATTTTGCTTTCTCTCAAAATATATGTGTAAATATATGTATTGTTAAAACTATATAAATGTAACAATAAGTACTTCCTTCACTATTCTGTTGATATAACTACGCAGTGGCTTAAGAGACTCCAGTCCTGGGACTCTGCAAAAAATCCTTTTTTCTAACTCTAAAAATTCTCGCTCTTCTTTATGGGACCATTCGGTAATTGGAACATTTTCATAAATGCTTGTGGTAACACTTTTAATTATTGACCATAAAAAATGGTTTCTCTTAATGATAAAGTAATTTGCAGACTTTGATTCTGGATGATATGACATTAATATACAAAAATCAGTTGATGTGCATTCCATTTGTAACTGAGTTTGAATAAAGTAACCAGGACTTTTTCTTATAGACTCTAAAGGACCTTCTGAATTTGCTGCTCTTGTTTTAATTTCCAACAGAAAGCCAGGACAAATTTGTCCATCAGGACTAGCACCATAAATTTTATCTGATGGATGATTGAAAAATCCACAGGTAGTCTGTGATTTAGTTTGGTTGTTAAAAAAGGTCAGTGCCTCATCTTCATACTGGTGACCTCTAACAAAATTTTTAAAATTTGTATTTAATAAATCACTCTCTTGTAAAACTTCCTTCACTAATTTCCAACATGTGTCAAACTTTTTGTTACCATATATTCCAAGTAATGCAGGCAAGCGACTATCTGTTATTTTATTTTTTCTAAGTGACAGCCATTCATCTGTATTCTGTTTAACATTAACATAATTGGAATTTATAGTTGGATGAATTGGCTTTGTACTTGTGAGTTGGATCTCAATGTTATTTTACTTTGTTTTAACTGTTGGTGAGTACTATGTAAAATGTTCTTATAATTAGTATTGTTAGGAGATTTACTTGCACATTTTGTTAAAGTATTTTTTTTATTATCAGTTGCACGGTCAATACTTTCTTGAATACTTACAGTTTTTGTAGTGGGAATTTGGATAATACTGCTATCATAAGTCTTATTAACAGTGTAATCATGGTCAGCTAAACTTATTGCAGAAAGTGTAGTATATTGAAATTCTAGGTGTTCTTTGAGAGATGAGTTTATGAAAGATTGATGTAAGACTTCATAGCAATGTTGTTCAAATGGTTTCTCAATTTTTTTAATTTTTTCCTTTATTCTGTTTTTCATTTTAATTACGTCACGTTTAAAAGATGAATTTTCAGGATCAGCAGGGATTATTGCGGCATTGCTAACCTTATCTGACCGTGTTCTTGCTGATTTTAGTTTAATCTCACGTAAAGGCATCATGGGAATTGATCCTTTCTTTGTTCTTCGATGCCACTTTTGTAACTGCTCAGTACATGTCAATGCCAGCATTTTTTCGTTACTTGTGTGGTAATGTTTTAAATAAAGCAACAAAGCTAGTATGTGACAACATAAACCGCAAACTCCAACTGAGCATTCACAATGGGCTTTAAGGGGAACACCACAATGAAAAAGAATAACTGCTGGTCTAGCATCTTTGAATAACTGCTGGTCTAGCATCTTCGCCATAGGATTTGTTTACTAATGCCTTGACAAAAATATCTTCCTCTGAATGCTTGAGGGATTTTACTGTAAACAATTTTTCGGCTGGTAAGCATTGTATAAGCCTTTAGCTGTTGCCCTATACTTCCCTCTCGTTTCTTGGAAGCATAAAGTTGAAATATTGAGGAAGTCACTTTTGGGTACAAGCTTTCACTTGGGTCCCATGGAGCTGTTTTTTGAGGAATATCAAAAGGGCTAAGACTAGTGGCAAAATGGTAATTCCTTTCTGTCTTCTTTCTAAATTTCTCAGCTAATGATTAATATAAACTAAATCTGTTAACCCTCATTTGTAATTCATGGTAAGAGCCAGTTGTAGATAGACCACGCTCAACAAGCCAAGTTAAACATTCCTCTTTATTTTTAATTGACATTCTTGTATTTATCGATATTAAAACTAACTGTATAAGACAGAAGGTAAAATTTCCTGCTTAATGCTGTTGTTTTCTTCTTGTTCTACAACCATTATGAAAAAAATTGTCCATACAAGCGCTTTACGAGTGCCCAGACTGCGCTGTATGAAAGTCGGTAATGTAGAATATTTCTTTGAATAATTTTTCAAACATATCTTACTATTTTCCTGTGAATTTTTAATTTCTGTTTTGTGTACCTTTCCAACTTTTGGAAAGGAATGCTTCTCGGGGAAGAAAGTACACAAAGACGCCGCCAGTTTGTTTTTAGTTTTTTATAACTAGCTACCTGGGTGTTGGAGCCAGCGGCAACAGCTTTGACACACAAAAAGGTTTATGGTTGTAGGAAGCAGTTGCATTATTTGTATTCATAGGTTTTCATAATGCTGCTGCATATGTATACTTGCAGCGGAGAACCGGTAATTAGACGGTAACCATTTTCCGCTGCCTACATATACTTTTGCTACGGTTACACATTTTGTGTTCTACCTCTTAATTGACCAAGTACCGTTGTACCACATTGAATATCATTAAGTGTTATTAAAAAAAGATAATGGACATTTTGAGTTCGTTTTATGATGTAAGCTGACCGTTTTCATCGATTTTGTGATAAACAGAATGGTGAAATATAGTCGTCAGATTGCTTACTGTTCAACCGTTTAGTCTCCATTTTGTCCGTGGCTTCAGATCTTTTTTATATTTTTTTATTGTTTTTTTGTCCAGTAATCTTATTGTCTTTTTTAGATGTCCTGTCGACATCATTTGATTTGTCTGATACTGTTGGACGTGGAGTATATGATGTTTTAAATGGTGGTTCGCTCGTTTTTTAGAGCGTCTACGAAATTTTTTAAAGCTTGAAATATATACTTTATCTGTTTAAACTTCGACATGTTTCGAATTTTGACATAGGCATGTCTGAAAGTTGTTTTTAGTTAAACTTTATAACTAATAATTTGTATTATATGTATATAATCAATTTGTCCTTGTAGTAAAAGCTAGTCTGTAAAATACATCTGTTGTCTTTGAAATACACATTTCCATAACATGACATATCTGAAACATTTAAATTGTTTTAAAAGTTTTATTTTCATTTTATAATTGCCTTTCGAAGTTCTCGCAACATTTTTTGTGTACATTATGTGCTGGTCTGTAAAATCCTGTCTCAGTCTGCAAAATACCCATTTTGCGTGAAACGTGTAAAATATTTTTCCATTGTCATAGTTAATAGAAGCTAATGCAGTATTCCGGAACAAAATATTGATTTTCCGTGGAAATTGAAGACTTTTTGTAATTTCGTGGAAAAACTCATTAAGGGGGAGGGGAAGAAGGATTCGTTATTATTTGATTTTGGGTTACAAAATGGAAAAAAATGGAAATTTGACCCCCCTCAATAAAAGAGTATTACTTTCGGCTTGCAAAACATGATGGAGAGTATCGGCATCTATCTTTATGAACTTTTTTCTGGATAGTTATTTGATTTAAAAAGTAGATATAAATGTAGATTGTTTATTATTCTCTATTCTATCATTTATCTTCTTATGAATTTCATTTTAATATACCTCTATTAGTTGCATTCGCTGATTTTGTACTCGAGCCTAATCAAAATCTTCTTCGTGTTGCAGTATTTGTTGCGTTCTAAAAATACAAATTACCCAACGTTGTTTTAACGCTCATATAAAGAAGAGTAAGTAAGCTACAATTAGACCTAAATTGGTGTCTATATTAATAACCGACGACGTGACAAAATTTCGGACAAAATTCGTCGAAACTTTACTTTTCATGAACCTGATCGAAAGTTTGTCACGCCGAAAGTTTTCGAGCTCAAAAAATTTCCCATTTTAGCTCTAAACACTATGCCTCTTAGGTTTACACAATGAAAAGGAACTAGTAACCATGGATGGGAAATAATAAGTGAATAAGTTTAGCTTAAATGGCACAGAGAAGACTTATTTTGTATGCTTAGTTGGTCGCTTTATCTTGTTTTTCCTATTTTCTACGCTATTTTCTTCTGTTTTGGGTAAAAAATAAATCGAAGATTATTAAAAGAAACGAGAGTTTTTTCACAGAAACTTTTCCGGTCGATTATTTTGGTGATTCGCAAGGTTCCGTAGAGGAAGATATAACTGTCTTATCCATCTAGGTCACTATGGTCTGGACAAGTTTTCTCTAGCCTGAGTTAACGGCCTAAACTCATCGACTAATCAAGGCCGCCATTTTTCGGAATTAAAGTCCTCATTGGCCGTACAGGCCAAAAACGCGGGTCGCACTAAGCTAACGGCGTAGATGGCTAACGGAGTTATTTCTCGCTCAACGTAACCTCAGTATTAATGTTTCTTGATTTTGATTTTGGTCTTTAACAATTTCACTTACAGATAATTTTTGCGATCCGACATTTTTATGTGTTTTCACAAAAACTCACGAATAAGGGAAAATTACTCCGATGAAATATGACTTAAATATTAAGTTTAAAAATAACAGTCTTGATTGGTCAATGAGTTTAGGCCGTTAACTAAGGCCAGAAAGTTTCTTTCAATAATTTTCGGTCAAAGTTTCGGTTTATTTTTTACTCAAAAACAGAAAAAAGGCGTGAAGGCCATTATGGCGTAGATCTCCCTTGACGTAAGCACACTAATGTCCCCCTATATGCCATATCGATGGTAAAAAAAATCGTAGTGCATTCTGGTCCTTCGGGCTCTCATGGAAAAATGAAAAAAGACCTTCCATGATTCATTAACCTTTTAAACAAAATTCTGTTAGATCAATCTTTTAGAAGGATTCTAGTCCTAAATCTGTCACTTTTTTATTTAAGCAAGATTGTAGCTTCATATCAAAAGGAAAAATATGAATCTTTGATCATGATACCTTGCTTGTTCATAATCGATTAATAATTCTTCTTCATGATTGCCAAAACTACCTTCATTGGTTGAAATATCAATCAGCGCTGAAGTATCCTTAAAAAAACAATACGTGACATACGTTCGTGCTACTGGGTTGGAGATGGGTGTTTGGCGTGAAAGGACAGCATACTACAGTGGAAACTGTGGAAAGCGGGCATATCTTTAAGGCGAACAAAAACTTTTGAAAGAAACGGAATGGTTTACAGTGACAAAACACTCTAAAAATCGGACATCTGTCTGAAACGGCCAAACATTTTTGCACCGATTTCGCCAGCTTTAGATAGATTCAACTGTATAAAAAAAATGTAGAAGGTCTAAAAAATGTAGAAGATAAAAAAAGGAAACTCGCCTGATACCTGGAATCATGAGAAATATATCTTTTTAATTCGCTAACAGTCTTCTCAAAAAAAAAATCGTTTACTTAGTGGTTCCACGTCAAAATAGTTCTGACGCCAAACAAATGAATTAAACGAAAAAATTTTAGGAAAAACTAAGAGCGAAACAAAAAATTATTTAGTTGGTAAAAGTAAAGAATTGCTCGTAAATAAGCCCAATTTAGTTCGTATATTGCAAATTGCGGGTCGCTAGTTCAAACTTCGATTTATAATATTATTTATAGTATTCATTCAAGGTAGTTTTTTAAAGATGTTCAGGGGCTTGGTATCCTGAATTTTGTCAACATAATCGCATGTTGTACATTGACTTTCTTCTTGTTCGATACCCCCATCCTCGTCACGAGAACACGCACGAAGTTTCAATCTCAAATAACTCGATTCTTTACCAGTCCGCGTTTTTAGTTTGAATCTACTGCAACAAGCATAGTCAAACAGTTCAAAATTGCCATCGATTTTACACATGAGATAAGAGCACAAAACAAGTGGATCAAATTCAACAAGAAAATGTATATGTAATTGTTCGTAGAGCCCACATAATGCCTCCTCTTTCGCGAAAAACCTAGGACTGTTTAATGGCCGGTTTTTCTCTGTGAATATCCGAAGAGGTTGCTGTAAAAAAGGCCACAAGCCTCTCTTAATCTGCAACAGAGCCGTATGAGATGCAGGCAACAAGATGCTGTAACTTTCCTCCGACCTTCCCGTGAGATAATAGAACAGACCAAGGCAAACAGAACCAGCAATACCACCATCTTGTATTTTTAAAGGAAAATGTATCGAGGAAGCAAATAAGGATTCAGCATCTTTGAGTAATACAGTTTGCTTGATTCGCGTTTTTTCATCAATGCTGAATAGGGCAGACATAGCAAAAAATGCTAAGCCGCGATTCAAAATTATATCGGCTGTTTGTTGAAGCATGGCACTATCTGTTGCCTCAATCAGACGCTTCCGGATGCGCTGAATATTATCCGATCGATGAAGGGCCAGTGAGATGTTGAAATTGTATGTAAAAAATGATGAAAATTCAAGAGCATAACAGTGGACCATTTTGTAATAATTCCACGCTTTTCTACCACCGATTGGTACAAGAACATCATTATTTTCTTTCATGAAATCTTCTTGGCTTATGCTTAACAGTACATCCTGGAGAATTTGCTTAGCATCACCATCATCCTCAATTTTCTTGCACACTCCATACAACGACTTCAACAACTCCAGCGATTCACCGGGCACACTGAGATCACACGCCAGAATGCTGGAGAAAAGGTTTTTAGATACTTTATCCAGTCTCATCAAGAGCATGGTTATCTGACAATTGGTGAAAGTATCAATCATATTGTATTCCACTATGAAGTAATTGGGCATTTTTTTCTCTGACAAGTTTTCCTTCAAAACGTCAAATACATGACGAATTAAATTCAACAATGCATTGCTCTCCCAGAATTCATTAGAATGCATCTCGTCCAGCCAAAAAATAACAGTCTTTGCGAAATACGAGCATAGACCTCTCGTTAGCACACCGTCTTCTTGAAAGTATTTCTTAAACAAACTTTTGATGATGTAATAGATATTCATCTGTCGTGAGGTCCATCTCCTTATCAAAGCTTTTTCGCATATTGAGAATGAAAATCGGAACTCGAGTTCAGGTGTTGTACTGGCTTTGTGACAGACGGGCACAATGTGACAACCGAGTTCCATCGGGTTTCTCTTTTCATCTGCTGATCGTTCCTTAAAACTAATTCGCCGTCCTACCCACCGAAAACACTTAAAACATTCAACCAAGTCAATATCCGGATATAGACGATCACCGGTTGTCATCACCGCCGGACCATGAGCATCGGCAACATCGGTCGACTCCATAGAAGTGAATTTTACTGCCATAAATTTACTTCGATCCAAGTATCTCTTCCCGTTATAAGTTGTATACACGTCAAAGCCATTTCCTGGAACATCACGTATAAGTTCCAGACGGGTAAACCCTGAATGACAATCTGCAGTGTCTAACTTTAACACACCTTCTGAATAATCAACAGGAATTTCATCTTCGTGACCAACTACGATGAGGTCATCAGCCACATGCATCTTATCAATATCATTAAAGATGAGAATACCCTCGGCAAAGCTCCCTGTCTGTATTAAGTTACATTTGGACCATAGTTCTTCTTGTACAATCTCGTGTAGATCGTCAAAAAAATAGCAGGCGTTTCTTGCATCTTCAATGACAACAAATTCAAGAATCTTTTCGATAATCTTACTCTCACCGATCATCTTTTCTTTGAACGTTTTTGAACTAGTCTTTCATCACATCACATCGCATCACATTACAATAATAAAGACATTTTGTTCCAAGTCATAATAACAAAATAACACAAAAGAATTCTGATAAACATTCTTTTAAAAGAATTTTAATCATGGTTTCAGCAGAGAGATCTCCATCGCAGAGAGTTCTACATCACTGATAGCATCGGAAACATGTAAACTGTCAATTACTAATATCAGTGCATCCGCAATAAGGCTATAAGTAAATAAATTTTAGCACAAACGACATAAACAGATGTAGAATGATCATATAACGTTTTATGAAACTTTTCAAGAACTAACACCAGCAACCACTTACTTTAAAGAATGAAAGAGCAATCACTTATTTAAAAAGATCTACACTTCAGAATTCAGTGGTTTAATACTTTTACTTTTTGTGAACATGATCTAGCTCAAAACCTCAATTACGACAGTCTGGTAATGTCATCGCGCAGGTCCGTAGAAGCAATGATATGTGTACGGCTGAATGTTGGCGCCATTAACAAGTGTAAAGCTACTGCCAGAGTCACAAGTTCTGGCACACCGATGGTTGTCTGTTTTTTTGTTTTTATTCACGACATTCGTTAAGAATCGCATTAATTTCAAGGATATCAAAGATTATAAAATGTTTTGTTTATTTTATTTATCCTTGTTTTATTCATTTTAAATTGCTTAAATGTTTTGTTGTTTACCGCCCTTTCGATGTTGTCTTTGTTCCCCTGTGTTGTTTCGTACCTTATATTGTCTAAAAGTCAATGTATAAAGATTTTGTGTCAAGCAGAGTCTTTAGAGAGTCAAACCTCTGTGTAGCCATGACCACTGTCTTAAGACAAGTTCTATCATTACAGCTTGTTGTTTTGTCACCTCATCATCATCGTTTTACAATGAGATAACTTCGACATACTTCTGCCAATCCTATATTCATCATCATCCCTAAATCTGACCATAAATTTGCCCTTTTTTGGAAAAATACAAATACTTTAAAGAATTGTCTTCTGGAAGTTTCTGATGATACCTGTGAACGACAGGACCAGCTAGACATAGACAGACCTGGCCGTTGAACAATGGGATTGACCAGTGTATAAGGGAAAAGTAGAAACTTGAAAAGGGTGGAAGTAAGGTGGTATTAAAGATATTTACTTAGAAGCTAAGCGCCGTGCTCTTTCAACAGTGTACTATGGATGACTTATTCTTAATGTCTTCTAGTATCCCTCAAACTTAGAATTTGTTGGAGCGTTGTGTAACAGCCCTTCATTGCGCTGAAATGTGATTTACACCTTCAAAATCACGAAGCATTGTTACAGCTAATGACAAAGTCCTAGATAAATCTCCTTTTTCTGTCTTGCAAGAACCCATCACATCAATTCATGCAAACCCAGTTAGGTTTCTTGGCCGGACAATAAATTCATCATTGTCGGATTCGGCTGTTGTCCGACAAATTATTGCTGATACTGTAGAACAGGTCAAACTTATAGACAAATCTTCGCATAGGGACATTCACAAAGTGTGGTTTTTACATCATCTTCTAATTCCCCGGATACGATGGCCTTTCTTACTTTTTGTTCCTTTATCTCGTATTGTTTCACTAGAGCAAAAACTTCCTTCTTTCATAAGAAAGTGGTTGAGACTCCATCACTCTATCTGTAACATTTAAAAAGCACATCCTCTGTACTGAAATCTACTAAGATCAGTGTTCATCTTCTGCTGCCAGATTTGGCTGATCCTCTAGTGTCAGATTCTGCTACAGACTTAAAGGCTGGACACTTGAAGATAGACCAAACAGTTAAATCAGCAGAGAGTCAACTCCAGTTTAAGAAAATACTTGGTCCCCACCAGTCTGGTACCCATGCTAACCGCAAAGTTGTATCAAATGTTGTGCAAGACAATATGAATGACATATTTTACGCTCGAGCTGTTCAACTTAATGTTCAAGGTAACTGGACTAAGTGGTGCTCGTTTATTAAATACGATCTTTCTTGTCCGGTCATCAATTTGCACACTCTATCCGCTAAGCACATGTGAATTTACTTACCTCTTTAACGGCTGAAGCCACAATGTTTTGTCGCTTTCAAGGACTCGCTAATTTTCTTAAAGGTTTTATGTTGTTTTGACGCGTTAACACATCTGAGGACTAAGCGCGCGTAAAAGCCCCAAATAAGATTGCATCAATCAGAACAGAAATCAATCGTTCGCTGTTAAGTTTCAGTTTGATTGGCCAGCCGGGGTAAAATGTTATAAAGCCGCGATACTCGTGTAAACTTAACAGGGGGTCAAGTATCAGTTTGTGTGTGACCTATTTCCAAGGGTCTTGCATCATAGCCGGGTGCTTGTGTTCATGATATTTCACAATATGAAAAAGGTTACAGGTGGCGATCCTCTTCCTATAAAGATGAAAAAAATTGTTTGACTTGGCGAAAATTGAAAATTAAAATTGCGAAATTATAATTGAATTTTAATATTTGATCTTTTGTACGTATTTTGTATTTTGATTCCCAAATTAAATTGAAAATCAAAATTATTTACAAATTTTAATTTTTGATTTTTAATTTTTAACTAAATTTAAAATCAAATGGCCCTAAAACACAAGGATGGTTTATCTTAGGGGAAATCCGCAAAAATTATTTCGCTAACAAAATTAAAGACTTAATTATCTGTAAAAATGACGCATTTTAGAATCACTTATCCTAAAGAAATAAGTTTTGTTCCCTTAACTTTTTATGTGTTTATAGTTACACCTTAAAATTTTGTGACTTTTCCTAACTTTTATTTACCTTTATTTTCCAAAAAAAATTTTTTGGAATTATGCCGAAGTGTACTTTTTTATGTTGTGCAAAATTCTGAAAACAAATTTTTTATAAGTTTATATTCTTAGTTTATATTGTTATATTATTTTGTGTTTCTATTATTATTGTTACTAAATTCATCGCAATTATACAACAAACAAAATCATTAACAAAATTCAAAGTTAGTGCTTTTTTTCTATATGTCACCGAATTTGATGACGTCATCACCAAAAATGCTGAGGTCATCAATTCAATTTTAACCAAATTGTTTATTAATACCTTGACAACACTTGTGGTAAGTTTCAAGTCCAACGGACAACAATTGTAGAAATTACACAGGGGGTGTCGACTCAGTCGCATTGAGGAGCCCCTAAAAGGCCCAGCAGGAATAGGGTTAACGTATCTTGTGACTTTGCTTATTAAACCAAAGGACTTTATCAATTGACAAAGAATTTTCCACACATCCAAACCACAATCACTAAATTTTTTTCAATCGCACCACAAAAAAACATTGATGTGTGAAAATCATCAAGTCTTAGTAAAAACTTTATCTGGTATAACCATTCCTTCCA
Organism: Hydractinia echinata; assembly: GCA_030067915.1. Taxonomy (NCBI): domain Eukaryota; kingdom Metazoa; phylum Cnidaria; class Hydrozoa; order Anthoathecata; family Hydractiniidae; genus Hydractinia; species Hydractinia echinata. The sequence goes on from JASGCC010000089.1 coordinate 656,503, forward strand.
TCTAATTTGCGGAGCTTTCGCATGGATAGCTGGTAGAACACTAGTACTAAATATTGTAAACCAAGATCATTTAATATCTTTAAGCTACGTGTAAGTAAACAATTGACTGTTTTATACTCTATGGAAGATGCATCCACTATGGGTAAGTACCCTATTGATGACAGTCTTGGGATTTCTCTATCAAGTAACACATTAAATCTTATCTAGCCTAGGAAAAGGTCATCTTCTTTTAACATTTTCATAACGATATATGCAAGATGAAGGTAGTACCCGTGGTAGTACCTGAACGGAATGCTATGTTTTGATTGAAGTATCCAGTAAGGTTTTTATTTCATGAAAAGTAGGAGATTTTCGTTTGCCCAAATGACATGGTGGAATTTTGATCCTGGTGCATCAGGACTTCTTTTGTCCTTCTTGGTTTCAGTTTCACTTGATTCAGCATTGAATTTTTGTTGGACTAATGATTCCAGCGGTCACTCTTTAGTAAATTATCATTGTCCCAAATTGCAGTTGTGAAAGTGTTTCTGGTGATATTTTTTGGTAAAAAGCAATTGTCTTCTGATTCAATCTGTGCTAAAATCAGTTTTATATCTTAGCAGGGAATCGTAACTAATGCAATGCCCAAAAGGATTCAATAACTTGATGACTTTACTTGAACGATTAAATTCTTCACTTGGAGATTTGATAAATAAAATTCAGTGAATTTTAAATCACTCTTATTGGACTGGACATTATTAATCTCAGTGTCATCACGGTCACTATCATCATCAGAACAGTCAGAAAGATTATCTTCGACTATATCTGCAACAATCGTATCTGTACAAGCCACAAATTCACTCCTACTTCTATTGGATGGCCGAAAAAACTCTGAGAAAATTCACTTAACATTCTCCTCTTTAACTGTGAAGTTCTGTAGTTCTCTACTTTTCTATTATCTGTAGCTTCAACCTGTTGATTAAACATCTTTCTGTCATCAACATATTTTTTAATTATAAATTCTGTCTTAAAAAAATTAAAACTGTCCCTGCATCGATTTTTTTCGGAGAAAGTCTGATTCTGCAATTAATCAAACCTCAAATTTGGAGGTTTGGAGAACATTTGGAGAATTCGAAAAAGACGAAATTTTGAACAAATTCAACATTGCAGCTCCTACCCTTTTTGCTGGAACTATAGTCACAATAAAAGTTTACTGGAATTCCATGGGAGAAATTATGTATATATCCAGTAAGAAACTCAACGCAGGTACCTATTGATGTATAAATATAACAAACAATTCTAAGTGAAAAAATTCTTTTACAATTTTCTGAAATTATAGGTGGCTGAAATCCTTAGAAATTAATGTTGAATCTCAGTCAAAACAAAGAATTCTTGCAAAAAGGTGAACAGAAGGAGCCATCAATGTTGAAAGTATACCCTTTCAATTCCTGTTAAAGAGGGGCATGGAAATTTTTTTTAAATAAAGCACCATGGGGATTTAGTAGAAATTCCAACACACATTCTTAAGTATGTTGATGGACTCGATGAGTAAGTTTGTGCATAGAAATAGTATATGTTTTTAAAAAAGCTTGTCTGCAAAGTTATTGCATGTTAAAAATAGAAAAATGTGAAATGATCTCAAATTAATTTTTTTTTTTAGTTACTCACAATTTGTTGAAAAAAAAGCCCACAACAATGAAATCCATGTGAAAATTGGGGGAGATCACGGAGGAAAGTCATTCAAAATATCATATCAGTGCTGTACAATGCTCCATCCTAATAGTAAAGAAAACACGGTTGTCTTTGGCCTCTTTGAGGCTAAAGACTATCGCATTAATTTAAAAATAGGCTTATCAAAATTCAAAGAACAGGTACATTTGCTTCAAACTCTTGATTGGCAGTAAGCATAAAATTTTATATTGGCAAATTATAATATATATACAGAAGCCAAACAAAACTGTATTCAGTTCTAATTTATATGTATATAGTTATAATAGCTAGCAATATTGTCAAAAATTGTTGGCAGGACAAATATTTACAATAAACTTCACAATAACCTTGTATGTCTCAGTAGAAATTCATAAACGCCTGAGACAATGTTTCTAAACGTTTTTTATTTATAGGGCAAGGAAAATCAGAGTTTGGAGATTACGAATTCCTATGTGCAATGTATGGAAACACTGGAGCTAATGGTAACAGTTAAATAATTGAGTTAAATTTCCTCACACTTGATTTAATCTCTGCCAATGATAAATGTAAATATTTTCCACTATGTTTTTTCCTCCTTAGGACATCACTGCTGTCTGTTTTGTGAAATTACTTCACAAAACATAAATATCCCAACTTCGGTGCGGGGGAAAGCCAAGCAACGATCTTTGGCAACATTGAAAGCAGATTACGATGGCTTTAAAAGTGCTGGTGGTAATATAAAATTTGCCAAAAACTACAACAATGTCATTGATGAAGTCATGTTTAACATTCCTCTTGATCAGGTAAATATTTTAAATGATTAATTACGTCCTCTGCACTGCTGTTAAATTAAACACAAGATATAAACTGGATGATATATTTTTAGGTGTCACTTCCATCTTTAGGTACATATTTGAATTTTTTTAACATGTTAGAAAATAGATGTCATCAGTTAGACGTCAAAATAGCTGGTAGTATGGCTATCAATAACAATATGATAGACGAAACAGGCTTCAAGTCTTACGTGGATAGTCAAATGAAAATACATGACCTGGAATACCTTTCCAGGATTATATGGAGAAAATTGACTTCGTTCATGAAGCACTTGCCACCAACGTTTTGAAGAGCCCTGAAAAGGAAGGAGAGTTACGTAACATTTTTGAACCAACCTTGGAACATTTAGAAAGAAAATTAAAGTCACACTTTTGTTTCCTAAAATTAGTTGAAACAGATCGATGATTTAGAGAAGGTAAGTATATTGGAGAAAACTACTGGTCCATGTGTCAGACAATTGGATGAGAAGTTAAATCAATTGAGAGTAGAACGTCAAGCGTATCATGGCAAATCTTTTGTAGGCAATGATGTCCACAAAATGCTTAAGGTAAAATTCAACATTAGTAATGTTCCTGCCGTATTGAAATTTACATTTGTTATGTAATTTGTGTTGTCGCGTTTGTGCTCTGCTGTAGAGTTCGCTCTGCGGTGGAGTACAAGATGCATTATATTTGTTAGTTTTGTGTTGTGATGTGTTAATTATGTAAAAAGGATAATTGTAATTTTGGTACTCTTTTTAGTTAAATTTTCCCCTTGAGTCCGTTTGTTTTTTGCACATCTTGCACATCTTTTTTCTGTGCTTGCAGTGTTCAACATGTAGCGACAGGGTCGGACATAAACTTCAGGAATATATTCGCTGTTGAGTGAATTAGTAATTTATATTCGCATATCATAGGAGTTGTCCTGAATCTCAGTTACAGTTTCAGTTGTTTTTCTCTCACTTGTAGTTGGCTTGGCTTACGCCACTATATTTCTAGTAAGTGTTTATTTCTTAATATTTATGTCATGTTACATGTGTTATTTGTTACTTAAACTTCGCCTTGTATTTTGTTGTTTAGCGAGTAAGATTGTTAACTACTCCGTTGGAATCGTGTTTTTAATTTTCAAGCACCTACAAGTAATATTAGTAAGGAATATTCTACGTGCTCCTCAGTGGAGGTAAACCACCAACTGTAGGTTTCTGTGATTTTTATTTTAATATCAAAATTAATTATATATAGGTACAAAACATATTTCATAAAATATAAAAGTTAAAAACAAGTTTAAAAACCAGCAAAAGCTTTTCGATATAATATCATCATCAGTGCTATATACAAATGCTTACAGGTACAGAACATTTTAAAGCTGTGTAACAGTATTCCAATTTTGGTAGTGTCCTTGGGTTTTGTCCACGGATATTCATATGGAGGCAATAGAGATTTGCAATCTCTTTAAGCTGCTCTTTCAGCACTATTCAATGTGTCATCAGTTGATTAATTCAACACGATACTTTCATGACAAGAGGTACTATATAGCCACACCGCACAAATTTTGATCAGCTATCAAAACACTGATGGCGTACTTAAGATTAACCTTTCCTGATGCATCGGAACTCCAAAGTTATATATGTTGGAGGATCATGTGGTTGAGTTTATACGAAAATGGAAAATTGGACTGGGGGTGTATGAAGAACAAGGGGCAGAAATTATCCATACAGAATTTAAAAATTTTAGGGCAGTTTATACAGCAGTGAGGCCACATACTGACAGAATAAAGTTGAAATAAATGTTGGAGCATCACCATTTGAAAGTAAAACCTGTAGCCAAAAGTCTTACACCACAAGTCAAAAAAGAAAGCTTAAGAACTATGAGAAATAAACATATAGCTAGTTCACTAAGTGCATAGACATTTTCCTGTCTTATTTTTATGTATAATTTAGTTAGTTAAGTTTTAAAATAGCAGAGTAAATAGTAAATCATGGTACTTACTAGGTTGTATGAGCGTTGTGCGTTTCTCTTCCGTCATGTCGTCTCAAAGTTGACCAGTCCGTCATAACAGTGCTCCATTATAATTTTTTCAGAGCTTATTTTTAAAAAAAAATATGTAAGCAGCAAACTGTTGTTTTCCACAGCGTATTTGAACATAAATCTAACTCTATATGTCTTTGAATGTTTAGAATATGTTAATTTAATGATTATCGTAAGATGTACAAAACTCGGAAGAAAAAAAGTTGCACAACAAAAGATGGTGTTATTTAAAAACACCTTGTTCCATGCTTCGTTTTTTCAACACAACCGTGTTTCTGAACACAAGATCGATTGATTTGCATCCAAGAGTAAACATCTTTTTAAATAATAGAGACGCCCTTATTCAAAATCATTCAAGGGTAACATCTAAATACACAATTAGCTGGCGCTCCGCAACATGCGTACCATCTTGAAATCTTGCTGAAAATGCGAACGTCCGCCGCTAATGCGAAGATTAAACTTCCCAACCTGAATGAACGTGCCCACACAAACATACTAAATTGCTGTATTATTGTATTATTGTAAGAAATTTACTGCTATTTAAAGTTTTTGCCATAGCCATTCTATAGATTGCTACATTGAGAAATAATATAAACAAAAAAGATTTTACAAACTTAAAAGCTTTCTACATTTTCCTCGGAGATAACTTTTGTATGAGGTCGCTAACAGCACGTAAATCAAAGCGTCGGATACAAAACCAATGGAGTACATGACGTTAACTGTTACTGCCAGAGAAAATGAGTGATCAATAACGTTTAAATATGCTAAAAGCACCACTAGATCTGGAATAGCGATGAAGAAAACAAAAGTCAGTATTAACAAAGACGGTAACAACAAGTGGAAACTTCTGGCTTTTCTTCGCTGCGTTACAAATCGAGGGTTATCGGTGCCTATGACAGAGAGCTGTTCCGTGCCACTTGCAATTGAAATAGTGGTTCGAATCTTTCTTCTTTGTCGTATCTTTCTGATGATGTAAATATAGGTAAGAAGTGTGATAATGATAAAAAGAGAATTTGCAAGTGGATAGCCATATTCATACGCTACATCTACAAGGTTGGCACATCCATTTGTTTGGTCGGTCCGTATGGATACAAGAAATGATAAAAACAAACACACGCCTGCCAACCAAACAAAGATCATCGAAATCTTTGTTTTATCTGCCGACCAGTACAATGGATAACGAAGGTTTAGATAAACTTCCGCTAGACGGTCCAGCGTCAAAATATACATGACGGAGTAACACGTTAAGGTTGATGATAAGAATCCTATTGTAGAAAGTTGATAACTAAAGCTTTCTTTCCCAAAGAGCTCGTAAAATCCAATTCCTAGTGCACCAGTAATTGATAACGATATTTCTGCTAGACTAAGATTGATTATGAATAAAGTTTGACTTCTACTAACATTGGAACTTTTTGTCAAAAGCAGCACAATGCCAAGACAATGCAATATAAGAGGTATGATGTAAGTTATCAGCGAAATAATCCAAAGTTTCATTTTGATGATTGAAAGGTCAAATTATTTAATTGCCAACTACCAATCATCTGCCTTCTTATAAAACCTTACAACTTTTTAGTTTTGCCGAAACCCTTTTAAAGCCTTTAATTCGACGCAAAACAAAACCCCTGAAATGAAATTACATAAATTATTCAAAAACTAATCATGTCGTTCTGAAAGAATTACCAAATGAGCTTTTACCATATGTATTCGAAAATGTATAATGCAACTTTTATGTATATAGGTTTGGTTATCGTTAAAACAAAAAGCCTTAAAAGCCTTAAAAGTAGAATAAAAAATGTGTTAAATTAAATTATAACGGAATAAATGTAATATATGAAAAACATGAGATGAGATGAGATAATTTTTGTGCTTTAATAGATATTTCGACTGTTTCTATATTTATTTTTCCTGCAGATGAAATTTAAAAATTCCACCCTTTCACTGCATTGATTTATAAGCATTTTTTGTATCGCATTACGTTTGGCAGCTAGTTTCCACTCCTGTTTTTTATGATTGTTTAGTAAGAATGAGAAAACGTCTGAAAAAAATTAGAACGAGAATATATTGTTTTACATTTTCACCTTGAATGTTTAATTCTAACAACATTGTTCAAATTACAACTGCTGTCGCGTATTGTAACTTAGGCTCTTCCAAGACCCTCTTTGAGCCAATGGAAACAATATTGTTGGTATCTGTGAGTGTAACGTTTATAACTGTGTTTAATATTTGTTCAAATCAATGTGTAACATCAGCAACCCGCAGGATCAGGAAAAACACTGAAGCATTACTTCAATTAGATCTCTTTTATGCTGAATTACTTTTTTGCATCTAACCATGGTACGAACATCCAACTAGTACGCGACATGATAATCATGATAGCGGAAAAAATACGCAAAGTACATGAATATCATGTACTTGAACGCGTCGAAGTCGGACATAACATATCTATTTTAAAGACGGTAGCAGAGTGGTGTATACACAGCCGCTTTATGTTTTATTGTGTGTTGTGGTTAAATTTTGTTAGTGCAAAATGTCTAATGTAAATAATAAGAAACCTGGCGAAATAGGTAAGCCAAATACAAATGAATAGTTGATGGTTGACCTTATTTTTCTTTCTTCCGTGTTATCTCCCTCTTCTGTTGAGTGTCACTACCACCACGTAAGGGTACCTATGGTTCCTTTCATTCCCTTTTTCCTTCCACCCCTTTTCTTGCCCTCCTTCTCCCTCTGATTCGTCCTTCTCTTTTGCACTGTGTGTGTGATATAGCTAGTTAGCTATATTTTTAGTAGCCTGGGTAGTGTGGTTGAGTGTATGTGGTGTATGTCCTTCTCCAAGCCCACAACAGAAATCGTATGGCATAATAATATAAGGCCTGGTTGATGATACACAGGGTCATATCATGATAAATTCTTGTGTGATCACCTTATATTATACCCTATATTCTATGATGTAACATCGCATTACTGCATTTCAATCAGTTGTTTTGAAATGTTTAGAAGAGGATCTACAAGGAATATAATCACAAGATTTTTTGAAAAGGAATTGCATAAATCGGAAAGCTGTTTTGAATACCGTTTAATGCAACAAAAACTTCGTCAACAAGAGTTTAAAGCTAATATTCGATGTTATTAACTGATAGCTATTTTCAACCAGTTAATACGGGAAATTCGCAGCGCTGATCGGCTAAAAAGCGCCTGTTTCCTCTATAACGGGGTAACATGAATTTAAAATCATCAAAGCGCGGAATTGGTCATAGAAAGAAATTACAAGCAGTTAGAAAAGGATTTATAGATGCAGAAAAGCATGTAGAAGGTGAAATATATGCACCAGGGCCATTTTAATGTTGCATTTAAAGGCAAGATTTATTTTCTCATGCAAAACCAAGATTTTTAGCTCTTTTTTTTTAATTTGTAATTTTTATGTCCGATTTTCTCTTTTATGCGTTTTTACTTACATCAAATCTCATATCTAGAGTTCTGAACAAGATTTTTCCTTGAAATTTTGTGAGAAGTTTCATTAACATACATGCTAGGACTAGAATTAAACTATTAAAATAAGTTTTTAAGTTGTCCAAAGTGTCATACTATTGACAAAATTACATCAAATATTCAAAATGGCATATCAAAAAAATTATTCCATAAAATTTCATCATTTTAGTACATGTCCTTCAAAATCATATAAAGAATGACCCCTGCAAGTTTGAAACAAAAAGCTTGACCTGATTAGTACCTAATTAATTATGCAAAGAAAATATTAAACCTATTTTTGACTTATTTTTAAGAATTTTTTCTAAAGGGGATGCACCACCAAGATGAGTAAACATTGGCATGCTTTGTTTAAAATAACTTTTTCAGGATTAATTTGAAAAACATATAACCTTCTTCGCTTTGGTTTTCTTTTTTCAGTTGATAAACAACTTGTTTCCGTGAGATACGGCGCGCACATGGTAAACCGGCGGTTAAATTAAATTACTCCATGTATAACGACCCCGTACGGCTGTTAAAATAAAAAGACAAAAAAAAACGCTTAAAAAAAAATTAGTTTTAATAATATAAAAAAACAGAGCTTTATTTTTTAAAGTAATAAGAAAAAAGAATTAAATGTTTAAAAAGTAACCACCTGATTTGCGTTTTTTTTTAACTTAGTAAATTTTAGCGTAACGCCACGCTTTGGTGACACAATGCATGAGAAATAAGAAAGTGATCAGTATATTTTTGTCCTTGGCCTCACCGTGCCGACACACACACACAAGGCGTATTAATATATAGATATATAGCGATGAAGGCCTCGACATGCTAACCTAAGCAGCGGGAATCCTCCATAAGACAATAGGTCACGTGATCTGAAGCGTGTCGTAGAAATTATTTAAAAATGGCAGCATGCTGTAAACAAACACGAGCCAGATAGTAAGAATAAAGTCAATGACAGAGCTTCATTTAATGAAAATCACACGGAAAACATAGATGCATCGCATTATAAACGTAATATGATACATTTACGATATGAATACTATGTGAAAGCTATACGTTTTGGAAAATTTGTTCCAGGGAGAGTAAACTGAAACTAATGTAATGTGGCATAACTATTACATAAAGAAAGCGAGAAATAGCCAGCATACACCAGACCGTCGCATTGTCAAATCTTTTGCTCGTGCGCGAGCTGTCAAAGACGATGATTTAACAGTTGTTGAAGCTTTTTTCGAGACAAAGACTTCATGGTTGTTTAGTTACCGCAAGTACTATGCCTTATTCAGTTGAAACAGGACTCAACTCAAGTGTGACTCAACTTCCTCTCTGTTAGCTAAAATATATATGCTCATGAAACTACAGCATATCACGCGTCTTCTTAATTAAAAGAGCACATTTGACGCATTTCATGACGGTATTAATAATTTACACCCAAACATTCATTTCAAAATTGAATATGAAAAGAACGGTACGCTTCTTATCTTAGACACTCTAGCGTTCCGCGTTTCGTTATTGATAAACATTGCGAGTTGGGTCAAACCACGCAAAATTTTACCATTTAACCTGTTAACTTTTTATATAGAATAGAAAGCTACACATGAATAACAGCATATTTTGTAGCAGGAAATGGAATCAGACAAATAAATAAATAAATAAACAAATAAAAAATATCGAAGTAAAAAAAAATCTCTCCTTAAAATAAATTTACTTGTTAAATATAAACATTCATGGAAGTGAACAGATGTTTCCTGCATTTTTTTAAATATGGTTCTTTCATGTAAAATACCCATTGGTTTAAAACCAAAAAATAATGTATTTTAATTGGCTTCAATTCGGCTAACATCTCAGCAACCGTATGTCTAATGCATTTTTTAAAAAACGATCAGCTTCAATCCAATGCTGTAAAAGGTAATTATTCACAGATGTCGTAAATTCTCTTTTTCTTTTAATTTTTGGGAAGTTGATAAATAATTTTTGTTGTTGTTGACCATGCTACTTCAGGCACTGTCGTGGCTAAAACGTAATGGTTTTTATCGACTGATCAATGAATTTAAGAAGGACCTTGTAAATACAACGTTGTAAGTTTGGTCGCAGTTATTTTTATGTTTATCATTTGTTTAAATTTTGTTTCATTTTTTTAAGAGCTTAATCCACGGCGATATTTTCAGGCGATAGTTAATTCAATTTCGTTACAATCGTCCAAAAATATTATTGTGTCCCCAAACTTTGGTATAATTACTGCATTCTGATTGGCTGAATAAAAAAATGTTGACAAGGGCTTTTTTGTTACTCGCAACATTTTTCTGTCACTTGGAAGCATCTTTTTGTTGCCAGTAACAAGATACAAAATCAAATCAATTTGATCTTGTATCCTGTTACTGGCAACAAAAATGATGTTGCAAATAATAAATAAAAAAAATGCTGTGAGCATCAAAAATCTACACTGGCGACACAAGTAAATATATTTTGGGCGAAAGTAATTAACGTAAATTTGTTACAATCGCCTAAAAGGTTGTCTTGTGTCCCTGTGGCTTTAGCAAAAGTACTTTCTCAATTCCGATCGATTTGAACGCAGATTTAAAAAACGGGTAATGAAAAATAGCAGTTGAATTTCGTGGGAAGAATTTTTTTTAATTAGTTTGGTCGGCTAAGGAAACATTTAGCTGATAAAGAGAATTAAAATATCCACGTGGTTAGGTAAGGTTTACAAAGCCGCTCAGTCCACTTAGGCAGATAATTGATTTAAAATATTTCAACAACGCCATCAATGATCAGCTATCCTGAGAACTTGGGTAAAAAATTGACCAATTTTATTTTTATTTTTAATTTTTATGTTTGCTTTCAAGTTAGCCTTCTAAAAGTTCCAATTCCAATTGAACGTGTCAGAATCTGTAGCATGAGATACATTCAACCATAGGCTAGTCTTTTGTCTTATTGGCCTTTATGGCAAGGCAATATATTGATTTGGAAATATTAAGAAAAAGATGAAGATTTAAACCAAACATAGAAACAACTCTTTCCTTTTTATGACCATTTTCAGAGTTAATCCAGATCTCATTGAATGTTAGGGATTAGTTCACAGTTGTCCAAGGATTTTTAGCCTATATGAATGTCATTCAATGTGTATATATATCCTATTTACCCCTTCTTCCGATACAATAGAATAGAAGAGAGAATAAGCAGTCGTTACTTCACACTAACTTCTGTGATATCATCTCTGTATTAGCAATGCCCGTATTCTGCGCAAGAAAAAAAATTCGTGCTGTGGAAACACGAAATGCGATATATTAAGGACGGGCGAGCCCGTGGATCTATCCACAGGTTGCTGACTAGTATTAAAAAGATGGCGTATTTTCATAAACGTAAAAATAAGTACACATAAATAAATAAAAAGCATGTACGATAAAAGCGTAAAGCTGCTATTGGAAAAACATGTACAACATATCATTTTTTTTTCGGCTTTAGAACTCACACAGATTGTGTCAGTAAATTTCAAAACAAATTAAGGGAAGAAGATATGTTAAATACAACATAAACGAAAATACAATAGTTGAGCTCAGAGCTATTACATGCACCGCAACACCGATAAAGCAAATTGTAAAGATAACACAGCTGCCGACAATTGTGCTGTGATTTTTCATAATTACATGCAAATGTTGCGAATATTCGCAAAACTTGTCAACTGCTCTCTACGGCAGGTGCCTTTTCCAGTTACAAGTAGATATTCCTATTGTTAACTGTTAATACGCCAATCCGTCTGTAGGATGGAGGAGTTTTGTGAGAAACAGCTGCGCGGTGTAAAATGTCGCATGTAGCATGTAGGAATATGCTCACACTAATTAAAAAAAATCAAAACAATAGCTTCTAAGATTGGATTATTTTAAGTTCGCCTTTTGGACATTTCAAAAGGGATGTGATGTAGTGAAAAGATATAGTGAAACGATATAGTAGTATCTGTGTGTGTCAATCGTAAGTATTTTTAATGCGTTTTCAAGCCTTTGTTGAATTTAAAAATTTTGCATTATAAAAAGTACAAAGTTAAAATATAAGTCAAAAATCGTAATCTTGCAGTATTTCGATTCTTGGCAAAGTCATTCCGAAGCACGAATCTATTTTTTCTGCTTAGCATTGAGCATGAAAATATTACAATAGGCGGTTGTCTGATTAAGCGTTTGCTGTGCTTCCAGGACTTTCGGAGCTAAATTTGGAGCTTTACTTAATGTACTAACACATTCTTTGCACGTTCTTCATTTATAACAGCACCAATATAACTTGAAAAGGTCGTCCTGGTGAAATTAACGCAAAGAATCAATCCTTTTTTTCTGTTAATTAAACATAATTACCCTGTTTTTTTTTTAATCTAAAGTTCTTTAAATTTTGAAAGGTCTAATACTAAGACTCTTGCTGAAAAAAAATTGTATAAAAATTTTCCTCATGGTTGCTTGTGGCAGACGGGAACTTTAGCGTCAAATTTCACAAGAAAATTCGAAATTTAAAAAAAATATTCATGGTTTCTGTGCCAATTTCACTCTCTGTCCTCAAAATGATCTCCAATGGTTTGTGAAATTGAGAGAGATTGTTTTGTCATTATTTTTGTTCAAATTCATGATTCATAAATTGTTCTGCGATTCACACAATATTCTATTAAAATTATCAACTCTTAAATAAGCTATTAAAAAAACTTACTTTACAAATTGACAATACGCCACCATCGTCAATTCTGTAGCTGAATTAGCCACTACACTACAATAAGTGAATTATTTATTTATTTATCTTTATATACTTTATCTTTGAAATGTAGAAACTAAAAAATTGACGAGAGAGTTTGTTTGTTATAATTTAAAATTATTTAACTTTCAAAGAAGTTCTGTTTCGTTCTTCAAAACCTCATAGAAAAGAGTATTTATTTAACGTAAGGTATTTTTGTTTGTTTCTTTGTTTCTTTGCACGTTTGTTTATCTAGGGTTAACAAATTATTTTATATATATGTTCATTTTATGTATTAAGGAACACATATTGCTATTTAAAGATAGCTTTATTTGCGTTTGTTTGTCTCATCTAACATTTAATTATTAAAAAATGTTTTTAAGGATACGCCCCTAACCGCTCCCAAGTAAAAAACGTATTTCTAACATGAGGGGCGGAGAAGATAAGATTTATAACATCCGGAGACTAACTAAATCATTTTATGAGGGGCGGAGAAGATAAAAAAGACAGAATTCAAGTAATTAAAGTTCTGTTTCTTTTTAAATAATATATAATGATAAAAACATGTTATGATTATTTAGTAGAATTTGATAACGACAAAACAACAACAAAAAACACTTCTAGACTGCAACCTTGCCTTCAGATTTATTCCATTTAATATGGTTTCATACATTTCCTAGCCAATGAATTTTTTCTTGACCTTTACAGGTGACTTCTAATTCTTTACAGGTGACTTCTAACGGTAAGCCTTTTGGCCAATGGCTTTGAAAGTATTTTAGAAAAACTATGTAAATGGCTGTCACCTCCCCCTCCCTCTAAATCGAATACCCTATGAATCGTACCCCGCTTTAATTCGGATACTCCTGTGAATTGCCCCGTCCCACTTCCAACCTTCTATATCGGATACCTGTATGAATCGCCCCCCGCTCTAATTCGGATATCCCTATGCCCCCCCCCCCCTTTCCCAGCTCTCTAAATCAGACACCTTTCTAGAATGGGATTAATTTTTATTTCTTGCAAATGTTATGTTGCATTGTGCTTTCTGATAGTAACGCTTTTATCATAAAAGTAAAAAATAAAAAAAAGTACATATTTATCAGAAATGAGTGTTGAATAATTATTCAGTGAAAATGAAATTTTCATACCGTTTGATTACTGTGATAGAGAAAAACCACAATTAGAATCCTGAAGCAATTGGTTATGCACCGTTGTTTTATGCAGGAGTTTGTTCTTAAAAAAACCGCTTGCCTGTGTAAACACAACATTTGATGAAACAATGTCGCTCCTTCTAAAATTGCACAGTTTAATTTATTTTTGATATCCTATTTTGGAACGATATTGATAAATGTGAACAGAGAAAACAATCCAGCTTTTGTGAGCATTTTTATAACACACTTTTTGTAAAGTCTAAAGCAGTAATGTTTAAAAAGGTACCTAGCTACGTACGAACCATTTTGGGAACTAAATTCACGCACCTACCAATCAGCAGGAAAAAGGACAAGCTTACAGAAAAATGATGACATCATAGCGAATTGCTTATGTCAGTAAATATTTATACTTGCCAAGTCATTGAAAAATTAATTGAAGGTGGTTAAATCCACCACCCAGGTGAAAATATTTCGCAAAGGAAAATGTAAATATGATATATTATTAAACTTTAAGGTGTTAACCATAGGAAGGGTGAACGAACACAAATCTAAAAGTAAGGAGAATAATTCGAGCGGCAAAATAATTTTTTTTTTTTTTTAATTAGTTAGTATATCTATGGTTATTTAGAGAGAGAGAGAAAACAGATGAATATATCATATATTAAAAAAGAAATTTTTTGATTGAATTATGTTGTTGTGATCTCCCGCATAGTGTCAACAGGAGTTTGGTGAATTCTATGAAGTTATAATTATTCTTTCTATGAATGTAGAATAAGATGGAGAAATCTTGAAATCGTGAGAAATGGGGAAGTTTTCTAAACGACAGTATCCATTATGTTTGTGGTTGCACTTTATAGCTAGAAATTGGTGTAAAAAGATGTATATAGCCATGATACAACTATCTTTAGTTTGCAAGTTGAGTTTAAACCATTTCCTTATCAGTTCACACATACGTTGATTAAGAAATTTGAAAAATCAATTGCGGTGTTTCAACGTCGATGCTCAATATGCTGAATTTCCATTTCATTAAAGATGGTAGCGTTTCCAAATTTTTATAAGTTGTTCGTCTGCAAATGCATTGAAGTGACTCGTCTTGCAACCAAAAAAGCGGCCTTAAACGAGGTCATATCTTGCAGACAATTTTTAAAAAGTAATTTACCCATTTAAAATTCGAGTTGTCCGTTCATTACATTTGTGTGCTTTGTAACATTTCAAATGTTTCTACGTGCTTTTGGTAAAAATAGAACGTATACAATCTGGTCTTTCCTTCCTCCATCTCAAAATTCATTACCTGGAATAAAAAAAGTTTGTAAAGGATACAAGACGTTATTGCAAAATATTCTACCCCATCAAAATGTCCGCAAAGCGTAATAAATTGCATTTATAATTTAAACCAATTTCAACAAAAAGCTGTGGTAAAATAATAATGTCTGACCAAAAAAAACAATCACATGCTTTTGATTTTGTTAGCTCAAAAAATCCCTCCCGCTTTGAACAAAACAAAAGATTTATTTAGAAAGTTAAATAAAAGAAGAAATAAGGGAATTTTTGATAAAAAATTATCAGTAAAAATGTATACAAATAACTGCACCTGTAATGGAACAAAAAATATGATTTTAGATTTGATAAAATGTTAATTCTATCGTTTATGTATTCTATACATTTTTATTTTTTCGTTTGAACCTACAGTAGTATGCGTGCGTAGGAAATTCTATTTTTTTTTGTCTTCGATGAACATAGGAGGCACGTATTCTTTTTAAATATTTAATAAATTATGATTGTTTCTAATTTGATTAAAATATTCCTGTTCGCTCTCTCTTATCCTTTCGTTTTTCTTAAGGAAAAGTGTTTTAACAGTAGAGTCTTTTAAAAATATGCTACTTTATTATTGGTGTTTCTATGTGTGTAGTTTTTATTTTATTTATTTTTTACTTAACATTATCAGCTTTTTCACTCAATCGCTCACACACACGCGCTTAAGCTGTTTTCGTTTATTTTTAGTAAAAATGGCGCACTATCTGTTCCTAGCTGTAACTGTGATCGTTCTTGGTACTAAGCCTGCTGCTTCTGTAATTGTTTGGGATGAAAAATCTTTACCGCCAGATCAAACGATACTCATTCAACAAAAGTATCTCAAAGACAAATACACTAAGGTAAAAAGTTTTTTTTTATTGTATGAGCAAATTTTTTCAGGCGATGACCAAGCTTAGACAAACGTTTGTAACATATTGACCAACATGTTTGTGTAGTTTAACAACGTTTATCATGCATATACTTTAGACCAACGACAGTCTGGCAGATTACGAAGCGTTAGTAAAACCGCTCAAGAAGTATTCCATAGATGAAAAATGCGACAGCGGAATGGATTTTGGAGTAGGCTTTCAAGTTTACACTCCATATGTAAATGCAGGCATGGACTTCGACGGTAAGTGTGTCAGAATTTATGGTTAATGTTCTCTACAATAGACAAGTACATCTCCAAAACTTGTCAAGGTTGGCTTTAAACAATATTATTCCACCATCCGGATAGCTTACAAATAATCTATTTACTTTTCAATTCATTGAAATTTGAAAAATACCTTCAGTAAGGGCTGGCGTAAATGCATGTAATAAGAATATAACCGGCACCTTTGAAAATGCTGATAAGAGAGAGAACATATTTACTGTATTTTTCGGCATTATTGTTTTAGGGAATTCAATTTTGTCTGGGATAATACCGCACATCACAAGAGATGCAATGAGGTTTTGCTGCCCCAAAAGCAATTTCACATTTGGACACCTTTTCAATTCCATATTGGATATTGAAGAACATTTTGAGTCTGACACTGAAATTGATTTGTCGTTTCCCGTTTATGGTAAGTTTCGAAGTTATATTTATATTTACTGACTTATTATATTCAGGCTTATAAGATACGCAAGATAAAAAGTACTTTGAACCGCTAACTCGCAAAATATTAAATGATATGACGCCAATAAGTACTTGCTCTTCGATAATGCATTTAAACTGCTGCTGCATATAACCTAACATTCTGATTTTATTTTGTAGGACTAAATGGGAAACATTCAACAGAGTTCAAAGACTTCCCCTTCATACCAGTTGTTACAGCGCCAAGAATAGTCTTACTAGTTCCTGACCAATTATTTCAGGATTTAAATACAAGAACCCAGGTGCTCATGAAAACAATATTTAACGCTTGGCCGATGTTAATCTTCATTATAGTGTCGGCTATGTTGGCTGGCTTGACAGTATGGCTATTGGTAAGTTGTACTAGATTTATATAAAGAAACAGGCAGAGTGGTGTAGTGGTAGAATATTTGACTTGTAATCATAAAGTTGCAGGTTCGAATCTTTCAATCTGGCGCACTTTAAAAATGTAGTGTTATCAGCCCATTTGGAGCCATCTACTGACCAACAATTAGCTTGTGTAGCAGGCAATCCAGTTAGAGAAATGCAATGTGTCTCCAGCGAGTTAGGAAACATAGCTTACGTTGGAATAGAAAAATAGTCAAGATTCCTTATATTTACCTTTTTCAGTTTACCTTTTACTGATATGGCATTGAACGGAAAGTATCTGTTACATTTATTTCCCACTGTTTGTTTTTTGCGCATTAATGCTCAAGGCGGACAAAAAACGATACTAATCAAGACACGAGATCTGATTGGGCAAAAAATAATCGTATTATTGTTCCCCAGATTGAATCTGAGTATAGTAATAAATACAGACAAAAAAGTTATACTTGTTTAAAAACAGCATAACCTTTTTTATCCGAATTAAAAAATTTAGAAAAAAAAGGTTTACACATTAGGAAAGGGTAAATGTAGCTTCATAAATAATTGTTTCCGTCTTCAGATGTAACACGTTAGTAGTTGGCCATGCTGACGCCCAACTAATCAAAAGTTAAAAACATCATTTGTTTTCGTAGGATAAAAAGAAAAACGCACAAGAATTCCCACCGACATTTTTTTCGGGCGCATGGGAAGGGATTTGGTGGGCTTTTGTTACTATGACAACCGTTGGGTAAGTACTGATAAAAATTATCGCTTGAAACCAACTCGACAGATTCAGTGTTTTGTGATGATTTAGTGTTATCATAAGTTAGATGAAGATACTTTTAACATTCGCTCATGATCACAGTATCAGAGATTGGTCCCAGACCGTATTTCTTAACATTTCGTCTTTAAAAAGACATTCTGACGATTGAAATTATTATATATCCTTATATAACTTCAAGTTGTTTATATGCTATTTATTGTCGATTTCCATGATCTCAAACACGAATGATAAGATTTGCGCCAATCGCGTTGCGTTGGTACAAAAGGAAATGCTTAACGCAGTACCGTTTCGTGCGAACTCGTGGAAATAGGTTTAAGAGCTCTTTACAAAGCTCTTAAACCTGGTAACGATATTGAAATTTTACCAAAAATAGTCTTGTGTATACAGAGCATGAAACTATCGGGGTTTTTTTTTATAGCTATGGCGATCGCTCTCCAAAATCTCTCTACGCTCGTGCATTTTGTATTATGTGGATTCTAATGGGGATTATTCTAATTTCACTTTTCACTGGTTTGGTCACAGCAGCTTTATCAGCCAGTGCGACACCTGTTTTCAATATTCCTGGTGCAAAGGTCAGACATTCTTTCTACAGTTCATAAATATTAATAAGATTACATATGCATGTGTTCTTTGAAACTAAGAACATTTCCACTTATCTAAAACAGCTTAACCCTATTAATTTTGGGAGGTCCGTTATTTATCTCACGGGAGGAGCTGTTGGCATAAAATTACGCATGGGCGTAGTCCCTGATGCACAGATTTGAAAACGTTATTAATGTTATGATGACGTCATAATTTTTAAAACCTCTAAATTTCAGATCAAAGACTATATCTTAAAACGTAGTGACAAGATCAAGTGGTTTCAGGGCCGCTCTACCCAAAGGCGATGTCTCGCGGAGCGTCTGGGACCTCCCCCCCCCTCCCCCCGCCCTAGGCACGAATAGGGTTAACAATATCTTTAGCATCCTTCAATATTTACCATAATTTGTCCCCTCGAATTGTAATCTAGGCCATTTTTTAAAATATTTCGCAGATCGGTGCAGTTCGTGGAAGTATTGAATATCAGGTTGGTGTTGGAATGAATGCTGAAATGACTGGTAAGAAAAAAGAAAGAAATTTTTTCCTTCTGATCAATTTATTGTTTGTTTGCTAAAAAGAATACACAAGAATGAATTTTGTACACGAATCTTGATTTCATCAAAAAACAAAGTTTGAATAAGATAACCTTTAGAAGCTTCGTCATAGAAAATATTGCTGTGATGCAATTTAATAGAGGAGCGATAAGGGGTGTAGAGATAATTATTACACACCATAAAGAAATGTAAACTCGAAAATCACCCTCGCTTTCATACTTTGGGATAGGTGTACAATCACACCTTTCAATACTAGTCTGCTCAGTACCAAGTCATTTGGTAGTGTCACGTCCAAACAATTAGTCCTTTTGCAGTAACTACCAGAATGTAGCGAGTATACCTAAGGCCTTCCATATTTTTGATTGAATTTCTTTTTGCAAATTAAAATAATTTAAGCAAATAATGTAATACAATGATTGTATTTTTTTCTTCTTATATTTTGCTCGGAATTAACCTACTCTGATGCAAAACTATGCCTTTTGTTCATCAATTTATTGATATCTTGAAAGTAATGCGATACAATAATTGAAATGGAGGGATGGGGGAAATTACGTTTAGCAATAAAAATAACACAATATTGATATGAAAGTATTTTGTATTTTACACGTTCCCAATTTAAATTTTTTCACATTTGCAAAATTAAAAAAAAAGAAGTTGCTGTCTTTTAGAAAACCGCGGAAATTAAAACTGTGAAAAAAAAACTTAATTTTTCGAATCGCGAAAATAAAAACTGGCTAAAATTTCTAGCTTTTTAACTGTAGCCGTCTATACCACCTCAAGATTACTCCGGTTTTGCTTTGATCATTTAGCGTATGAAAACCATCACAAACTATTGGCGATTTTATTAAACAAACGCAAGGTTCTTCACGCAGCAATGATTGACAACTTCATACTAACAGCAAGCGCTGACGTACTAAAAAAGAACAAATTGAGATTAGTGAGAGAGATTAGCCACCCAGTCACGTATGGAATTGTGATGGGATTAAACTCGACCAAAACTGAAAAGTGCTTCCGCAAGTATGTCAGACATTATCCTCAAAAGATATTTGAAATTATTGCTGACAAACTTATTCCAGTCAAGGTAAGATTTTCACATTGAGTATTTTGTTACTGAAGTCATCAGTTGTTATTATGATAATGTAATGGATAATAGCAACCTTTTTCTCAGGGCTTACTGACTTTTTCATATATCGAAGCAAAATTTTCCCAAGTAGTAAATAAATAAAGTTAACAGTTCTAGGGTCGCCAACCCTGGGAACAATATGGTGCTTAGCCTAGTGGTTATGGAGTTCGCTTTGTAATCACAAGGTCCTAGTTCGGTCCACAGCGCGGGCAAGTTTTCTTTACCACAGCTACGGGTCAACCCATGCCAGCCAGGAAAATTGGGTAGACAAACTGGGTCAACCTAATGTATACATTTAGAACACATTGATAACACTGTCTTCAACACTGAAATGGAGTGTTGTTGGGTCATTTGGGGTGTTCCACTGCCCATGAGTCGAGGTCAAATAAATTGCAGAAGCGATGCGATACGTATATTTATGGGCAATGCAGTTTTTCATAGAAGGAAAACTATCTATCTGATTTTTTTGTATTATTTGTAATTTTCTTATGTGAAAAAAAAAACGCAAAAATAATTTTCACATTCCTAGAACCCGACAGATGAAGTCAGACTAGAAGTCGCTGCAGCTGAAGAATTATTTTACGAAGAAACGGTGTTTAAGACTGTCGTGTATACAGAAACAGGGCTGTTGGTCTGTGCTTTATTGCTTGGTGTGTTATGGGAAATATTTGTTCGAAATAAAGATTCAGGTAAAAATGATTAAGTTCCAATTTATCATTTGTCTAAGAACAAATCAATATGATAATAGAAGACCTTTTTAGGTCAAAAATATAGAACGCAAAAAAAGGAGAAACTATTGATACACGATTTTTTAAGCAACTGTACGAGGTTTTGAATATTCACTAACCAACTCCTGGGTTGTAATTCTATACTTCATCAAATATCAAGTTACAATAGGACTTGCCCTTTGGTGTGCCATCATGGTTGAGTTGCACGATTCAAAGTTTAAGGAATTAATTCACATTAAGTCCAGTACTAATTTTAGCCTAAAAATTAAGCAACTCCTATTCCAGTTAAAATTCAGAGTTGTGTTCATAATTTTTAGCTGCGTATCGGATGGTCGGCAAGCTACGTGGAAAACCTTCTTTCAATGACAGTAATTTTGACATGGTAGAGGACACAACGCAAACAAACGCTAACCATGTCCAATCGTCATCTTCGAAAATTGAATCGTTGGTTAAAGAGTATGACGAATTTCATTCAAAATGGATACAACGCGTTCGACATGTCAACAAAAGAAACGGTAGCACATCCGATAAAGTGTTTGTTTAATTTAAACAAACCAATCAAATCCAACCAACTAGCTATTCCACCAATCAAATCCAACCAACTAGCTATTCCACCAATTAGGAACTGGTGTTTTGTTTGACCCTTTGTAATAGATTGACTTTTTTTTAAATCTTTTTATTTTGCTTTTCTTTTGAAATTATCCAAAAAGTCATTTAAAACTGAAATTCCAAAATAAAATTAGTTCTTAACATTGGCTGCATGGAAAAAACTAAACGCTTATAATCGACATTTCGTTTTTAAATTTCCTTCTGGCGTCTTTAGCAACGCTATGGTAAGGCATCTCCGCAACCTCGTTCCCATGGATTTTTGTCTCTCATCGGCGCTGCGCTTATTGATACTCGCCGTCCGATATGCAAAAGGAGGCAACAGGTCCTGAGATCGAAGTTGGCATCTCCGCATCTCTTAGCTAATACTTTAAGTGAAAAAACTTTAGCAGACAGAAACTTTCGCGAATAGGAAAATTCGAGAAATTTGCGCATTTTGCGAACATAAACTTTAGCCAATGACCAATATTGAGAGTTTTTGCGAATATAAACTTTCGCGAATCGATGCTTTGTGCAAAATTTCGGGACAGAAACTTTCAAGAAAGGTTCTAGTTCCTACAAAAGCTTCTGCGCTTAAAGTAATTGAACTTAAAACAGTTGTATTTCCATGTGTTTACGTGTTATATTGTCGGTATTTTTTTAAATACAATTTTTTCGGTTATTGAATCGTATTATAATTTTTCGGAGTGCAAATTAATAACAACAAGAAAACCGTCCGGTTTGATCACACATTCATATTGTACACATACTTTATACTTAAATATTGTATTGATTATGTTTATATATCTTGTATCTATGGCAACGTTCTTGTTTATATAGAAAATAACACCAGAGCAATAAATCGCTCCCCCAAGGTTAAAATAATTTAAACTGGGCGAGCAATCTGAATAAATAGAATAAGATTATAAACGCATATTTTATCACAAAGTCTTTTTTATTTATTTTATTTTATCTTTTTTATATATTTTTGTTCTTTTTTACTGTAAATAATAAGAAAGAGAACATTGATTTCCATGTGAGATGAATTGATATTGCTCAACTAGAAAAATTTTTTTTAGAATTGGGGGAGCAATTAATGGCTCAGGTAGTTTCTTATTTCTCAGAATTGGGCGAGCCTTTGCGTGAGCAAGAGCAATTGCTCTCCCCTTATTGATAGGCCTGGTGTATGACACCTGAAACGTCGTAAAATGTTGTTTTAATTTGTACACATACACATGAATGTCCAAGTATTAACATAAAATATTGTCAATCGAATTTCTAATGTCTCATTTAATTGCTATGGTTCTGAAAGTATATTTCTCTTCTTTCATGTCATAACTACACTTGAGTTTGGGGAAAGGGGGGGGGGGATGTCAGGTTTGGTATCAGGGGGGCCCCAACCAGATGCGTGTGTTTCCATCCTTACCCTTAGTAAGACGTATCTCGTGGAAACGTCTGCGTATCTCGTGGAAACGCTAACTCACCTGGGGTGTATCTCGTGGAAACACCTGCGTATCTCGTGGAAACGCAACCCTCTCTGCGAATCTCGTGGAAACGCCTACATCTCAGCAAATCTCGTGGAAATGCCTACATCTCAGCAAATCTCGTGGAAATGCCTACATCACAGCGAATCTCGTGGAAACGCTAACTCACCTGGGGTGTATCTCGTGGAAACACCTGCGTATCTCGTGGAAACGCAGCCCTCTCCGCGAATCTCGTGGAAACGCCTACATCTCAGCAAATCTCGTGGAAATGCCTACATCTCAGCAAATCTCGTGGAAATGCCTACATCTCAGCAACTCGCTTGGAAATTGCCTACATCTCCGCGACTCACTTGGAAATCGCCTACACCTCAGCAACTCGCTTGGAAATTGCCTACTACCTGCTATGACGTATCTCGTGGAAACGCACCTCATTTGTTAGGGAAGCAAACGTATCTTCATCCCATTTGGCTGACGAAGGAAGCCCGACATCCCCACCAGCGCGGGTCAACAGTGCTTCTACCTCTGGACAAAAAACTTGGCAATCGCAAGTAGCCAAATTTGGATCACCAAGAAAACCTTGAGGCAAGAGCACTGGTGTAAGCGAGCGCGCGTCTTTGATGCCAATTGATCCCTCCATCTTGCGTTGTAGATCGTTGCGTGTTGTAGTTCGTAGTATCGTTGCGTGTTATAGTTCGTTGTAGAAGACCCTCTGGGGCTACATCAATTGGTATCGTATGCACTCGTCATGTGTCGGATGATGGTCCGGTTATCGAGTTAACATAAGGGTCGTGGTTGATTGTAGGATTAGTTAATATGGTGACAGTTGTGGACATTGATGCCAGTACATGAAGTGATTGATGTACATAAAAGAAAAAGAAAATATATAATAACAGGGTGGGTGGGTGGGCAAACCAAACTTTTAGCAAAATGTGATGATGGAAACTAGTTGACTTTAGCTGCTCCCATTTTATAGGTAGGCAAGGCAAGGGGCCTGGATCTGCAACAGTATTGGTTAGTTACCTTGAGGGCTCCTAGTGTTCATGCCCTGTGACCACCCTTTTCACTAGTCTACCATTCTACACTTGGAAGAACATTGAGTTTCTAAAGTATATCCTTCAATGATGCTAGTAGCCATCTTTGTTGACACTTGAATACTGAATGCAATCAAAGCCAAGCCTCTCAACAAGGTATAAGTACTTACTTCAGGAACCGCAATTAACATGTGGTGAACCGTTGGTCCACCACCATGTAAAAACAACAAGAACCGAAGCGGTTTGAACACTCACACAACACTATGATGACAAATATAAAATATACAATGATAAAATTTGGTATAAAATATTAAGGCACAAACTTAGAGAAAGAGATGATGATAAATTGAATTATACTAGCCGGGGGACCCGGCGTCGCACGGCCACAAGTAAAAGCGTTACCCAGCATTCAAAAACCCTGTGGCGCAATAAATAAGAACGGTAAATTGTGCCACACATTCAGGTGGAGCACTCTAGTGCAGGTATATATATGTCGGTGAAAGTTCAAAAATGAATGTTACTCTAGGCAGCGCGACATTGTTTACCCTAGTACAGGTAAACAATGTTGCGCATTCATGTAGGTATAATACCTTTTCCCAAAAAAAACTTTATCGCAACTTAGATTTAACAGAAACACAGGAAACAGCCCATCGTTAACACCGGACTGAGCACTTAGTACAGGTAAACCGTGTTGCACATGTGTTTTTGCTTAATACCCTTTTAGCACAGTTTACAACCCGTCATAGCAAAAAGGTTAGTAAACGTTAACAAATTAATTATGACACATGATACACTCTGTTAAAACGCAAGGTAACTGTGTTACCCGGCGTTGAACACCAGAATTTTATTTTTCGGAGAATGTTCCCAGTGAAAATTCAAAAGAAATGTTACTCCAAGCTGAGTGCTTAGTGCAGGTAAACAATGTGGCATATCCATATAGGTGTAATAGCCTTTTCTGAAAAAAAATGTTATTGCAACTTCGGTTAAACAGAAACAAAGGAAACAGCTGTTGTTAACACTGGACCGAGCGCTTAGTACAGGTAAACCGTGTGGCACATTTTTTAAAAAAAAATTTATCGCAACTTCGGTTAAAAAAAAGTCATGAAACCGTCTGCCGTTATCCTGTTCAGTTAAAAAAATACTCAGCAATTTTATTTTGCAGCATACGTTTTCTTAACAATAATAAAAGTGGTAGCTGCCTAACTGCATTTATTTAGCATTTAAGAAGCCAAATGCCTTGTTTGGCTGTAACACATTACAGCCAAACAAGGCATTTGGCTTCTTTCACTTTTTATCCAGAGGTAGCTAAGGAGAGCTAGATAAACACAACTTCGACATAAAAATAAATAATATTGGCTAGGTTAAAAAGCTGTTATACCAAACTGAATAATAAGTAAGGGTAGCTAGCTAGCTGGCTGTAGCTAGAATAATCCTAAAAAATCTTCGTTCCTAGCCAAAAATCCTAAAAATGGTATGTTTAAGATTTGTACATGGCTAAAAAACGTGACAATATATTTATTTTAACATGTTAGAACATATAGATAACAAATATCACAAAAAAAAAGTTTTTATTAGACAAAAATGGTCAAACAGACCTTCAAACCCAGCACTGGCCACGTCCACTTTCAAAACCAAAATGGCCTGAGATATGGCTGGAGAGAGCACACAAC
This sequence comes from Hydractinia echinata, assembly GCA_030067915.1. Classification (NCBI taxonomy): domain Eukaryota; kingdom Metazoa; phylum Cnidaria; class Hydrozoa; order Anthoathecata; family Hydractiniidae; genus Hydractinia; species Hydractinia echinata. Next base: position 682,137 of record JASGCC010000089.1, read on the forward strand.
TCGAGTCAATTTCGAACATTATAACATTGTCAACATACAGTAAATCAAAACAACCATTTCAAGACAATGAACACTCTCATTTGATGCGAGATTTCTCGAAATTCGAATAGAATATATATCTACTGGTTTGAATTATTTTGGGTATAGCTATACCTATATAAAGCTACACGATAATAAGAAACAAAAAAACGCTGCCATACGCAAAAAAACAATACATAAACAAAAACATTTGGTCAATATAGCGCGCTATTTGTGGTTGCTTTGATTTTGATACTATTCGCGCCCCTTTCAACTTTTCGTTACCACCATGACAGAACGCAGCCCATACCAAATCACACATTTCTACGAATGTGTGAAACAAAAATGACTTTATGGACTTAAAATTTCGCGAGCAGAAATTTGCGATTAGACTCTTTTCGCGAAAGTCCATTTTTGGAACATTCCAAATAAACAATCGCAAAAGTTTTTCTCGTAAAACTACAGACAATTCTCGAATCGCGAGACTTTTTTCCTACTTTTTTTCCCTAAATTAAAAATCTGAAAATGCACCAAAAATTCGAGTCTTGTCCCACATTTTTTCCTTTAATTGCGACTTTTTTCGAACTTTACAACAGTTTCAAAACAATTGCTGATTTAAATGAAAAACGACATAACCAAAACACAGAAATCGCCGAGCGTCCAGCTCAAGTAACTTTTCTCAGTTGGATTACAACTGAATGTTTTATATGTCTTAGTTTCTTTGTATATATTCAATTGTTAAAATCTTTATGTTTAAAACTTGTAATATTCTTTTTAACTAATAAAATTCAATCTGTTTGGACAACCTAATAAGGAACCTAAAAACTGTTCTTTAAAAGAGTAATAAGACTTTTTGCTACATATTTTTTGGATTCAGTATCACTGCTGTCAGATAGAGGTTCGTTGTATCGTATGTACAGAGAGGATGTTGTATGGGTAAAGATGACCTAAGAAGCAAGGGCTTCGTCACACAACGCCCTGTTGCTCATAACGCTTACTGCTCGGGAAGTGGTATAATTACATTCCCGGTTAGGACAAATAGGTCATCTTTCAATAATTCAGTTGGGAGGGGGTCATTTTTAACGGATTTGTGGTTCCTGAGTTAGAATGATCGGTCGCGAAGTGAATTCGAAAAGACAACATTTTTTACTACTAGAGAAGACTAAATCACGGGACTGAAATTATAATTACACCCGAAAATGTGAGGTAGTGATTGGTTAAAAGAGCCACTGCGCCCGGGGTTAATAACAAAATGTGCAGTTTGTGAACAACGGATATCGGGGTTGCGCGACATAAAAGGAGGCATTTGAGAAAACATTAAACTAGGCTTACAACAGAGGTAGTGGAGGAAAACGTAACCGGTCGATAAAATTGCACAAAACAAAAAAACCCCGACTATTTCAAAGAGCGACAAGGCGGAGGTTAAGGTCAGCTGTCTACCTATCATAAAAACGAAAGAAACTGCATGAATTCTAGATGGCGTTTCTCGATAAAACACTAGACATTATATATATTGAGGATTAATCTTCATCGATAAAAAAAAATACATTTATCTATATATATATATATAAATCTAACGACCGCTACGCAGTTTTCAGCCATCTCTAAATAATTTTACTGTCCGATAACATGACCTGTGAAATAGAATAAGAAAATCTGAACAAATACATATAGTTTTTATTTTAATTACCCAAACACTCTTAAAAATTCTTCGCTAAGGCCCAGCTATTAAGGTGGATTTCCACAAGGCGAACGTAGGGGCGAGTTTGCTGCGCAATTACCTTCTTGATTTTCACGGAAGACAAAAACACGTAGAGAAAATGAAAAATGTTAAATGGAAACGCTCTTTTAAATTTTGAATTCTTTCCAGCAAAGAACTTTTACAAAAACACACACCGAGGAGTGCGTTCTGACTGGTTAAAAGTTCACACGAAATAATTCGCCGCTGAAAAGTAGAAAATTTTTCGAAGCAAAATCAAAACAAACAAAACCGCGCATGCTCAGATACATTTCGCTGTCCCAATTCGCTTCGTGGAAATCCGCCTTACGGACAGTGAACACAGTCTAAAACTCTAGATAAATTAAAAACTCTACATACTAAATACAAATAAAAACAATTTTATTTATTTATTTATTTCTCTTTTACAACATACTCAATTTCATATGCAGAATTAGGAGAGCCAAGGAATGGCGATTGCGACGTTGTGGGCAGTACTTCAGTAGATCCAGCCTCCCCATTATGCTCTCCTTCTCTTTTTATCTGTTTCATCTCTACTTCATCTTTTGTGTTTCCAACGGGGTTTGGATCAGAAGATTGGGAGGGTGAAACAACACTTGGTCTTGTGTGGTGTGATGGGCAAGCTTGGACAATCAATATTTTCATATCTTCTCTTAAATCATGCCTGACGAATACTACAATAAAAAATAAATAGAAAAAAATAATAACGAAGCAAGAAGAAAAAAAAAGCGAAATATTCCCATTGTAGTATTATCGGCCCATCGACTAAACGCATATTATGAGGGAATACGCATTTCATTATTTGGTTTCCCAGCGTCAGCCTTTAAACTGTAACTCATAAATTACAAAGAAAACTTACTTGACAGTAGCACTGGTAGAAATATGAGACCATGTATCAAACCAAGTAGTACAATACCAAACACCATTTTGAAGAAAATACGGAACCCTTCTGCAGCAGAAAACGCAGTTACTAGCATACCAAGAAATGTGCTGACTCCTAAAAAAACAACCAATGTGCTGAATGGAAACAGAAGAAATGCAATCAATCAAATTATGTCGGAAAGCAAAGAAAACACAAGAGATATGTCAGAATAATTCTAAAGTACTGTAAAAAGATTATACGGATAGCTGTCTCTGTCTTACTTTTAGTAACGTTAATGTAGGGGGAGGGGGGGGGGGGGGGGGAGGGAACATCAAATTCAAAACATTTTCCTACCCATTTGCATTTAATAAAACCCTGCCCTATATTCAATAAAACTCTTTAAAACCAACATAAGGATTACAAGTATATAATGTAACATAAGAAATAATTTTATTAACACAATTTGAATAAAAATGTACCCCTCGCCCCCCACCCCCCCCCACCCACTTCCCAGCAATCGTGTACCACCTACTACAGACTTATGAATGAATGAAAATCCACCCTCTGCCATTTGATAACAACCTTCTCTCCTCCCCTTCCTCCCTTCCTCCCTTCTTCCCTCCCTCCCTCCCTTTATATAATAAAAATTACGCACCTCCGTTGAGAACACTATTTCCCATCGTTCCTAACGCTTCCACCACTCTCTCCTCCGGTGTGTCTTTTTGTGATATAGTGTATGCGTGAGCGATATGACAAGTGTAATCAACGGAGAAGCCGATAGCAGTGATTATAATTATCATAGCAATCGCATCCAGTGAAACGTTCCAAGCAGACATCAAACCGAGTAACTCAAATAACAAGCTAACAAAACTCAAACAAACCATAACAGTAATGCCCGGATGTGTTAGGTACGGTAACGTGATTAGTAAAATCGTACCGGCGCATATAGCTAAATTCCGGATGGTGTCGTTAAGAATGGCGGCGAATTGTTCGGCGTAGATAAACATGATGGAGATTGGGAAGACGCCATCTAATTTCGATTTCTCTTCTAAGTCAGTTCTAATGGTTTTCATGGCTTCAGCTTGATTTATAGCGTCATTGTCGTTCTCGTAGAAGAAAATAACACGTGTAGCGTGAATTTGACCATGCTCGAACGTGACATCCGCTTTATACATGGGCGCACTGCTTAAAAAATCTGTTATATTTTCATCGAACATCGTGTTCGGAACAAGTCGAAGCCATTTCTCGTATGCCGTCAACCAATTCACAGTTTTGTTCAAGTAGCGAGAATTCTCGCAAGCAATTCGGTCCAAATTCCGCATCTCGGCTCTAACAATTGGTGACGAATAGTTAGTTTTCGGTGGAACAATAACGGAAACGTCGTAACCGGACGGAAAGATCAGATCTCGCGTATCAGCGAACTTTCGAAAGTAGGAGCCGTCCGTAGCTATCTTCTTCCAATGAAACTTTTGCGAAATTTGTGTGGCGCCGTAAATACCAACAGCTAAAAAGGCGCATGCGCATACGAAGACGATTATTTTCACCGGAGTTTTCATGATCAACCGTGCCCATTTGATAAGGTACTAAGGTGAAGAGAGTTGTGTTGTAGAACAGTGGAAGGGAGTGTGAGATGACTCATAACTGAAATATCAATATTATCGTGTTTTTATTCACTATGTAGTAGAGATCGTAGACGTGTTGTAAGCTATTTTTTGAAAGTAAAAAACGAGTTCTTATCTGAAAAAGGAGGGAGCTATATTTTGATAGAAAATATGTGTTATTAGGAATTTATTAAACAGAGAGAAACTGCTGTGGCGGGCTTTACCACTAATACACAATTGTGAAAAAAAAATCGCTGAAAAATCTTTTCGCGGTTTCGCAAAATCGCAAAAAATTAGCGTTAAACCACACCTAACATGAAGAAAACAAACTCTCAAACACATGTTAATGTTATTTATTTTAATAATTTCAATAATTCCCACAAAAATTAATTTCCGTGTCCTTATTTTTCTTAAATTCCCGACATTTTCCACATTATTGGCGCTATTTTGGGCCGAAACGCGATACTTATTGGGACGTTCAATCGCCATCTAAAAAAATTAAATGCTAGATGTAATATTTTGATAAAACAGACTGATAAAAAATAATGCTAATTCGTTAATAACATCTCTTTTTACTTATTAACAAATTCCTGACAATTTATATACAGACATATCACCAAATCATTTTGACAATACTTTGAAAATTCTTGGGTCCATTCTGTCAGGATGGCTATGCTTTTTAGAAGCATAACAAGGGAAGTGTTTCTTGACTAGGAATGTTACGAAATCGCAAATTAATTCTGCAGAAATGCGAAAAATGTCGCGATTTTTTAAAACTGCAAAAGTTCTGACTACAAAGTAAACTACCCAGGAGATAATTCTCCTATCCGATTTGTAAACGAAAATGTCAATACCTTCCGAGAAAGCTTTTCTGTCTGGTTTAACCACGGATTAGTCTTGTCGTGATCCTTGACTTCATAACACGGACAAATATCTCTCCTCCCATTTTCAATTCGCAGTATATCCGCCGTCAACAACGCCAGAAATAAAGTAATAATAGCAGCGTATGCGAAGAAGATAGACAGCGCGGCGTAAACACAAAAATAATGAATAGCTGGGAATGCACTGACAGTAGAAACGGCGAAAGCCACCAAGTCTGTCGTTGTTGTCATAGTGATGGAGCCGCCCACGTGTTTCATGGCCACAACCAATCGCTCTGGTCCTCTTATGTTAGGGTCGGTATTGTCCATCGCATCAACGATGATAAACAAATTATCCATACCTGAAGTTTAAATCGATGCAAAGACAAAAACTGGGAGGGACACATGGTATATGTTTTTTTATAAGTGAAAATTTGAAGTTAGGCTAGGATGTGGTTATGTGTAAAACACAGTTACACTTATGCTTAGCTTATGCTTATCGGAGAAATAAAATAAAAACTTAAACGCTGATCTATAAACTAAAAAAGGGTAAGATGAAACGGTCCCATTTTTAGCTTAAAAAAAACAGCCGCAAAACTAAGGTGTATTTACACAAGGCCAAATTCCGAAAGTGTAATTAAGCTTTAAAAGACTGCTTTTAATAAAAATATCCTTAAAAACCACACACCAGAAGGATATGCTTATAGCGTATACTTAAGAAATTCCCCTATCCGAGCCTTAATATGCTTATTCGTTATGTTTTTAAAAAAAACATCTACCCTTACTTTTGCGGGTATAAAATTTCGCAAATTTCGCAAATTTAATTTTTGCGAATAAATTAGAGAATGCATTATTTTACAACATATTTATAAATTCAAAGAGGAAAAATATCTTTAATTAATTTAATTTTAACTATCAATTCTGTAAAACTTCTGGAAAATTGAGTAAACGCTTTTCTATAAGAAGCACTATAGGAAACTGTGAGATTTTGCAAAACAAAAAACACTTTCCAGAATTATAAACAGCCAACATTTCAAACAAACCCAGGAAAAGTTGCTTGATAATCCTGCGTAAAATCTTTTTACCATTTCACAATGTACGATAAAAACGCATAACATTTGTCATTCAGGGTTGTCACTTATTTTGTAGGGTCAAATTTGAGCAGATTTGAGACTTAATAAGAATTTTGACGAGACGACAAAGACGACAAATCTTCATAAAAAAATTGAGAATATTTTAAAGGTGATGTCGTGACTGAAAAACAAATTATTGACGTACCATTGGCGCTACACCAATGCTGCAAAATCATTCAACAGTTTCAGTGCCGTAACCACCGGGGGGGGGCAGGGGGCACAGCCCCCCCAAATAATTTTCCTACTAAAAAAAGAAAGAAAAAAGAAAGAAAGAGAGAAAGAGAGAAAGAGAGAGAAAGAAAGAAAGAAAGGAAGAGAGACACTGAGACAGAGACGAATAAATAATCTGATGGTATTACATATTCACATATCATACACTGATAATATGGATTTATACGAAGAAGCAAGCAATTTAAAGAGAAAGTCGTTAAGGAATATTGGGACCCTTCCCATAGATCATTATTATAAAAATCACTGAATGTTTTAAGGGGACTGGAAGCACCTTTAAAATTTATAATGCTCTTATTATTTTTTATATTATTGTAGTCGTGTAATGTAAATATATATCTCTTTCTATCTTTTGGTTTCTGATGGAAATTTTTATCTTAATTTTGATGCCAATTAAACAATGCAGCTTTTCTAAATTACAAAAATATCGAAACATTCATCGTGATTTTTAACATTGAACCATGAGATCGTTGACGTCTGGAAGGGCGGTTTCCGCCAATCTAGAGATGTAAAATTTAAAAATTTCCCAATCGGCGCCCACCACCGAAATTCATATATGTAATTTTTCTATATAGCCCCCCCCCCCCCCATATTAAATTTGTGGTTACGGCACTGAGTTTGCAAAACTAAAATAAGCTTTGAGAATGATGTTGTTAAAAATCTTTTTTTCAAAATGAACGAAATCTGATGATTTTAAAAAAGACATTTTCAAAATTGACGAAATGTGAGGAGTTTTAAGGAGACTTTTCCAAAATTGAGGAGGCATGGCAACCTTGAATATCCCCGTTAGCAGTGCCGTCACCTGAATAAGACTGTATTGCCATACGACTACACCGCTGCGTATCGATAAAAAACTTGCAAAAAATACATTTATAATCATTGAGTTTAATTGGTATTTAATCAAATAAAAAAAGTTGTAAGATATGGCCTAAATCTTCCACAAAAGGAAAAAGAAGACAAGGTAATTTGCTTACCTATACCCAACACAAGAAACATCAGAATTCCTGTAATCGCAACAAAATTCGTTCCCACCCACATGGCTAAGCCGAATCCACAGCCTACACCAAGAACAATAATAAAGATGCCAGCAATTCCAATCAACAAGTGGCCAGTGGCCGGGTTTTTAATTCGTAGAAAGACAGACAAACAGAAGCCAATCATTAGTATGAACGCAACACTGAACAATGGCAAGTCTCCAAGTGTACTCTCTAGTATCGCATCATCACGTGTTCTTGCGGAAAAGTAAAACAAATTTATACCATCTTTAGAAAAGTCATCTGTGTATTTTTCGCACACGTCTAAAAAGGTTTTCTCCCACGCCAGCACGGTATCGTAGTCAGCGTCGTCCGTACTCACATATTTAACATAGTACACCATCCTAACCGCGTTCGCAAAATTAACAGACAAACCAGTCCCGTTGTAGTTGCCCAGCAAGTTTTCGAAATTTAAAGCCGCGGGGCGACCGTTGCGGAACAGCCATTGCGGCTTGTGTAACCATTCATTCATAGTGGCTTTAATCACGGTAGAATTAGCAGCTTGAATCAGTGACGTATTATAACCAAACACTTCCAGTGGGCTTAAAAAAAGACACCCACCGCCAGAATTGCCTACATTAACACATATATCTTGAAAACCATGTGTTGCTATGACTTTCTCGTGAAGTTCTAAAGCTTTTGAAAAAATCACATTACTGTTTAAAATATTCGTTTCACTCCGATCAGGCATCACAATATATTCTTCAGTCCGAAACTTAAGTTGGAAATATTCTTCGCCTTTGTCTAAATCTTTGAACGCCTGACTACCCTGCGGAATAAATAACTCCTCATTTCTTGATATCGGATTTATTCGGATTGCTCCAAGCGCTAACAGAACGACCAGCAACAAACTCACTGCGATTACTAAACGGTAGTGTTTGGTTATGAATCGTGCGTGGGATTCGAATAAGCGTTCTATAAAGTTGTTTGTCGCTTTGCAGATACGAAGCCATATGATCCATGGAGTGCAACTTTTCTTGTCGCCTCTAAAAAATTATACCAGAACATCTTATATACTATATAATATCGGGGCGTATATATTTTCGGGCGTATAAAATTTCACACGTATATATTTTCGCGTGCATTTTATTTCACGCATATATAATTGTATATATTTTCGCGTGTATATAATTTCGTAAAAGTACATAATTTCGAGAGTATACAATTTTCACAGGAAGAATTTTTCGTTTATATTTACAAAGTGGGACGGTTTTAATCGTGTAATGCGCGTATTATCCTTTGCGCGTAGTACTACAACTCTGAAGCTTTTCTAATTATGTCGGCACTCAACAACTTTTTAAATTATGTTGGCACTCGGCAGCTTTTCTAACTATATGTCCGCACTCGGCAGCTTTTCTAGCTATGTCGGCACTCGGCAGCTTTTCTAGCTATGTCGGCACTCGGCAGAATTTCTAATTATGATCACACTCGGTAACTTCTCTAATTATATCGGCAATTGTCAGCTTTTCTAAGGGAAAGTAGAATCGAGTTCAACTTTTTCTTTGCGTTCAGTGCAGAAACGACAGGTAGGAAATTAGTTAGCCAATCAGATTATTTTATTACTTGAGAATTGCGCAAAGTGTGTGCTTACTTTCTGTACTAAAATGCGCGCAATAATATGAAATGGAAATTACCAGTAGAAAATTTTCTGTTCGGTTCTGTTCTTGTCCATTCCATTCCGCGGAAAATTTTCGTGAAGTGGAAAACAGACTATACGAGCCTCTCTTTCAAACAAAGATCAAAAATAACGTAATTAAATAAACTGTTGTAGCAGGTTATTTATTTGCCGCATAAAATTTCACACTATTTTCACACTGTTTTTGGTGAGGATTTCAAATATATTTTCACTTTTCTGTCAAATAAGTAAATAAATAAAATTCGGGAAGTGTCTAAATTGTATTGTAAGTGGGACGTTCGATAGACACGCGCCTCAGAACTCTGCTACTTTGCATTGCAATCTTTAATTACAAATTTTCAAAACGCGATCTTTAAGGCTCTAATGACCTGTCTTTAAATACATGTCACTGCGTTTTGCTACTAAATTAACCTTAAACAACACCCTGTTTTTTGAAAGACCCCATTTTGCATTTAAAAAATAATCAGTTTATCCAAATTCGGTAGCCCAATTGACCCTTTTTCTACAATATGCGGAGCATTTTTCATGAACCTTCCGAAACACTTGAAGCGAAGATCTTGACAGCAATAACACGCTAGCAAGAGACAGAAAACTATGCAAAAACAAAAACCGCAGAAAATTCACAAATCACGTTAAAACCACTCTTCAAAGATTCGCAAGAAGAAAAAAACTTTTGGTTTTCGTCTTCGTACGTTTTTCGATCAGCGCCATAGATTTTGAATTCATGATACTGCAATTTTTTTCTGGTAAAATTTAAATGCCATTTAAATGCAAATGTAAACAATTGAAAATAAAAAGTGCAAAGATCAATATTTTTTATGTAAAAACGAAACTTTGCGTTCAAACCGCACTGGTCGAATAAAGCCAGCCCAGTTTTACCAAAGCTAAATAGAAAGGACGGCCCCAAACGAGTAACAGTTTAAAATCCAAAAAACTATTAGCAATGATTGACTATAATATAAACAAATGTTTTTTTTTCTAAAACCTGACAGTTTCTTTTATAATTGCCTACTTTGTATCAAAAGTATTTAATGGATGTTTGCATTTGTTTAATGGTAGACACTTTCTTATAAAACAGTGGTTCGAAACCACGCTTACGATTACAAAAAGAATCCTTATAAATAATATTATTGAGGGCGAGTGCTAAATGACGAGGGAACTTAACTAAACTTAAATTTAAACCATCGATGGTATAAGAACAAACCAATCTACACGCAAAGATAGATTTGACCTTGCTGTTTCAGAGTGCGACGGGTAATCAAAAATATAGTATAAGTATATATCGTCAATTCGTAAAATGAAGCATATATAGTTTGGCGTACATAACGTACGTGTGTTGGATTGTAAGTTTTCCCCCTTACATCCAAAGATAAGAGAAAAAGTGAAGATCAAGTTTGTATAATATTGCTTGACACAATGATTCTAACCTTAACTCTATCTTAAAATAAAAATTTGAGTTTAGGCATATTCTTAGGATATCCCAACTTATGATCCATTTCCAGCCTCGATATTCTAATAAAGTATATTCTATACATAAAAAAGCGTGTGAGTATTATGTTTGTTTTTTTGTGTATAAGAAAAAAGTTTATAAACATTTTACGTTTGAACAAAAGATATGATAAATTACCTCATGTTTTCTTCTCTACAACAATAATGATATTACACTAAGCGAAGCATCATGTTTTGTATTTTTGTGTGCACTTGTCATTGACGTCTGATGTTTGGTTTTTAAATGTACTTGCTAAACAAATAATAAACACAATGTCAAAAAAATTAACTATCTCAAGCGAACATTAAGTAGAATTACCTGTATAGAATGTTGGTCGGTTAAGGTAGTGGTGGTTGTGGTGGTGGGTTGGGGTGGTGGGTTGGGGTGTGGGTAATGAACAAATATATATATATGCATTAGCCTTTAGTCCAAGAAAATTCCATGGTAATTTGCCTAACGCAACAAAGTCAATAAAAATACATTGCCTTTGTAATTTATTGCTTGAAGATTTTGCGTGTCAGACAATTGGAAAAAATACAGCTATTATTACAGACTAGCTGGGTAACCTGATGTTGAATGTCAGGTTGAGCGCTGTAGTGCAGGTATAAATCATGCCACACATTCAGTTGGAACACAGGTGTAATTTATGCTGCATACCAGTGCCTTAAAAAAACACTGTGTATAGTCTATGATAACCCGGTCCTACCAAATACAGTCACTCAACAAATTCTTTTTGTGAAATATAAATGTTTTTAGGAAAAAAACTTCAACAGAAGTAAAAACACAAGCCACAGCGTGTCATTACTCCATCATTGCAGATACAGTCACCCATCGTTTTAAATTTTTCAGAATAAGGTCTGATAAAAGTTCAAAAATTAATTGAGAGATACACCAGCACAAGCAGTTAGTACAGATAAACCATGTCTCAAATATGGTTGACTACTTCAGTAGTGCGCCCTTTGAGGCGTGATGCTTTTCTACAAATAAGTTTTTTACAACGTCTTAGTTTGAATAGTATAGGCAATAGCATGCATATATATAACTATTCCGTTCAGCTAAAACTAAAAAACACATTTTTGTGAATAATTGTCCATATAGAGTGTTTTATTACTTACCCACATCTGCCAAAAATAAACTTTTTTAAATGTTTATATTAACAAAATAATTATATATATACTAGTCGATAAGGCTCGTGGAGAAATCCACTCAGGCAGGAGGACAATATAAAAATTGGTTATTTTAGACCTTTTGCTGATGTCAGCAGTGCATATGCAAAAACAAATTGACGAAATTCAGTTTATCCGTTGTCTCTATTGTGTAGAGCTCGACACGCTGATGAAGAGAATGTATATGATCATGTGCTTTTGATGAACTGTTAATGAGATATAAGGGTTTAAAAATTATGCTGATGTCAGCAAAGACCCGCAAAAACACACAAAATTTTTAGAAATTTGTATACCTGTTGCCTTCAACGTATAGGTCTTTAAACGCTGATCAAGAAAATGTATCATGTACTTTTGACAAACGATTATGGAGATATGGTGGTTTAAATGATTTTTGATGACGTCATCAACCCGTCCATTCCGAAACGGATTTGGGGACCCAGGTTTAGGAAAATTACCCAAATTGGTCCTAGGTGGTCCCTAGTTACCCACGCGGTGAAAAATCATTGACGTCACCACCTCGTTTCCAAGTTATTTGGCCTCAAAGTTTTAAGTGCACTGTAATGGCTTCATTAATTTAATATAGGATATTGACGTTAAAGTAGTGTTATTGACGTCGCGCCATAACGTCATAAAATTTAACATTTAAGACATTTAGAAAATTAAGAAAATTTCGGCGACATCAAAGGAAAATGACGATATCCACTATGACCGTCACATACACTCCGTATTATTATATAAGATATATATAGTTTTTATTTTTATAATTAACTAAAAAAATTGGTATATAAAGTTTATAACTATAATAGTACAATCTAAACTGTTCTGGTTATCTATACAGCACCAACACTGATTTATATATAAAAACCAATGCATTTGATAAAGTTAGTTGTCCACAAGGACCAAATGTTGTTTATAGAGATTCATCATTCTCGGTTTAACTTTAGGGGATTTATGTTAATAACCCTTTTCCAATCTGGTCTAGACTGATTTTAACTCAAATTCCTCTGCATTAAGTCTGTCCTTAGTATTTCTAGCCAAGTCTTTCTTGGTCTACCTCTAGGCTTTGTCCCAGGAACTCTCCATTCTTTCCAAGTGTCCAGAAAGTATATACCTTATTTGTTAACTGCCTAGACCTTATGGCACAATGTTGTCAATGCATTTAGACTGAAGTCAAGAAGCTAATGCATTGCGCTTTTATGTTTAAGGCTAAATAACCTGGAAACGGCTGGAAATAACAGACACCATCTCCCGCGTGGGTACTAGGGACCACCTGAGACCAAAGTAGGACCAATTTCCTAATGCTGGGTCAACCCACCCGTTTCGGAACAGATGGGTTAATGACGTCATCAAAATAACTTTAAAAACCCTATCTCTTCAACCATTCCTCAAAAGTACATGATCCTACACATTTACTTGATCAGCGTTTTAAGCTCTACACAATAAAGGCATGGCTAAACAATTTTTTTTGTATAGATGGATCATTGCTTACGTCAGCAAATTTTTAAACTCTTAAATCTCCTCAACCGCTGATCAAAACCGTGAAATTCTATACCTTATTTTGACCAGCGTTTCAAACTCTACACTACAAGACATGTAACGGCTAAAGAAAATTGGGAAAAAATTTCTTTGTGCATTGACAGGTTATTGCTGACGTCATCAAAATTCAAATGATGGATCTTTTTAATTGTGGATTTTTCCATGGGCCTTATCGACTATAGGTGTTTATAATCTCACCTTTGCAGCGATTACATACAAACTGAATGTCAGCTCCTAACCTTCCTCCAATACGACTTTAGACTTTGCTGCTTTCACTCTTATTATTCACGCTTATGGGTTGCTTTTACAATCTACAACTTAAGCAATACAGCTATGACTTTTCTTTGCATCATGACAAGTTTATGTTCTGGGTTATAAATTTTGGTAATTTCATGTACTTGTATATAATGTATTGTTTTAAATTTTATATTTTCAGGAGGCCCACATCAGTTTTTAAACTGCCATTGTAACTAACCTTCTTTAACAAATAAATTATCTATCTATCTATCTATCTATCTTAACCCTTTCTCTTCTAGTCCTTTTTTCCACTTCCCAAATGTTTTAACTAATTCTTCCATCAACTCCGCCATGAGAACCAAATCATCTGCATACAATATATAACTGACATTTTAATTGACTTAATTAAGTGATATTTTAAAATGCTTAGACACAATTAGGTATTCCTGTTATTCCACAGCTCTTACGGTTTTTTCGTAGACAACCTCTGGTGATGCACAAGTGAGGAAAGTCGGACTTTGGATCCCATTTAACAGGGGAAAACTGTTTTGGTTTAAACACACTAAAATGTTTAGGGAACTGCTGTGAATACAATATATTATCACAATTTTATTTTTCTTGTTTACCAAAAGTGCAATTAATAATCCCCACAAGTAAGTATTTTTTTCCACCTAGAATATCGAGGGATATACCATGTCTATTATTTCCAGGAGAGGTCATGGCTTAGAAGGGGACAAAGTGCAAGAGTTACAGCCCTTAGCTAAGGCGTCATATATACTACATTATATCACAACATGGAATCCATCAATCGCGCACAGCTATAAAATAGTGGAAGAAAAATGGCAGGATCACTGGATCCCTGGTTATAACATAACCATTTTAAAGCCTCACCCTTCAAATGCCCAAAAAATATTTTGTGTACGAAGAAGTGTAGCTACATGAGAAGGTATACCTTAGACCTAAAATGAAACATATTTTAATACAAATGGTAAAACCAATGACCATAGGGAGGGATTACACAAAAGCTACTAAAAACAGACATTTAAAGTAAAATAAATATAAATTGTAGGCGCCCTCTGTCTGAAGAAAGGTGCATCACGTTAAGCCATTTACTTGTCTGTCTAAAGACGACAGTTAACATTGAAAATCGAAAGGACCTTTTCCAGAGTTGGCTAATTAACTTAATTAGTACCGCTAATGGATTTATCTCCAGTGGCACAAAAACAAAACAAGCCCAAACAACATTCCATTTCTTGTTTTGTATCCATGTGACCATGTGCACAGACCTTACGCATACTAAAAATTGCAGGTCTGAGTACGGGACGGGGATACCCTAAAAATATATAGAAAAGACCCGGGTGCGCACGGTCCGACAAAATGAAATTTAGCAAACTATGTAAAGAAAAAACAAGACTTCATCAAAGTTTTCATGACTAAAAAGCAAATATTTTAGAAGCCTAAATGCACAGAAAAAACCCAAGCCTTTTCCTAATAAAAGTGGAGACACTCTAGGCTAAACGAGACGACCACAAATATATCTGCATGGAAATTAGCCATACTTTATCGGTAAAAAAAGTCCGCTAAAAGATAAGTAGGTAAAAATTTTTGAGTCAGTAAAAACATAAGTCACTTGCACAAAATTTTAGTCTCTTTTTACCGACTTTATTTAACTAACATTTGTGCTAATTTTTGTTGAATTTATAAAATGCAAATAAAATGCTTACAAATTCTCCTTTTTGTATCACAATTTCAACTAAAAATTAAACTAAAAATATCCAACATTTGTATCTTCTTATTTTGAGACGTTTTTTCATCTTAATTTACTAAAATTGTAAAGCAATAAAGAAGTCGGGGACGAGGTTGGTCACTTTAAGCAACAATTTATTTCAACATTTTTGTGTTCAGCCAATCAAAATGCAGTAATTATATCAAATTCTTCCTTGTTATGATGGAATTTCACTTATTCACGTGTGGCGACACAGTAAATTTTCTGGACAATTGTAACAATATTGAATTTGCCACTATCGCGTTACAATATTATCTCGTGTTCCCGTGGCTTGAAAATGAAAGACTGTGTGACAGCGTAAACGCATTAGGGCGGATAAAAAACAGCACCAAACCTTGAAATTAAAATAACCTCAAAATATATAGCATTTGTTAAACTAAAAATCACAGGTTAAACTTTCACTTTGAATAGAAAAAAGAGGATTTTAACCAAGGAGGTTGTTTTAACAAACTAAGTTCTGAATTTTCTTCTGAAATAAAATTTAACCTGAATCAAAAACTTAAAAATATAATCTTCTACCGCAAGTCCACCCTTTCGATCCAACATAACTACGATTGTTTGTCGCAAAGTCTTGTGCCAAGAAAACAAAAAAAACGAGACACAGTTTGTTATTAGCGGATATCTATCAGCTGCTTTATGTTTTTTATTAAAACTGTTTTCGTATTTTTCACACTGTATTCTTGTTTTAACTTTTTATTTATTTATTTGATAATAATTTAGACATAGTGTTATATGGTTTTCATTGTGGAAAATCCAAAATTTCTAGTTACGATGTATTAATATATTAAACATTCCATCGTCGATAATGGATAAAAAAGTATTTACGTGGCCTATTTGTTGTGTTCCACACACAACCAGTCCCTTCACATTTTACCGCTGCTTCTACTCTATTCAATGGGTCCACACTGTAACAGAGGCCCCTCGCCTTAACATGTGCTTCCCATCTCGCCTCTTTTTTCGTCACACGTCAAGTGAAACAGTCGCCCCACTTATAAGTTTTACAAAATTCCAAGCAATTACTACACAAATTTTTTTACAAATCACAATTTTTAGCCATTTTTTTCTTATTTCTGCGCATTTGATGACGTCATTGGCAAAATGTCAACATCGGTAGTTTTTTTGACCAAGTTGTTACTTAAGGCCTGGGTGACACTTGTAAAATAAAATTCTTGTTTAATAAACAACAACTGTATAAATTACAGAGCAGGATTATCAGCCCCCTCCCCCCTGGGACCTACAATCATGTTCATAAATTATTGGAAAAACGGCTTTTGAGGCTTTTTTCAGAGTTTTCCCCCTCTCCCCCTACAGTCAGTGTTGATTTTGTGTTGATTTGTGCCCCAAAATACTGCCGGCGACTCTGGAAAAGACCTCCAACCAACACTGAAGAGTGGGGGGAGGGGGGAAGTGGTTTTTCCAAAACTATTATGAACATGATTGTCTCTAAAATTTGAGACTTAGTTTTTTTAAGCGGCTTTTTTTATAAAAGTTTTTGTGTGCGTTTGTGTTGGCTGAATTAAGGACAAGTACTACTGTGTCATTCCTTATACTGTGCATGCAGAGCTGGTTGGTTTTCTTGTTTCATAAACTAGGTTCCAGGCCTCCTATTGTCTGTTTGTTTCTTATTGTTTGTCGTATGTGGCAAGAGCTTATATATGCTTATATATTATGTATACATGACTAAAATTGTTCTTTATATAACATAGACACTTCGTAATATAAAAGAAATGGAAAACACACACGTTCCACACACGTTCCGCACACGTTCCACTCAAGTTCCATAGCCAAGTGTACAAGGGGAGACTGCAGTAGCACACGTTCCACACGTTATGTCAATTTTTTATAAAAATTAAACTTTACTTCAATTTCATTGAATTTGACGGTACGTGTGGAACGTGTTTAATTTAGGTGCAACCGATGGTGGAGCACCTTGGAACGGGTGTGGAACGTGTGCGGAACGTGTGGAACGTGTCATCAAAGAAAAATTTTGGCTCTAAACAAGGGGAACCCCTTCTCAATTTTTTTATGTCATTTACAGACAATCATGTTCATAAATTATTGGAAAAACGGCTTTTGAGGCTTTTTTCAGAGTTTTCCCCCTCTCCCCCTACAGTCAGTGTTGATTTTGTGTTGATTTGTGCCCCAAAATACTGCTGGCGACTCTGGAAAAGACCTCCAACCAACACTGAAGAGTGGGGGGGAGGGGGGAAGTGGTTTTTCCAAAACTATTATGAACATGATTGTAGCATTAAGGAGTCAAAATAACCTTGCAGGAATAGGCCTTTCAGCTAATGCAGAAATGGGTGATATTTTTTGATGGCGGACTTGTTATTACCATCCGAAATGGGTGATATTTTTTGATGGCGGACTTGTTATTACCATCCGAAATGGGTGATATTTTTTGATGGAGGACTTGTTCTTACCATCCGAAATGGGTGATATTTTTTGATGGCGGACTTGTTATTACCATCCGAAATGGGTGATATTTTTTGATGGAGGACTTGTTATTACCATCCGAAATGGGTGATATTTTTTGATGGCGGACTTGTTATTACCATCCGAAATGGGTGATATTTTTGGATGGCGGACTTGTTATTACCATCCGGAATGGGTGATATTTTTTGATGGCGGACTTGTTATTACCATCCGAAATGGGTGATATTTTTTGATGGCGGACTTGTTATTACCATCCGAAATGGGTGATATTTTTGATGGCGGACTTGTTATTACCATCCGGAATGGGTGATATTTTTGATGGCGGACTTGTTATTACCATCCGAAGTCACATAACATCGTATATCTACGAC
This sequence comes from Hydractinia echinata, assembly GCA_030067915.1. Classification (NCBI taxonomy): domain Eukaryota; kingdom Metazoa; phylum Cnidaria; class Hydrozoa; order Anthoathecata; family Hydractiniidae; genus Hydractinia; species Hydractinia echinata. The sequence continues at coordinate 700,268 of JASGCC010000089.1, forward strand.
TTTTGAACGATATATTAAGAAAAACATTATCGGGCATGCGCGATTATATTGCTTCGCAAGAGCATACATGAAGTATCTACCCACCGTCTTCAATAATTTAGAGAAGTGTTTTATCACCTTTACTACAATTACGTTTTTTCCTCCCAAACTTAGTATTAACTTCAATTGTTCCCAAATTTCCTTTCTCGTGTTTAGCACAAGGTTTCAAAACTTAATGTTTGCCATACTTTTTTTGTAATCATATATATTTATTGACTCTTAATATTTAATAAGAAAAAGAAAGTAAATAAAACGGTTGCATGTATGGTCTTGTAAAAAATTCGTCGATGTGTGTTTGTAATTATATTCAACTTAGATATTATCAATACAATAAGGCAAGCCACCTCTTTCCAACAAATTTTTTTTCGAGCTTCCATCATAAAGAAAGGTTATGTGAATTTTTATCTCTTCCGCAAGCTGATGAAACAAATTTTTAGAGCGACTTTTCGCTTGAAGCAGTTTAAGGTTATAATCCAAATATTTACTGCAATCATGTTTAGTTACTATTTACCGCTTGCCACAAATATCTGTCTTATTTATTTTGAGATATTTAGATATTTTTAACTTTGCTTTTCACGCAAATAGGAAAGGAAAATAGTTCCGTTAGTTTGACCTACTACAAATGAATATTTATCATGGCAATCTGTGCGTCACACGATTGGACCTCCGATCATGATGGGCGAGTATAATCGGTTTAAATCATATTAAAGTAGAACTACTTTGCGCATACTAACAGACTGCCTGGCAGTAAGCGGGATTCGATCCTCAGTCCTCAAACTGGGAGCCGTAGACGAACGAACTACACTACGTGCGGCAAAGTTCGTCTAAATTCTGAATCCAAAGCATATCTAATAAAAGACTAAATTTCTGCGTTTACTATTCCGTTGTACTTCTCAAGACAGTCTATAGCCAATTTTAAGCTTTTCTTATGACGTATACTATAAGGATTTTTGATTTTTACAAAATGGGCATCAATCGCGGTTCAGTATAAAGAGAATGTGAACTTTTTATCAAATCACTGACTTTTATTTTACTGATAAGATAAATATATTTCCACATTTGCGTTCACTCAACCAACGTGTACTTGGAACCTCCATAACATTTTCGTATCACGGTATAAGTGTGGCTATTACCATTGTGTTATACGAAGTTTATCTTGGGGCTGCGTGTATCAAATGAGGACAGTTCTAGTCCGGCTCAAGCGAATGTATTTTATTGGCAATATGGTAAATTTACCTAGGTTGTACATTGATCACCACCAAGAAAAACCATTACAAGTCTTCAGCAACGAAAGTTGTTTAACCCTTAGACTACGAAGTACGCCAATTGGCGTTACAGCCAGACCGAAATACCTGCATGCTACCTATTAGCCATAACTCGTAACCACTTTCAGATATCAATATGGGTGCCTATATGAAAGAGAAATTAATTTCTCATCCAGGAATTCTTATGTGCACCAACGTTGAGGTAGCAGCAAGCTAGACATCGGGTTTGAAGACAAAAGATTGTCGGCGAAAACAATGCATTTTTAAAGTGTTGGAAAATGAAAAACAACACGAATCAAACATTAGCTGGTACAAAATTTTTACAATTTTATTTTAAATACAGCTGTATTTCTAGCATCAATACTTCAGTGCTCATCATAAAAATCTGTTCTGTGCAGACATAGATGTTTCCCAGACTCTTTTATTGGCTTATATGAAATACCTTATCAGATAAAAAATGTCAGACAAAAACAAAAAAGTATATTTGTCGGAGTAATTATTCGTCATCTAGGGAAAATTTCGTCAGTTTTTTGTGTTTTTAAGAATCCTTGTTCATGTTATGTAGACGAAAAAAAGCGTCCATTATTTCATAATTGTTTATTCTAATACATCATTCGAAATTTTGTCACCTTTTCCGACATTTCTTTGCGCGATAAGTTATGGACTACTACGTTCAATTTATCCCTGCCAAATAAGACACCTGGAATAAAATTTCATACCGTCCTTAAAATCTTGTCCTTGTTTTGTTTAACTACAGCAGCGGTTAAATAGTTAGTCCGCCACCCCTCAAAATGGGTGTTTGTTATAGACACTAAATAAAGGGCGTTCGCTTAAGAACACTATCAAGGTGTTTCTTATTTTCATTAGCATCGGTTAGTTATAAAATTCGCCCCAGGATATAATATACCATGTGATTAATTTCATTCTGGTCGATTCCTGGTATAAATTCATGATCTTTAATATAAAAAAGTTATGAAAATAAGTTATACTTGGTTTTTTAAAAAACCCAAGATCAACTAAGTTAAATAGGATAAAACACACAAAGACAACCGAATGAAACCACAAAATACTAGTTACATTTAAAATCTTAGTTTTCGACGCTATAATAAACCGGCAATTCATCTTTTTCGTAAGCTGAATTGGGAGAACCAACATTATTTGCGTTTTGCATATCGGGATAGTTACCATTTGCGCTGTCCAGCTTTCTGACATGTCTCAACTCGACTTGGTCGGTCATTTCATAGTCAGGGGGTGGGTACCCTTCCGGTGGACCACCATTTGATGCATTCCCGTTGGGCGTATGTCCGTTGGAGGCATGTTCGTCCGATTGACCACCCTGGGAATGTTGTGGAGACGTAGTACTCTGCTGTCTGTAAGCGACCGATTCCTTTCTTCTTTCGTTCTCTGACAGATGCGACATTCTTCGTTTCGATTTGCGACGTTCTTTTTCGTCATGTTTCTCAATAAATATTCTCATGTCCTCTCTTAAATCACGTCGGATAAAGACTATAATTAAAAAATATCAAAGCTTCGTGATGGACCCTCGAAATGTTGGGTATGATAGTTGAGGGGTTAGGTAGGACTTTGCAAAAAAAACTTATATTTCCTTCTAGGATTCTTAGGTCTTGAACTTTTGTGACTTGTAATCTCATTTAATATTAATAACGTTTTGTGAAACAAATTTTTAGCCAAAACAATTCTTTATGGTTTTCATAGCAACAAAAACGAGTCATATTGGCTCAACCACTATAGAAGATATATAGGAGATAAGTCTAGGACGCCCCCCCCCCCCCACTTCTTCCTCTGGATCTGAGAAGCCCTTAACCCCCCCAGCCTTAATTACCTTAAGTTAATGCAGATCGATTTGGTATTTTGTTTCCCCAACCCTTTTCGCAGTCTACGATTTTTGCTTCATTAAATCGGGCAAAAAAAGAAAACTTACTTGACAGTAGCACTGGTAGAAATATGAGACCATGTATCAAACCAAGCAGTACAATACCAAACACCATTTTGAAGAAAATACGGAACCCTTCGGCGCCAGAGAATGCCGTAATAAGCATACCAAGGAAGGTACTCACACCTAAAAAGAAATACTTGCATGCTGACGAACAATCGTTGTTGTTGTTGTACCTTAAGGCAGCGTCTCATTTAGGTGTAGATTTTATATTTCATATCACTTTTATTTTTACTAGGCGGAAGAACCATTTGTATTTTGATGGATGTCAAATATATGTTTAATAACAATCAGAATAATAAGCGTTTTTGACCGCAGTGATTAGTAGCTGGGCATGGGATTTAGAGCATTTTTTGGTCGCAGCGTTTGTATTTTGGTAGCGTTAATCCTATTCGGTCCGGGGTTTTTCGAACATACTATGACCGGGGAGGGGGGGGGGGCGGATTACGCCCCCTCCCCTCAATAACTTTTCATAGGGTTGTTCAAATTGAATCAAACTTGGCACACTTATAGTACGTCATAAAAGGAACAAAATGGCAGCAATAAATTTTTGCTTGCGTCAGCACATTTCCTGTGACGTCATCAGAAGCTTGAAATTTGTTAAAAATGCCACTATCTGCTTAAAATTTAATTACTTTTGTTCTAGAGCGAATTTTTAACTTCTCTTTGAAGTTTCTGAAAGCTAAATAAAAGTTATTTAACATATCTTCCGGTTTTTACATGGATCGCATAATAAATTGCCAAAAATTGCCCGAAAATTCGGGTGTTTCCGATTTTCGGTTAAAACCCAACAAAATCGGGAAATCGGATAGTCACGTGTCCAAATTACGCAAAACGATTCATCTTGATAAAACAAAGTAGTGTTGCAAGTTTCAAGTTCTAAGGATAATCCTAACAGGAGTTATTATATTTTCCCCATTATAAGGATTTCATAGAGATTTTTAGGGGTAGTTTCGAGTAATGGCCAATATCAAAGTCTCTAAAAGGTATGGGACCTAAAAATTTAGCATGCAGGTGTCTAATAGATAAATATGGAACTCAGTAAGTATCATAGCCATATAACAAAGCATAAAAGAGTTATTAAAAAAAAACTGTTAGGGGGAATCCGCCCCTCGCCGGACCGAATAGGGTTAAAGCGAGTCAACTTCCAAGCGTATTAAGTGTTGTTGTTTTTTATGATAAAAACTACCGTCTTAATGTAATGGAAGTCGAGAATATTCAGCGTTGGCTTTTAAAGTGCTATAAAACTTGGTTTTCATCTGGCGTTAATTTGCATTAAGAAGGTGTTGGAGTTAATTTTTTAACGCCCAATGGAAACGCCGATGACTAATTAGCGCAGCTGTTTTAACTCTAATTACCGCGCAGGCTGTTTTTAGATATCAGTTAAATTGTACATGTACGACACAAAAAATAGAATTTAATAAACATGAAAAACATTGTAGGATATCAAAACAAGTACCTCCATTGAGTACACTGGTACCCATTGTCCCAAGTGCGTCTATTACTCTTTCCTCCGGTGTATTCTTCTGTGATATCATGTACGCATGCGCGATATGACAAGTATAATCGACGGAGAATCCAAGAGCCATAATGATGATGATCATAGCAATCACATCCAGTGAAACATCCCACGCAGTCATCAAAGCGAGTAACTCAAACAGCAAGCTGGTGAAACTCAAGAACACTAATGCTGTAATGCCCGGATGAGTTAGATACGGTAAGGTGATTATTAAAATCGTACCGGCGCAAATAGCTAAATTCCGGATTGTGTCATCTAACACGGCGGCGAATTGTTCGGCGTAGATGAACATGATGGAGATCGGGTACACGCCTGTGAGATTTGATTTCTCTTCTAGGTCGGTTCGAATGGTTTTCATGGCTTCGGCTTGGTTTATAGCGTCATTGTTATTCTCGTAGAAGATAATAACACGCGTTTCCCCGAATTTTCCATCTTTGTAAATTACATCCTGTTTGTACATAGGTGCATAATTCAAAAAATCGGTAAAGTTGGCTTCAAACGAAGCTCCTGGTTGATTCAACAACCATTTTTCGTAATCTCTTAGCCAGTTAAGAGTCATAGCTTCATATCGTGTGTTTTCTTTGGCTATCACGTCAATGTGTTTAACCTGTTGTTTCGTTTCGTTCTTACTGTAATTGTTACCAGCCGGAATAATGATCGAAACGTCATAACCAGCTGGGAAATTATCATCTCTCGCTTCGGCGAAATCTCGAAAATAAGAACCATCCCTTCCTAGTTTTTTCCACTCGAATTTTTGCGTGATTTCTGTTGTTCCGTAAACACCAGCAGCTAATAAGCCGCATGCGGCGAGAAAGACGACCACTTTCATCGGTGTTGTCGTGATGAAGGCACCCCACTTCATTAAGTACTAAAAAAATAATAACACAAGCGTTTTTTTTTGACGCCCAATTGTTTTTAATTGTCTTTTTTATAAAATGTTCCGTGCACATCTTGTTGGTCGAGACAACAAGAAAATGCATGCCGTTTCCAGTTGAGACCAAGTCAGTCTACAGTTTCTATTAATGAAACAAAAACGTGAAATTTCTGTATTGAGATACACCTGAACAGAAAACCAGAATAAAAAAATTTCTAGCAGGGTGTGGTTTTAGTTGAACAATTAAACTTGATTTTAATGCTCGTTAGCGAAATTTTTGCATTTAGAATAGAGAAAAAAAATTTTCACGTATACTTTTAGAATATTTGATAAAAATCAATTCTACACTAGGAAATCGCCATACTTTTCTTTACAAGACGTATTGATGTTAAGAACACTTCAACTAGCAGTGAGTATCACCTTAAGATTTTTGTGAAACCACAATTTCATGGATTTTGAAGTCTCTTTGCAATCGTCAAGTTCCCGTAAAAAATTACAAAATCTACTATTGTTTGTAGTTGAAAGGTTTTTGCTCTTCCTATTTTCTTATGAAACCTTTTTATAAAAAACCCATAATGAATTTCTCCAACAAACGAGATATTTCGTTCAAAACAAACCACCCCTGAAATTAATTTCCCGCGACATTATGATGTTCCGAAATCGTCTATTATCTATCTACTATCAAAAAAAACATATTCTTACCTTTTTAGAAAGTCTGTCGTCCACTTTATCCCAAGGATTGCCACTTGGGTATCCCACCGCTTGATAGCACGGGCACAAGTCTCTTTTCCCGTTTTCAATTCGATGAATGTCGGCGGTAAGTAACGCCACAAAAAGCGTGATCAACATGAGGTATGCGAATAAAATTGACAAAGCAGCATAAACGCAAAATAAATGGACGCCAGGGAAATCACTGACGGTGGAAACTGCAAAAGCCACCAAATCCGTTGTAGTCGTCATGGTAATGGACCCTCCAATGTGCTTCATACCAATTACTAAACGTTCTGGACCCTGGATGTCCGGGTCTACACTTTCCATGGCATCAACAATGATGAACATGTTATCCATTCCTGTAATTACAAAGCCTCTTAGTTACAAGTTTCATAAAAAACCAAGCTAAGGGTCTATTAAATCTGGATTTCTTAATTATTTTATGATTTTAGTACCAAAGTTTCTGATGTGGCTTCTTAAGAATAAAGAGGTTATTTTATTATAGGGTCATATTTCCTTAGTTGAAATTCGTTATGACCTAATGAACAACTGCCATTTGCGATAAAGCGTAGGGGAAATTGCTATATTAGGCAGTGCATATTCTTAGAAGATCCAGATGGTTTTTAATTTCTTCAAATGAATAAGGTGCACTGGTGAAAGTTTAAAATTTTAGAGCTCTTTATGCTCGGTTTCCGATAATCGGACTCCCTATGAAATACATGTATCTCGGGATTAGAAACCGCCCATGTAAGGTGTTGTGTGTCAGGGGATGTACTGAAACCGCCCATGAAGGGAGTGATGTGGATGGGGCGTTCTTGCTTGATAAATACAGTGGATTCTTTCACGGGCATACAGCTAGTTTCAAATTAAATTACCACCACAATGTTCAGAATGCTATACTAAAGCACTTTTAACGCGAAAATTTTATAAACACGAATATTATATACACATGCTCTTACCTATGCCAAGAATAAGGAACATCAAAATTCCAGTAAACGCCACAAAATCTGTTCCAATCCACATAGCTAAACCGAAACCGCATCCAACGCCAAGCATAATCACAAAAATCCCACAAATTCCGACGGTGAGATGGCCAGCTACAGGATTCTTGATTCTCAAGAAAACGAATAGACAAAAGGCTACCATCAATACAAAAGCGACACTGAATAACGGCAAGTCGCCGACAGTACTTCCTAAAATAGCGTCATCTCTTGTTCTCGCCGCAAAATAAAATAATTTGACACCTGCATCTTTAAACGGATCGACTTGTTTTTCACATAAGTCAATAAAATCACCCTCCCAACCATTAATATCGTCGTATTCAGCGTCATCAGTGTCGGCATATCTTAAGAAATACGTCATTCTGACGGCGTTTGCGAAAAAAACATGCGATTGATTTCCTTTATATTTTCCCAAAATGTTGACGTAGTTTAAGGACGCAGGTCTGCCGTTCGGAAATAATTCCCTTGGGTTAACTAGCCATTCGTTCATTCTCCTTTTTATTTCAGTGCCGGTTGAGTTATCTATTGTTTCTTTGCTATAGTTGAACACTTGCAGGGAGCTTACGTAGAGACAATCTCCTGTAACTTTATCCTTCGCACACACCTTTTTAAAGTCAGGTATTCCGCTAATTTTCTGATGCAATTCTAGCGCTTTGCGAAAGACTAAATTATCATCAAATATGTTCGCTTGTCCATTGTTCGGCATAACGATAAATTCTTCGAAGCGAAACTTCAAATCAAAATTTACCTCCGCTCGATCTAAGTCTTTGAATGCCTGACTGGTTTGCGGTATAAAAAGTTCTTCGTTTCTCTGCAAGGCTTTGAAACGGAAGGCTCCGACTGCCATAATGGCCACAAAAAGTAAGCATAGTCCTATAACTAATTTATGGTGTTTCGTTACGAAACGCGTGTGCATTTCGAATATGTTCTCGATAACATCGTTAATTGCGCGACAGATACGAATCCAACCGATCCATATTCGGTGTAGGCAACCTCCTTGCTGCCTAAAAATACAAGAGAAAGAATATTAAAAAGCTTGTAGGTACTGCCAACCGGTGTGAAATACTTCTCTGAATTCGTATCTTTAAAAGCCTGAGCCAAAGTTGCGAGTATCAACGGGAAAATTCCCACGGATTTTCCCACGAGAAAATGTGTTCATATCAAACTCCAGTAATACAACTTGTTACAACAGTTTATAACCCTTCAGCTCCATCACAATCAATCTAGTTGCAAATACGAGGCAAGTTAAAATATTGAATATGACGGAAAAATGAGTAGACAAATTTTATGTTTTTGGATTGCTGACCCGTTCAGTAGTCATATGAGTACTTAATTACAATTCTACAATGACGTCGAGGTTCAGCATCAATGGTATTAGAAAAATATAAGGTGTAGTGAATTGTCAGAAAGGGAGATTCCCCCCCCCCCCCACCCCCACAAAAATGTCGAACACGAAAAGGGTCCACTTTTAACTAAACACGGTTGTTTCATACACAATCTTATTGTCTTCATCGATGCAGTCCCAAAATTTGAGGTGCAAGCTAGAGGGTTAAAATTCCGAAATTTTTACCATGGCGAGACCTCCTTAGCTTCTTAAAAAGAAAACATGTACATAAATTTACTAACTCGCACCTCCAACTGTAAAACTGTGACCACGCCCCTGTTGCAGGGGGGCTTTTATAACGGACAAATTTCCAGGTTTTATGAAACTCATTTTAAGACTAACGTAAAATTTAAATCATATTCCAACCTCGCAAACACTTTCGTCATTTTATAATAAACAAGTTGTTAGTCTGTGGAGAATTCCACAGGTTCAATTTCGTGAAACTTGTTTGCTTGCTAACATGAAGTATTGAACTTTACTCGCACAGTCCCCAGTTTTTTTAAATTGGACAGAGAGACAGCGAGTATGATAATATAGATATAAATAAAAAAATTGAAACATAATAAAACACACAAGGGAAAAGAATATACTTACGTCATTGTTCAATCTCCTCTTTCCACAACTTCAAAATAATTTTTTTATATATTCTTACTTAAAATTCGTTTGTAACATATATTTAGAAACCTGAAAAATAAATAAATATGTAATTTATGTAAACACAAAAAAAAACATAATTTTGCTGGGTGGCCAATAAAGTCTATACCATATTAGAAACGTACTGTACTTCTGTGGTCGGTTAAAAAGAAAGTAATGCAAGTCTGGAATCACTAAGAAACAATTATTTTTATATAAAAATCCAGATTAAGAGCATTTTGACTTAACTTAGGCGAAAATTAAGAACATATTAAGAACGTACTCAGCCAGAATACCTTCACAGATTAAAAAACAGGGTAATGTGAGTTCAGGATTGCTATGAAACAATTAGTTCCGAACAGTTTTTTTCCCCCATACTAATTTACGTATGATTTCACAATAAGATAACTTCATCATTATCTATCTCGTCAACTCTTAAAATCTTTATCATTTTCTGTAAATCTGAACATATATACGATGGCCCTGAAGGGTCATACACTTCTCACCAAATTTTTTTACTTCCCGCTACTTTTTTTTCACTTCCCGCTTTTTTTTTCACTTCCCGCTTTTTTTTTACTTCCCGCTACTTTTTTTTTTCACTTCCCGCTACTTTTTTTTCACTTCCCGCTTTTTTTTTCACTTCCCGCTTTTTTTTTCACATCCCGCTTTTTTTTACTTCCGCACGTTTTGATCATTCTCGCATCTTTTTCTACTCTTTCGCGCTCCATATTCTCAACAACTAGGTGGTGACCAACTAAATTTGGCAGATCTTAGATGGTTTTATTTCAGTATTATCATTTAAGTTTGGTTTATCCTAGATCTCGATAATGTTATAATTTAAGTTTGGCGTCGTAGTTTGGTTTATTCTTGATCTAGTTAAATACGAGCTATAAATTTTCTAAGTGTTGTTTATTCTAGGGATAAAAGCTGACACACTGGGTGGGGGGGGGGGGGGGGGGGGGAGATTCATTTAATATTATAGCTATCTTTACTCTCTTTCTGTTCTGCTATGATCAATGCATGGCCATGAGCACTGTAGCTAGCTAGCTTATGCTTTTATATTTTAGCTAATATTGAATAGATAATATTTTATCGATGGATAACGTTTTGTTCCCCATTGCACATATTCCCAAATTTCTTCAACTTCGTTCCGGGGGCATTTTGCCTTTGTGATAAATTTGATAACAGTGGAAATAATTAGCTGCTCTTAATAACGGCTCAGGGGCCAAGATACCCTGGGACAAGGATAAAATTTCTTCTTTTTTTATTCAACATAACAACTAATGTTAGATATGAAATATATATGAGTATTTTCTATATTTTATTTCTATTTTTATTTTCAACCATTGTATATATACATTGTAGATTGTTTTTAACATCATTAATTATTTGCTACCACCTAATAATTTTGTCATTGTTAGATTCTATACCTCTCCATGTATGCAACATAAAAACGTAACAATGTTACAAATAATTGCTTAGTGCTCTGAACTTATTTTTATAGACTATCAGGAAAAATGTGCTATTTTTTCGAGTAAATAAATGTACAGATTCAAGGCCTCTTCAGGGTTAACAGGACGGTTTAATCCGTCTCTTGCAAGAAAATACTCTGCGAATTCTGTAAATTCGCTTGAAACATCTAACACGTTGTTTTCGACCACAGGAAAAAACTCATCGACTTCTTCTTGATCAACTTGTTGTAAAAAGTTTTCTGCCTCATATAAATGAGGGAGATGAAACATACAGTTTGGACGGCCACTAGGACCATTGTTTCGACTTTTAGAAATTATGTGCGAATTCCAGTGTGACATGATTGAGCACAAATCTTTTCGAATTAATGGCATGAAACAAAAGTGAATGCAGTCGAGTAATACCGGATCTAATGTGTCAAGCATATCGAGGTCAGCTAAATCTGCAAAAAGGCGCTTCCACCAACCAATTTTGTCCCTTTGTAACATAGCCCAGTATGATTCAATTGTTTGATTTTGTGGTGAACTTATTCTACTAAAACTGTCATTCACATTTTGTCCTCCTGATAACGATCTAAGGTAAATATGCATAGGCTCGATTAGTGAGTGCTCGGTACCGTCATCTGCTTTTATCGTCAGTGGCACTCCCTTTAATTTAGAGACAGCTTCGAGATAAAATCCTGCAACCACCTCTGGAAGTTTATTGCTTGCTCCAACTTCCAGCCAAATAAGCTTCCTAGAAAAGCCGTCTATGCATCCATGAATACTGAATCCATAGAGTTTAAGCTTATCATGACCGTCAATGTGCCACGCAAAATTTGGACCGGGAGATCTGTATTTGCGGCGGTGAAGTCTTTTTCGTCGTCGTAAGTCAACACCTGTTGGGTCGAGTAGCTTCATAAACTTTCTCACATCTTCCCTTCTGCATGCAATGCCTTTTGAAATCAAAATTCTATGAATTCTACGATACCCCACTCCTGCACCACTTCCGCTCAGTTCATCTCTAACAGCTTCCCTAACCGTAATACGAGGACTTCTGTTATTTGATAGAGGTCTTTTGCGTAATCCAAAATAACGTAACCATCTTTTAACAGTCGACAAGCTTACTTCATAGTTATGTTGTATCCTGAGAAATTCAATAATTTCAGTGTATGTCAGCCCTTCGTTGAAATACTTTTCCACTACTGTTTTTATCTCATCTGGAACCGTCGCCATGTTTGAATGTTGTCATGAGGCAATAAAAAAAGTACTTGGAGTGAATTTTTATGTAAGTAAAAAAAAAAGCGGGAAGTGAAAAAAAAAGCGGGAAGTGAAAAAAAAAGCAGGAAGTGAAAAAAAAGTAGCGGGAAGTGAAAAAAAAGCGGGAAGTGAAAAAAAAGTAGCGGGAAGTGAAAAAAAAAGCGGGAAGTGAAAAAAAAGTAGCGGGAAGTGAAAAAAAAAGCGGGAAGTGAAAAAAAAAGCGGGAAGTGAAAAAAAAGTAGCGGGAAGTGAAAAAAAAAAGTAGCGGGAAGTGAAAAAAAAGCGGGAAGTGAAAAAAAAAGCGGGAAGTGAAAAAAAAGTAGCGGGAAGTGAAAAAAAAAAGTAGCGGGAAGTGAAAAAAAAAGCGGGAAGTAAAAAAAAAATCGGGAAGTAAAAACATTTGGTGAGAAGTGTATGACCCTTCAGGGCCATCGTACATATATATATTTTACTATTTTCGTAAGAACACAAATAAAAAACATTTAATCTAAAAAAACAAGCAAATCCAGCCTCAGCTGAAATTTAGACGTTCTTATAAAAAAACATATAATCCAGTTTCTTTCCTAAAACCAAACCAACTGCGTCTCCTAACGTATCGAGTCGTACACTGGGTCAGCATTCTAATCAGTTGCTTAACTTTTCCTTACTAGACACATACAATCAACCAAACAGCATCGTTGCATCAGCCTGACTCATTTACTTTTAACATATCCTTTTAAATTGATTATAATGCCAAAGATATTTCTTATAACTTGCAAGACAAATGTGTTTGATGCAGGCATTGAAAAATTAAAAACACTCTTTTATAATAGCCCCATGGAGACAGCGGCTTAGAAAGAAATATTATGCACGAAAAGATTGAGCATTATCGATAATTTTAATATTACTGAATGCTATATTTTGTTTCACATGTACGAGCGAAGAACAGATAGTCACGATATGATGAAAAAATCCAACAGAGCGATGAATGAAATGTTTAGTAACTTTTCAACATAACACGCCTTTTTCCGTATTAAATGTCATTAGCGTTCTTTCTTTTGAAACTCCGTTCGTGATTACATCGTTAATTTCCGGGAAGGCGTATTCCAAAAAATGCAAGTTGTTTGTCAGCCGTGACAATAGTTTTATTTGTCCAAACCAGCCTGGGTTTTATAACGAGGCTGATTGAGACCAAATTGATTAAAAAATTGAAACGAGTTTCTTTTTTTAACTCGGGGCGGGAGATGACATCCACAGTTATTCAAGAGCTGACAAGAATAGGCCTTCAAACGTCTTTATTCTAACACAGCAAAACTTGTAGAATTTGAATAGCCTTTTAGCTAATTTAAGGTTTTAAATCCTCAAAATTTTCGAAGGCAATCCTGCAAATGGACGCATTAGCCTAATGTGACTTTGATCTTCCCAATGAAAGAGTACAACACGCAACAAATAAGCAACAATAACAACAAACAACAACAACAACAACAACAAATAAGCAACAATAACAACAACAACATCAAATAAGGAACAATTCAGCCTGTAGAAGAGAAAAACTTCAGCAACACCGACCTTCATCCAAAACTTTATGTTCCTTGTGAAACAACGTGTATATATTAGAAAACAGGAAACAGAATTTAGCGTACAATAATTTATTAACTGGACGAGATTGAGAATGGAAGGAAAATAAAAATACAAAATAAAAACAACCTGAGCGCAATGACAAGGAATCGTTAATTCGTAAATGTACTGCAAAGTAAACATTAAAAACAAAATAAGAACACCATAGGCTTCCTGGTTTACAAAAAATAAGTGCATTGCTGAATTATATTCCAGTAAATCCATTTGAAATGAAATTTAACCGGTCCACCACAACAGGGTGCAACAATTTTCACTGGCTCTTTCTTTTCATTCAACAAAAATTCCTTCGTACGAACCATACGGTTAAAACTACTTTAAGTTTCACTAACAAGTTAAGGCCTAAAGCGTTCGTTTCATTTACGTCAATATTGTTCAAAATAAAAATGTATTTCGTAGACCTCCCTTTTAACCAGAAAAAGTTTAGCATTATTCCATCAAATCGCCGATTCATTACGCATCTAAAAATCCACATCTAAAATGACGTTTTGTTAAAACAATTCCTAAAAACTTTGTATAAATCTTTTTGAAACTTTAAATGCTTTAAAATTTCATCAATTACAAAATGTATTCCCTCCGCATGTATAAAATACAAGAAACAAAAGAGCATGGTCTAAAATTGATCTTCCCCACGGAGATTAACATGAAGCTGCAACAAAGCCTTTATGAATAGAAAACCATATTTGCCACTGCGAAGGGTTTGGGTGTATTTAACTGTACATGTAATTGCATTTAAAGAACGCTTTAGTGCATTACTCGACATTACAAATAGATATTACTTATGATAAAGGGAAAAGTTGTTTTAAAAAAAGTTAATATCAGACCACATTGTTGATGGTGTAAGCAGACCAACAAGGACAGCTACAAAAATAAACAAGCAAACAAACAAACAAACAAACAAACAAACAAACAAACAAACAAACAAACAAACAAACTAACTAACTAAGTAAGTAACAAAAATGTAGTAATAAGTTTAAAAACAGCAACAACACCATTCAACTACCACGAAGAAATGACATATCAATTAAGCTAAATATTTCTTAATCAAATGTCATCCGCAATTAATTTAATACTGACAATTAGGGGTCAGACAGCTTGTCCTCGTAATTGTAAACAAAAAAACAAGAATAAATCATAACAAGAAAAGATATACCACCTACCTGCATTTCTCATTGACACAAACGCCCTAAACCTATCGTTAAAGTCTGAAGAAGGTATCTATGGCTACAAGCTAACATTATACTGCATTTTTACTATAGTGATATATGAAATATTGATCATTTTGAGAATAACTGAACGGTGACGAATGTACATTTGAATACGATGTGGAAATAGATTATGAATATATACGTTACGCCATAGCTATGAATTTTAAGGTGAACCCCTTATCTTAGAAAGATATTGATTATAGCAAATGTTATAAAAACACTTCCCTATCCTGACATCTTGTATCCGATACAAAAATGTTTGTTATTTTTCCTGAACGCTAACGCAAAATAGGACACATAACATCGAGTCAACGTGTGATATACCCTAAGTGATAAATCCGAACTGGGTTAGAAAATCTTTCCAAACCGAAACGGAATTTTATCGGATTTTGTGATCAACAAAAAAAACTATATAAAAGTGTTCCAGTGACTACAGAAATTTTATCAATCTCTACCAACCGATTTCACAAAAGATCTCTAACATCCGTCTCAGACTGCCATCAAAATACGCTTCACACCAATCTAGTATAAAGTAGCCTTGTCGTTGCCGAATCGCTTTATGAAAGTAAAATTATATATTGTAAAATTTTTATAATAGCTCTTACCGAACAAAACATCTCATTAAAGCCAGTTGCGTTACTCATGCAAATTCTTAGTTAATTACAATACACAACAGAGGTATACAATCTCCTATTAAACTGTGACCATGACGGTATTAAAAGGAAAATGGAGGATTGTTTCAAAATGACATTCTCGCCTCCGGGGTATCCTGTGTATCTGCGACGAGGACCTGGGAGCAAAGTTGTCTATTCAACATAACAGAGAGAGACATTCATTAGTGCTATTGTGTACGATATTGTGTGAATTTTAATAAAAAATAGTTTAAGCAACAGCAAAAAAATGCATAAAAAGGCTGGGTACTAGGTTGGGATGTATTGGAATTTGACACACGTTGGAGATGAATGGATAATAGTTAAGGCTTGCAAAACAGAGTTTATAGATACATTTAGAAGCAGGATCGATCGAAGTGAAAAAAAAAGCTTCACCGCCATACAATAATATTGTTTTTTTCTTCAAGCTTGGTAGCCATGTGCAAACACGTTGCCAGGCAACCAACATTAAAGACGAGGAAAACCATAGAAGCAAGAAGTTGAAAAGGAAAAACTTTCCGTATTGACTGTTCTGTCCAAGCTCTAACAGCTACAATGCTGATATCATCATAATTGCACACGTCATAGCCGAATGACGTCAGAAAAATTTCTGACCAAATACGTTATCACCAACCACATACGTTTTTATGTGCGTTGTTAATTATGTCATAATTAGTGAAATTACGCCATAATTAATGACAGATTGTATTTAGAATCCAATCAAGAAGTGTGATTAGTTTTTGAAGGAATGCCTTGTCCCAAACAAATTACTTAAAGTTGTTTCAAGTACACTCAAGATCGGTTTGTCTCACCAACACATCAAAATGAATTATCTGCTTATCAGTAAATAACGTGCTTGGTAGATGACAGCCTTTATGTCTTTCTTGGTATGGCAAAAAATACAAAGTGATTCCCCAACCATCCTCACGTACGAAGAGATAGTTAACACTGTTAATATTTTGTAACAAAATGTCCGCACTTCAAGCTGCTTTAAAAAACCTGGTAAAAGGAATGTATGGCTGCAAGCAGAATTCAAACATCACATTTTTCTACATCTGCGTTGAAATTTTGGTAAAAAAGATTTTCTTGCTAAAAGAGTATTTAAAATGATATAACATTGTAATAAATTTTCAGAAAATTATCCTTAAAGTTAAAAATGTTTTTTTCATGTGAAAGTAAAATGACTTTCTAAAAGCAAGAGTACTGAGAACGAGGCTGCTAACAAAGAGGCTGCTGAGAACGACGCTAATGAGAACGAGGCTGCTGAGAAAAACGCTGCTGAGAACGAGGCTGCTAATCAGATTAGCCAAAATCGTTCTAAAAATGTTAAGGATATATCTAAAAAATCAAATGAAAATTTGGCCAAGTCATCAGTGGAAATAACAATTCGATTAGACGTTCACGGATGAATGAACATCAATAAAAAATTCACAATCTATATGCAGGGCTATGGAACGGAAAAAAAGATAGACAAAAATAACTGAAAAACAAGGTTATGGAGAAAAAAGAGCGCTTAAATGAATTAGGATAAAGAAAAACAGAGAAGGAGCTCAAATGGTAAAATCAGATTCCCCTGTTTAGCTTTCCCAGATAAAAAACAAAAAACAAATATATATACAAAACAACAACAAAAATGTGACTTCTAGAAACAAAAACAGAAAATTAACTTTTTTTTTTAAGAAGCGCTTGAAATCAGTTTCCCAAGTTTATGTTGAGACGTCATTGTTAGGACAACAAAAGTTAATATATGTTTCCTGCGATACTCCAAAAAAAAAGAAAAACTTACTTTGCCAAATCCAAAAATCCTTTACAGCTGAAATCATTTTAAAGTAATCATCCTGAAATTCATCAACACGTCTTTTACCGAGCAGAAAACGCTTTTTACGCACAATAAAATCCAACATTAAAATATGAATAAGCTTCGTTGCAACGTAAACCAGAATTTGCTAAATCAAACTTCTTAATATTTTAAAAGCAAAACCATTAAAAATAAAAGAGAAAAATTTACGTTTCAAAACGCTTCCCCTGCTTCTTCTTTTTCTTTTAAGATGTAATTAATATTTAAAATATTTCTTTTTTTGATAATAAACGAGTAAGTGGTTTTTCTATTTTTAATGATTCACACGTTGCTATATATCTTTCTGGTGTGATGTAATCAGAGCACGAAATTTGAAGTACATGTGGAATAATGATGCATAATTTAATGCATCATAAAGGCAATGTAAACAGAGTTGGTGCTACAGAAAAAAGTTCTAAAACGGTGAAATATTAAAATACGGTTGTTATAAGAAAGCTGGAGGAGAATGTAACCTCAATAATTAAGAGAACTGTATTTCTAAAAATCTGGGAGTCATACATTTAGATAATAATTTTTGTTTGTGTTTTTATTTATTTTCAACTTTAAAATATATTTATTTCTTAACAAAACAACAAATGTGTGGTTTATCCAAGATCAAGGATTTAGTTATGCTAGATGTTTAGCCCATGAAGAAAATCCATGGGGATGCGCCAGTCCTTACAAATTTTCGGCATCACCATTTCGTGCATTCTTAGCACAATATTTAACAGCCATTTTGAACAGAATATGTGTTCATACAAAAAAAGGCGGAGAAAAACAAAAACTTTGCATATCGTCTAAAATATTGATACATATTTATATGTATATAATATCAATTGTTTCATCCATTTTCGCATGCTTTTTACTTTACTATTTAGATTCCGATGTTGCTTATATGCTCTTTATTGTGTTTTGAGAAAACCATATTGTGCATCCTTGCTATATATATCCATTTTGTTTACAGACAATTAGACAAATGGATTACGAGCATTATCATACAGACTAGTCGAAATCCACGGGTTCGCCCGTCCTCAGAATTTCTCGCTACGTACATATTTCCCGCATCTTGCGTTTTTTGCCACCTGTTTCATGAAGTAATCAAAGTACTTTGCGGGGGTCGGAAATAAAGCCTCAGCGTAGTCGTTTTGAACAAAATACAGTCCGTAGCCATTGGATAAATCCACAGGGTAGTCCGTCCTTTATACATTACACGGGTTTGCCTGTCCGCAAATTATTTACTTTGCCATGGACCCAGAATGAAGCTGCGTCAAAGCAAGATTTTTTATATTTTTTTTTGCATAGAATGAGCATGGCAACATCGGTTACGAATTCGATAAAAATAACTTTTTGTCTAATTCCGAATCGAATGTAGTTGTGAATGACTATTCAATGTTCTCTTAACTTCCTATCAATACATAAATTCGCCTTAGAGATGTTTCAGACGAAAACTATGACGAACTCATTCATTATTCTTTAGGAAGTAAAAATGACCCTCATGAAAACTGTATATAGTTTTTAGAAATCTTTTTTTTTGAAGGTATTTACACACCCTTTCTCTATGTCATATAATACAAGTTTAGCATTTTATATCAGAGGGTATTAAGGATACAAAATATTTTTTATATTTGCACTGAATTTCAGCTTGGGGTGTTGCCAAAAGTTCTTATTCATATGTGATGACATAAAACGTATTTTATCAACATAGATGTTCTAGTATTGTATTGCACAAGCTCATCCTTGGTATTTTTTGTTTTTTCCCATTGGTGCAGAATATAAAAAAACCCTATAAAAATCTTTGAGGTTGTACAGTGTTTATTCTTTGATAAAAAGCTCGACTCGACACTCCCTCAGATTTTCCATGAGGCTGGATGTGTTATAAAGTTGTTGCTAATTATTTTTCTACATGGATACGAAACGGTTCGAGTAAGATTTCCGGAACGTTAATGTTTCTAAGCAAAATTTAGAAGAATACAGCTATCTAGCTATCTCAAAAAAGTCTGAAGTTTATTTTGTTTAAAGCTTGATTTAATAGCAAGTTCTTATATCAAATAAATTATGGATGTCAAATGCATAAGTTCCTGAATTAAAAAAATCAGCAACCCCTTTAATATCCGTAGTCTGCTTAAAATGGTAGCCAAATCACTATATCATGTTAAGGGTGCACGAAAATGCGGGACTTACGACTACTCTCCTCTTGGAGGAAATCCTTTATTATTACCCGTATTTTGTCAGTTTTTCCTTAAATTCGAAGTATGCACGTTAAATCTTCGTTGAGAACCCCATGTAGTAAATTCACTACTTTTTGCTACTGTAGCACGAATTAATCGTGGATATTTCTACAAATCATCGACTAGTATGTATGACTAGTTCTTAGCCCCGATATTTTTAATAAACTTGATTCTAACTAATAAAAATTTAAAACCAAAGGCTTTGGTGTAACAAACACTCGAGTAAAAGTAGTGTGAGAATTATTCTTCAGAAATCTTTTATGAATTTGAAAGTTTTCACTCCTGAAAAAACAGGGCAAAACAACAACAAAAATAAAAAAAATAAAACAGATTAAAAAGCAGTACTAAAGTAGCTAAATTCAGTACCTTCCTTCATATGACTGACACATGCATCCTCATCAACGACGTTATAATTCGAGTAGGATGTCGCTTTACTTTTACAGTTCTATTTCACACATAAAAAATCAAATCGCTTACTACTTTAAGAAATGTTCTTCCCATCGCAGCAGGATTAAGGCCTTTGTCATTGATATAAACGTAATTAGTATGTAAATTATTTATAAAGTATCTGCGATGGAGAGTGTTTGACGGAATAGAAAGAAACTGATAAATAACAAATCGACCAAAACGATTCTTTTGAGAGTTCGGTAAACTGCATATTGCAATCGGGGCGATTAGACGGTTACAATGCATTGCAATGCACGGCTTTTTAAAAGAATATTCAACAGATTAAACACAGACAATTATGTCTGTGTTTGTGCACAAGGAAAAGTCGTGCTACGGGCACACGAGATAGAAAAAAAACAATATATTTTATTGACTTTGTGGGACGGTAAAATTTCCCCAAGCCAAAGGTGATAACTGCGAACGTATATTTTTTGACGGGCTTAAATTTTATAGCTGTGCTACGGACACACGAAGTGCGATATAAAAAGGACGGGCGAACCCGACTATCCAGTGTTATAATACCCTACTTTCCGCCTGTCAAGATGGTAGCTGCATGCAGCGACGAGTGAAATCCCGTGGGTTGTTCTACAGCTACTTTATAACTTATAGAGATCGTTATGCTGATTAATTAAAATAGGCGCAGTTATGGTGCTCCGAAATTTGATATTACTTTTAAAATTTAGTGGCGTTAACGAAATGTTTTAGAGGTGGAAGGGGGGGGGGGGGTTAGCAGGTTATTGGTTATTGGGAAGCATCTGTTGGATAGCAACAACATCAGCTAGTTTTGTACGAATAACCTCATCCATTGTTTCTTTACTGTGCAAAAAGAACCTTCCCATCACAGTAGGAATAATCCCTGAGTCGGCCATTCCGGTCACTACAGGCCTACATCGCAGCTTGTAAGTTCTACGGCCCTTTAACAATGATAATTTTCAACACTTTTTACATTATAGCTTTGCACGTCATTTAGTAAGGTAATTCAATATTTATCTGTCTGTTTCGTGCGGTTTGTTTCATCGTTAAATCTGTGTTTCGAAACTGTTACTCAATTTATGCTAAAACAGCTCATCGAACGAAATGATTGCTTTACATAAATATATTTACGAACTTGTAAACAGCAAAAGGTCGTGAATGCTTTTTGAAAGAAAGCTCAATCTCATTATCTAATCGTGCCGAACGCAGTCATGTTGAAAAGAAAATACGACTGAGGTGGGGAAGAAGGTGGGGGAAGGTGGGGGGAGGTGGGGGGGAGGTGGGGGAAGGTGGGGGGAGGTGGGGGAGGTGGGTGAAGGTGGAGGGAGGTGGGGGAAGGTGGGGGGAGGTGGGTGAAGGTGGGGGGAGGTGGGGGAAGGTGGGGGGAAGTGGGGGAAGGTGGAGGAAGGTGGGGGGAGGTAAAGACTTCTAAAATCGCCTAGCAGGCAGTTTATTGCTTATTGAAATAAAAAACGCCGAACGATTTGTAAGCATTACTTCCAAAAATGAAATGATGGGTGGGTGTAGGGGAGGATTCAGAGGGTGTGGTGCTGTTTATGAGAAAAGGCATTAGCTCAACCTCTTCCCCAGGACTTCCAGTTGTTTATAATATTTATAGCGTTTATAATAACTAGCTACTAGTTTTTAAATTTGAACTGCTATAGCAACAATAAAACAAAAATATTAAAATAAAGTTTGATTTAAATATGATAAGCATCATAAAGTTCAAATTGGAATCAAGAATAGATTGAATGAAGCCACCATTAAGCACGTTGCACAAACCATATGTATTTTTAAATATATCTACTACACATCATCTACAACCATTTTAAATATTTATAATAATTCTGCTATTTTATTTAGAATGTAACTCGTTTATTATTTTAAGACCAACGTGATCACGTGGATGTTTTCACAAACGTCTTCGTGCTTCTGAAAAAGGCTGGAATCGAGGTTGACGTTTTTTTTAAATTTTGCAAATATTTGGAAATTCCTGAGACTGTCAAATACGAGGTACCTGGTGGCCTGATATAGTTTGCTGCAACAGGTTTCATCAATTTAGGATATATTTAATGACTTACTTTGAACAATTTTTTAACAGTTCCAATCTGCAGTTTCTTGAATGTGCTTCCACAAGAGATACCCATATAAATCATCTTTTCTACTTGAAAAAATTTCTTTAAACATTTTTCTGTTATTAATTATCAGTTTTGAATACTTTCATATATTGTGCGTTCATGTTCAATATTTGCATTTAAATTTTTACGTTTCCATAGCAACTATTAACATTTTAAATTTTCCTGCTTCATATATGACAAGCTAATGTGAAAATAATATGGCAAATTACATGACTCGACAGCTTTTTTGTTTTTGTTTTTTTCCGTTTTTTCCGCATTTTGAGCATTTTTTGGGAAATAGGCCTTCATATAGTATAAATATATTTCTTTTTTTATGTTTCTTTCACTGGAGAAACACAAATATCGAAAAATTGCACGTAAAAAACAACGTCCTAAGATGATATTCTGAATTATGAAAAAATACTTCCTTTTACACCTAGACGTGGTAAAAATGTTTCGTCACTTGACAAAAAAATGAGGAAAAATATCAGGTATCGAAAGATGAGCATGACAAATTGTTTTTCTTAAGGAAGTTACGATTAGTTATTCTTCATTTT
Organism: Hydractinia echinata; assembly: GCA_030067915.1. Taxonomy (NCBI): domain Eukaryota; kingdom Metazoa; phylum Cnidaria; class Hydrozoa; order Anthoathecata; family Hydractiniidae; genus Hydractinia; species Hydractinia echinata. The sequence continues at coordinate 722,987 of JASGCC010000089.1, forward strand.
CTTCTATGAATAGTTATATTCTGTCTCTGCGCGAATTTATAGCCGGGCACACGAAATGCGATATAGAAAGAACGGGCGAACCCGGGGATTTATCCATGCGCTATCGACTATTTTCTAAATTATTATTATCTGCATTCCGTCTGTATGTGCGCTAGAGAACAAAGTCGTGCTACGGAAACACGAAATAGCAAACGCAATATAATTTCATCCACTTTGTTGGGCCAGTTTACCAGTTCGCAGTTATCTCATTTGATTAGGGGTCCCAGTCAACCGGTTTTTTTTTAGCTTAGTACTGGACAAACAGTCCTACAGTGTGATATTCGAATGCTTTTTTGAAATCTCTTTCTAAATCCTCAGATTATTGGATAGGATAGAACCTTTGCAATGATTCCAGTGCTCGATAACTATACGGCAGAGGAAAATGTCGCAAAGTAAGAAGGCTTAGACTCTTGCAATAATGCCACTGAAAGCACACTTTTTTAGACTGAATTTAGTAGGAATATAACGCGAAAAGTGGATTCGCTATGCTTGCTCAGAAAATAACAAAAAAATAACTTAAAAATCCAACAAAAACGTAAACCTAACTTTTTAGAACACGTGAAAATCCAAAAAAGGTGTGGTTTAATTCTGAATTTCTATCAAAAGACATGAAGAATTTTTAGGAATTCTTCTACCAGAAAGATAATACTTGATAAGATAGTAGGCTGTGTTGTTAAAGAATAGTCACGCCCTTTTTTCAACTTCGCGCATGCGCATAACTATATAAAATGTGTCTAGGTGATAGGCTTCGGGTTCGTTCGGAACTTAACTTAGAATATTATGGTAGTAAAACCAAGTACCTTTGAGATCACCTGAAGTTATCGCTGATCTAAAATCGCACAAATATCTTAACAACCTGGGAATGTTTAATGAACTAAATTAGACGAACTCTATATTATATTCTAAACTTCTAATTTTTTGTATAAAAATATTTGTTTGTGTAATTGAAATTTTGTTTGTTTTATGAATTCTATTTATGTATATGAATTCTATTTAAAAAGAACTACACAACATTAGTACAAGCTCTTCGGCTCTAACACTCAATTTAATTAAATCGCTGAGGTTAATAAAGCGGCAAATTTGACGTACTTAAAGATTTGTCTCGATATCCTTTTTATGAACACGATAAAACAGTCAAGCCTTGTACTCCTTAACAAAAACATTTCCGAAAAAAAAAATATAACGATAAAAAGTCTAAAAAACGGCAAGCCGATTGCCCAGCGACTAAATGGTACACACATACAAAGTTTTATAGATCTAAAAGACATTGTTCAAACTCTTGTAGACTAGGACAAATGCAGGCTGCCCAAATAATCATGTTTTCATACCAATCAATGAAGCTCTTTCCTTGAAAAATCGAGACAGCCAACAGATACCGTTATATATTCACCTCCCATCATATTACCAATCTTCTTATATAAAAAAGTTATGAAGTTGTATTATTGTTAGTATAACGTCGGTACAATATAAAAGTTAAAAAAGAAAAGTTTTAAAAAGATCAAAACATTTTTGTTGACATGTTACATAAACTGTTTTGCCAACTTCGTACTTACTTCGAATGTAAACATTTACCTTGTCTTACCACAGAAACGATCTGGGTCAGAGGTTGTTATTTTTTACACAACGCTGTGGCCGAATCACATACTTGTTTCAAAGATTACAAAAAAAGAGTAATATATATGAGATAATGATTGAAATATATGAAAAAAATAATTATGAAAGAAATGATAAAGCTGACTAATGAATGCGTTGTATTTCTGAAAAAAAAAATACTGATGTCATGTTAAATGACGCACGAAACAGATAATATATTTTACTCCTATTAGCACTGTACGTTTATCAAAATTGACTTCATTAGTACTTCATTGCTGTTAATGACATGATAAAATTCTTTGTGATCATGACACACTTGAAATGACTTATTGTGTAATTTTTAACTTTTGATCAGTTAAATGTATGGCTAGAAAACATACAAATATTTTTGAGAAGTATAACGGTAGTATTTTCACAAAATCTGGTTTTCCTGATTATTTCCCCGATTTCCCCGACTTCCCTGATTTTTTAGGATTTTTGCCCTTTTCTATTATAACCCTTTAAACCCTTAACAAACCAATTTCTAACCTCTTTTCTTCTTTTCTTCTCGTTCCCAAATCAATGCCAGATATTCTCTCTCAAGCTTTATCCACTTAGGTTTTATGTATAAGAGGAGGGCGGCGAGACATTTAAGCGCAAGTTTAAAATTATTACCGTCAGTTGCTATGCTGGTATGTTAGGAATGTTACAACTTTTTCAAATATTTTGAACGTAATAATGGCGCATGTAAGGAGAAAGAATTCTGGGAGACACGCTAGAAATAGTAGATGTATCAAGGGGTTGATGCCAGGAATTTTCTTATTGTAAATAGAGACACCGAAAAAATTTATTCAAATTGATGTAGAGCTAAATTTAACTTAAAAATAAGTGCACATCCTAAGTTAAGAGTCAAAAATTAAAAGAGCTGGAACGATCTAACAATGGCATGTTTTTTTATCCTTTATGTGGATCAATTTCCTCGGCTTTTTCAGACACACGCAGTTTTAGAGAGATCAAGCGAATCAATGGAAGACCAAGGCCGGTATTTTGTATTAATTGCAATATTATCAGATATTTGCTCTAATTCTGAACAAATGTAAGGACGTACCCACATCTTTTTGGGTTTATTACAAACAGCTCTGGGGTCGAGAATGTACTACAAGAGATTGTACACATCGGTTATATTCTGCATTATTACCTGACTTATACAAGGAAGCGGTTAGTATGAAAAATCTGATGATTTGATTGGTTTACGGTTCCTTAATTCAGGGCTTTGTATGGAGCCATTGTGAAGCCATTATTAAAATGGTGTCACAAAAACGTAAACAAAAGGGAACAGATTTCCATAGCACACAAGGAAATTGAGTTCCCATAAAAAATGATTTGAATTTGTTTTGTCTGTACTTTTAACCTCACCTTTGTGTTTCACAGTACAACAACGGAACAATATCCGTTTAAAGCAATTTATCAGAACTTTTTTCATAGCTGGCATGATATTATTAAATCAATAATAAGCTTAAGGACGGTATTTGTAATTAATTAAGACATTATCAGATAATATTCTTTTTTTTTTATTCTAAACAATTGTAAGACCTTATCGTCCCCAGATCTCTTTGGGTTTATTACAAAGAGTTCTGGAGTCGAGAATGGATCACAAGGAATTGTAAACACTGCATTTGTCCTATTTCGTGAACAACTCATTTAATTTATTTTATATGACCGGTTATCCTTGATAACCTTGGTTATCTAATTGCAAGTAGCCATCTCTTATTATCATACCAAACGTATTACCCAACCGCGAGGTTTTATTACATGGCTTGGTTTGACGCAAATAAAACAAATTGTTTGTTTCGTGGGAGTAAAGAGAACTAGCGCAGTGCTTGTCTTCAGAGATGCGGTTTTCGATACGAAGAGAATGAGGTATCAGTTTCAAATTCAGTGAAATATCAAGTGAAACAACAGGAAAGCAAGTTGTGTTTTCGAAAGCGGAACCATTCAAGATGTTAAAGTCGTGTAACAAAATATTTGTAATCGTAGCTAACAGATTAATTATATCATTAACTTATAATTATCTTCTGTCGACACGGCTGTTAAGTCTTTGAATGTCGATATCCGACATAAGGTCAGAGCAATCTTGTAGCTTTCATTGAACGGACTCTAAGCGAAGATGTAACACGGACGCAGAAATACTACGCTGATTGTTGGATACACAGACACAGCATCCTCTATCGCAACAAGTTTGTTGCCAATAAAATAAAAGCACTATAATGTTCAGCAGTGAATGAGACTTTTCCATGAAAACTGTAAACACAGCTACTTAATATCTGTTTTCATCTGCAAACAAAATCTAAGAAAGATGCGGTTTTATGACGTAAAATAATTTTCCGTGAAATGTTCAAAATGGTTGTTTACGGAAATGTCTATAATTTAACTCCATCAATATTTACATTTCGCGTTTTATGAAAGACTGAGATACCTTTTATTTATTATTTTCATTAGCCTTATATGTCTTTATGTATAAGTTTCAAAATTTAGGCACTTTAGATGAGGTCTATAAAATGATGTCATTAAACCCATGCTAGAAAACTTCAGTACCAAAGGACTTATATATTTAGATAACACATTAATCATGCTAGACCTTGGAGGACAGAAAAACGTTTTCTTTTCTCAAAGCCTAGATTAAAACATTTAGGGGATAAGTTGGAAAGCATACCACTGTCCTTTCCACTAAAAGGCCGCTGCTGGGTGCCTTACAACCTCTTTCACACCCCTAGTTGTTTCTTTTTGAGAAAATTTGGTCAAAAATAATGGTTTTGCAACCAGGGAAGAAATCTAAACCTTCTTACTACTATAATACACCATATAAAACCTTTTAATGACAAAAGCCTGAAGTGAAACCTCACTTTTCAAATAAATTAGGCCAAGTAAACAGCGTCTTAAACGCACGGGTTGGACAATAAGGAGCAACTCTGCAGACGCTAGACAAGACATAGTCACTGACTATGGCCAAAGCATTTTAATTTTTTCAGAAGAGGAGTTAACAGTTATTGGAAAGTTTGCTGACCTCTGCCTGTAACATTATTACCACTAAAACAGCAATTTCACATGTAGGATCAAGTTGAAAATTTATACACACCAATTTAATGATGCTGAATATGATTTTAAAGTCAAAACATTAAAATTCTAAAATTTTTAAAAACATGCAACTCGGCAAACGTGTACTCCTGAAAAAAAATTAGGAGAATGTTTTTAGCGGACTGACCACGTTTACACGCAGGCGGGATGAAATGAAAAGTGTTTACACGTGAGCCTCATCCCGGGATGAAATCAGCATATTTTCATCCCGGGATGAGTAATCTCATCCCGGGATAAAACATTAATTTTGCTAACTTTGCGTATGATAATTCGAAGTGATATTTTTTAATTTGTGAGGACTTTCAGTAGACACAGGGATGAACTCATCCCGGGACGAAACTCATCCCGGGATGAGATTTCACGTGTAAACGGCCTCTAAGGAAAGTGTGGAAGATGTGTAAAAAAGACGTCGATTTTTAAAACGCTGCACTGCTTAAACTCGCCCTGCATATGCATATGCTGGGCGTTTGCGGCTTATCGGAACGCTCGTACTACGGGAATCATTTCCATTTAAATAACGGTTTATCTTCTGAGAAACAGTTTTTTGTGATCACGAGTATATTAAATATGAGTCTAAGGAAAGTTGCTCCTTATACTTGCCTCTACCTATAACCCTATTCAGGCTGGACTTTTTGAGTGTGGGCTCTGAAAAACCGGGAAGGGGTGGGTTAAAAAGCCTCCTTCCCACTTCCTGCTCCCCTCCAAAAGTAAGTTAGTACTGCATTGTTTTATTTAGTTGGTGTTCCATCTTTTTTCTCGAAAATTAATTATTCATCTTGCAGAATAATGCTGCGAAGGATTTGTTCCTTTTTTTATGAAATTTTATGGAAAGAGTTTTGTATTGCTTTTCTTCGTAAGCAGGTCGCTCTGGATTGTAAACTGTTCCAGGTCTTTCTTGTTTACTAAGATTTATAACTTTTTCTGCAAATAAAATGGCTGAGCGATTGTTTTAGCCGGACAGGCAACGACAGGCTGTGTTTTTATTTAAACCGAAGTTGCAATGAAGTTTTTTTGGAAAAAGGTATTACGCCTATACGCCTGTTCAACTTTGTTTAACTGTACTAAGCGCTTAGCCCAGTGTTAACAGCCGACTGTTTTTTGGAATAGGCTGTTACGCCAATGCGCATGTGCGACGTGATGTACCTGTACTAATTTTTAAACTTTCTCTGGAATCACGCCTGTACGGATGGGCAACACTGTTTACCTGAACTAACCGCTCAGCCCTGTGTTAGCAATGGACTTTTTCTTGTGTTTTTATTTAAACAAAGTCTGCGAGAAAGTTTTTTTCAAAAGAGTATTATCCCTATACGCCTGTGCAACACAGTTTACCTGTACTAAACGCTCAGCTCGGTGTCACGATTAATTTTTTAACTTTTACATAAACTTATTCCGAACTGAAAACACGTGGAAACCAAATTTTTAAAGATGGCGCCACCTTTCAAATTAAACCTGCTCTTAATTAAGCAACATTGTTTTCATAAACATTTTGAAACAAGTACTTTTTATCCTCCTTGATATTTCAAAGCGGGTGATTATTTAAGTTCTTCTTATTTCTTATTTACACTGACATTGCTTGCATTTGCAGGACACGGAAAGAAAATAAGAAAATTTAATAGCTGATGAATTAGTTTTCATTGATAAAATTTGACGTAGCAGAGTTGCATCATAAAACAATTTTAAAATTTATGTATTCATTCTTTATGTATGAAAATCTCAATGAAAAGTCGAGAAGTATTTCAAAATAGAATATAGAAAAATGTATTTTTGTGTTTATCTGAATTATCACCCAGCTTAATTCATCGACCCTCTTTGAATTCCTAATGCGAAGTTTATAAAAAAAATTGTCAAAATTGATTGAATTTTTTTTTACTATAATTTGTTTTCTTCAAAACAATTTTCATTCAATTCGTTCAAAACGATAATATAATTATGCATAAGCTTACATAGAGCAACCTCGTTCCCAGGGCATTGTGCCTTGTTGCACTCCGTAATAACGGCTCAGGGCCACAAGACCTGGGGACGAGGTTGTACATAGAAGTGATGCCTAAGGTTAGCTATGTACCTTGCGCAACCTAATGACATGTCGGTTGGTGTCTTACTTACTAAGAGCCTCCCTCAAAGTAGCGCTTCCCTCAAATTAGCGCCCTCTAGGAGTAAACGTTTTTTTCAAAGAAGTGAGTGTTAAACAATGAACTCATATATATTTTAATATGAACAAAAACACCCCACCCTGTAACTTCTGCTGTATTTTAAATATTGCTTGTCAAACATCAAAACCATAACAAACTAACTAACAAAGATGGCGGCTGCATTTTCATGTTTGGTTACGTCGCTAATTGCTGACGTCAGCAATTATACAAAAAACTGCGGTACATTGATTTTTCTCAATTTGCATCTTTCAGGAGGCTTTAAATATCTAAATTGTGTTAAATTTCTTCTATAGACATTAAATAAGCAGATTGTAAGACTTTTAACTTGTTTTAGCTATAATAATAAAGCGCAAAATGAACAAATTTCCAAACTTTTTTTTGCAGTTGTTTTACATCAAAATGGAATAAAAAATAACATTCTTTTTCAAAAAGTGTATGCCTACAAACACACCATCAAACCATCCTCGTTCCCAGCGCCAGCTGTCTCTTTTTTATATCGAGACGGCGAGACAATCGCCGTCCCTGTCTCAGAGAAGATACAAGATGTCCTGGGGACAAGGTTGACCATCAAACATCAAATCATGCACCTTGGAACTGTAACAACATCGTAAAACGCAAAGATAAGGTAAAAATGCAGAAGTCTATAATATCATGTAATTGGGCGTAAAGACGCATGATAAGGGCGCAAATTAGTAAGATTAATATCTATATAGAAAAATTTAGTGGTGAAATAACAAGAGTTGTTTATTACGCTTTTTTCATTTTTGCCGCCGTACATAAAGGGCGTATATGACCACTAATGTTTTTTCTGGTCGCTGCTGCAAGGTAGTGTATTTTGGTATTGTCGTTAGAAATGTGTTAAGTACTGTTTTGCTGTGTGACTAAATTCATTGTTGTCACTATAAATAATAGGTCATCTTCAATGCAATAATAAAGTTAAGTGCCGATTGAACGGTGTGATGATGCTCAATACCGATCTATATCAGTCCGTCGTCGACAGCGCCAAGCCAGTCAGAATGCGCAAAAACTCGTATTTTCCGCTAGTGTAATCCAAACGATAAGTATAATGACAGATATAATGCTCTGAACACATTCAACGTTGTGTTACCAAAGGTGTGAATGCGAAAAATAACTTGTATGGTTTCATAAGTAGGAAAACATTACCGTACATATCTGCAATTTTTGCGAAGTATCGAAATTAGACAGTTTTAGTCTATAAAAGGCTAACTGTCAATCCGTTACACGAATAATACTTACTTGGAGTACAGTGTGTATCAGGTATTACCCTGCCAACCTACCATTTAATGTAGGGTCAACACCCAGATGACAATTGTTGCAACAAATTTAAGCGCCTTAATTAAGATTAAAACCCCTAGGACGATAAACTTCCCTTTACCCGCTAAATATTTGGATGGTCGCGCATGATTGCAGCCTTTTAAAGTATATCCTTTTTGGCAAATCCTGTGAACGAATTGAGTTTGTTTATGAATTCTTTATTTGCGCGCACATTCTAGCATACCAAAAAGAAGGACCACATCAAGTAAGCTTGTAATTTTCCCTATTTTCTAATTTCAAAATTTTTGAAATACAAAATATCAAAGGTACCGAACCATGTTAAGCGATTTGAATGGAGATATAATAATAAGGAGTATCAACGACCAACGCGATTCTTTGTTGCTAAAAGATTCGACGGATGTCGAAAGATATTTTGCTTGTGAGGGGATTTAAAATTTGGTTAGCATAGATCACGTTCGCTTTTATTAAATTTCAATGTTTTCAAGAAAAAGGAGGGGGGAGGAGTCAGATGTACAACAGAACACATGTTTTGAAGTCGTGAATTGTAGTTGGTTTTTGATAATCTTGTTTCTTTAAATAAAGAAGTTTGAGAGCAAAAAAATAAACCAATCAGAAGTCTTGATACATACAAAAAGATATATAAGGAAGTTTACATTTTTAATTTAGGCATGATATATTTTATGTGCGTGGGTTTTTGTTTTTCTGTTTTGAGAGTGACTTTATAATAAACCAGAAATTGCATAAAATACCGTATACTTGATTTTTAAAAAAAAACAAGAGGAAAGAAATGTGAAACTTTCATACTCGACCCACAGCTATTCAAGAATACTTTTTTTTTCCCGATGAAGAAGACGCAGATGTTATTATTAATAATAAGCTGGCAAACAGGCAAAAACAATGGAACACTCTTTGAAGGCCTGTGATATGAAAAGGCCTGCGTATTCACTATAATCAAACTTCTAAATAATTCATCAACATTGGAAGTAAAAAAAAAGAAATTTTTCTCCATCGGTAATGTTGTAACTTTGATTTTTAGAATAACTCACACAGCGCATGTTAAAAAAAAAGTTAAAAAAAAGCAAAAATTGATTCAGCAAAACAGTTTAGTTCGTAAGTAGTTTTGATAACTTTCTTGTATACTTATTATAATGTGTATATTAAATATTGATGTATAAATTTCTTGGATGACAGGTCAAGACTTGACATATAGTTTGTTTGTTTCTTTGTGTTTGTTTTATATTTGCTTGAAATTTCTTTTTCTTTACAAAATCTTTCTACGGTACGGTAATTCTACGGTATTTCCGTTTTAAAGCGAGACGGGATAGAACAGAAAAGTGAATTGATTTCTGAAATCTGATTGGCTGATGCGCTTTATTGCTCACTCCACTAAAAAAAAGTTGAAGTGATCTCAACTTATTCCACAGACGGGGGACAAAGCATTCTATGATCCTATTAGCACTGGGGGAGGCACAAAGTGCCCGCGGTCTCTTTAATAGGGCATAACTTGTTTTTTTTCGATATGTAATTGAGTGCTGAAATTTAGTAACTTTTATTGAGGCTCGTAGAAATTTTATGGAAAAATTTACATTTTGCGGAGGTATTACATTTTTCGATCGTAAATTTGTAAATTTTAAAATGTGCTGCTCTCCATTTATGAGTGTTATAAGATGTTGCTATACTTATAAAATTATTCATCATGTGCATGACCGTTACTAGGTGGTTAATAAGGTTCTGCTAAAGAGATATAAGGGTCTTAGGGCTAAAATACAGACCAGATTTGAAGGAAATACCGCTCCATTACCTCGAACATCTAAAAATTCCATACTCTAACCTTGTAATGACATGAACATCAATATTTTGTTAAAATAAGAAAACTTTATTACAAATGTGACGTTATTAAAATTCTTTTCTGATATGGAATAAATTTTTGTCTGTACAACGAATAATTCTACCGAGAATTTAGACCGCATTGTCAGTAATAGCTACTTGAGAAATTCGAATTTAGTGCAAAATTGGTAAATGACAAAATGACCAATTTTCGGCGTGTGTGACGTCATTTCTGATCACAATGACGTCATCAAATTATTTTTTTTCCACGGGTTACCAGCTAGTCTCTTTAATAATCGTCTGTCTGTTTGTCTGTCTGTTACGGAAATACGAAATGCAATATATAAAGGACGGGCGACCCCGATTTTTTCACTATAATAGTAGCCGTCAGTCTGTCTGTCTTTGCGCAAAATGGTAACCGCAGTAGCGAGACACATGAAATGCGGTATATATGTAAAAAAACTAGGAATAATTCTTTTCTAGTAATTCTAGACTCAAATTATTTTGTTCTTTTAATCAGGGTGACTGCGTTCTTAATGTTCTTAATTTCTAACAACATCTCAGCCGCAACGTTCTTATGACCTATAAATGTATATGCTTTCAATCAGTCAAATATCTTTCCTTCTTTTTAAATATATATTTTTATAAAACCAACCCTGCGCTTTTAATTTATATATGCCTAACTGATATTAAAAGAAGAAAAAATATATCAGATATGAAAAATTAATGTTTGCAAATGCATGCAAATTTGATTGAAAATAGCTTTTATTATCTCCCGCGCTATTTGTTCCATAAAATACCAATATCATTACGGTTGCAGATGTGTGAATAAAAAAGCGCTCGCTCTCTCTCGCTTTCTCCTATGATTGGTCAGTTTTGTTTATGATTTATGATGTTACTATGGTAACGTGATATGTATTGGTTGTTGTTTTTTTGGTTGTGAAAAGACGTAGAAGAAGAAAGGAAAGGCTCCTTGGTTTGGTGAGATGGTTTTTTTTTACTTTCTGTCACAATTTGGGAGATTTGATGTTAATAGGTGAGCATCGATCATAATCTAAATATATGTTACTGAAGCGTTACCAAGGTAACGTTTAACGGAATTTTGATGCGTAAGTTAGATAAAAAGAACGTCAACTTGATCAGGGTTGTCGAGATAATTAATTCGACAGATGGAGTGTGTTTGACGTACGAATTAGGAAATGCGCATAAATCTTGTCGCATAAAACAGATTTTTTTCCAAGTGTTCAACGGATGACATGGATTGAATTATATTTTATTAATTTATTATTATTAGTAATTTTTATTTACTCATGTCTACTTGTTTCTTAATAATAATTTTTTCTACCATTGTTAAAGAAATATAGCCACGCAAAATGTAAAGAGTTGCTTTATTCTCCTCTTCACTGTTAGCTAGCTCTTCCGTTCTTGTGGAATTTTAGAAAAACCACGATTAAGGCCGGGGAAGAGAATAGCCCTACCAATGGAGTGGTCCTCCTATTGTAGAGTGGGCTAACTTGAGCAGGGCTAATGATTAGAAAAAATGTTTTTTGTAACATGATGTGAGAAAAAATTGAGATGCATTATCTTTCTCCCAATCAAAAGAAAAAACACGTTTAAATTTGCTCTAAATAATAGAGCCAAATAATTAAAAAAAGATAATGAAAATAGATATATGCTTATCCCAAATATCTCTTGTTTAACAAAAAACAAACAGAAACAAGATAGCTTTGCGGATTTAACATTCATAATGTTGAAGCTTAGCCAACATAACGTCGAGTACAAAAAAGTTTATAACTGGCTGCATTTTTATGACGTAAACATCATATCTTTGAAACTTCAAACTTTTTAAATAGTTTGTAGCCAAACTACGAATACGTTTCTTAACGAAGCTAAATAACGTTGCCATTGCCATATATATTCTTTTTTTTGCATAAGCCACAATGAAATAAATTCTACAATGTTTTTTAACCCTATTTGGTATGGGCGTTTTTGACCCTTGTAAGTATGGGGGAGGGGCATAAAGTGCCCGCGGACTGTAACTTTTGTTTTTGTAGGCTTTAAGTGATGAAACTTGGCACAAAGAAGCATCAATATGTTGTGACTTAATTAGTGATAAAATATTTGGGTACATGTCATCACAGAAAGTGATGACGTTATAATGAAACAAAGGTCGAAAAAAATATGTATTTTTTGTAATTTTTCGTTTTTTTATCATTTTTAAAACTATTTACAGTGCTAATCATTAAAAAAACTAATATAAGAATTTATGATATTATTAGGAACATAGTGTTATGAAGACAAACGATTTCTCTACGGAGAAAATCGAAATCGATCAGGATTCAAATCTTCAAGAAATAATTTTCTTGAAAAAACGATATTTGAGAACCTTGGTGTTAGTAGCTGTCATGGAATAAAACTTGGTATATCCATTAGCACTTATGTCAGTAACTACTCAATCAAGACAATTTGGATTGACATGTGACAACATGACCTATGACGTCATCATGTGACAATAGAAAATACAAATATTTCGGTCTGTAAATTACCAATATTCTGGTCTGCAAATTACACAGTATGCATGTCAATATTGTATGATGACTATTTGTCACTATCACATACATAATCACATATTCATATAAGTGGTTAGTTTAGAAAACATTTATTTTTAGCACTACAGTAAAAGTTGATATGACCACCTGTCAATAAAGGACAAAGTGACATTGACAAGACAATTTCTGGAAAAATATTTTTTTATTTTTCAAAAGTGCAATAAAAGTTAGGAAAAGTCACAAAATTTCAAAGAATTTTATCCAGTAATTAAAAAGTTACCAGACTTTGAAAGTGCCGCGGGCACTTTATGCCCCCCCCCCCTCCCCTCCATACTAAATAGGGTTAATAAATATGTTTTGTTTATACACCACGTTTCGTCCACCGCTAACACGCCGCCATTTTTTACTATTTGTGCCTTGGTTATCCGCCACATCGTTGTCACATTCTCTTTAATTAAAAAGCTACCTTACATAACATCTACATTATCGTGCGTTCAACCAATCATCACAAGTAAGGAATGGTGAGTAACGAAATTTTGCCGTCTAAACCAAAACTCATTACTTACCTTTGCAGTATGACTGAAAAAACACGGAGCTAATCTGTAATTTAAAAAAAACATTACAGCTTGCATAATGTTTTACGTTGTAACAAGATTTATATTTTTTCAACGTTATTTTAATTACAAATGGACTGAAAATATTTTTTATAAAGAATTCAAAACCAAATTCAGAGCGTTTCAACCTGGAAATAAAAATTTGGTCGCAGTTACTTAACAGTTCCCTCCTTGCTAGAGATTTATGTCTTTTATTGGAGTTTTTCTTTTTATATACGAACGCCTAAATCTTAGCCGAGGATGAATAAGCTTATTTCTTTACACTTTTTTTAGCTTAAATGTTCTGATTTTCCGTTTTTTCAGGAAATAGAGAATACGGTATACGGTATATATGCGGTCAGATTTGCCGATGATGATAAATATTTTTAGTACTGAAAGGAATAGATTATTTGGTAGCAAGGAGGTTTAAAAATAAAATCTTGGTAGCTAGTTATCTTATTGTTAAAACATGCATGTATTGAGTGGAAAGAATGAAAAACCGATCAAAAATAAATGTTTCTTGGTAATTATAGACTATCATTATTATAGACTGTCATTATTTCGTTTTTGTTTGTTTTGGGTACGTTCTCAATATGTTCTTATTTCTTGTAAAAACTCAGCCAAAACGTTCTTATAAACTAGGTTCTTATAATAAATTATTTATTAACTAAAGATGTCTTATAGAAGATTTGTGACAAAACTTTTGTTTTCCATGATTGGATCGGAATTTAACAAAATAAAGAGCTGCTTTATACAATGTTATTGTATACTTCAGGTGAATGAGGATTTCCAATTTATTATTATTACTATTGCCAAAAAAATGCTGTGCCTGTCAGTGCGGGGAGTAGGACAAAGAGATTTCTTCCAATCATTTGTTAGCTGTTTAAATATTCCACTTACCAGCTTATTGCTGAATATAATTTATTCAGAAAAGTTTGAATTTGAATTTTAACACCAAAATGTACGTGCATGATTGGCCTTTTTACTCCTATGTTGGAGTCATACATTTTTGCTAACTGAGCAATTTTGATAGCTCGCAGCAGTAACTTCGAACATGTTTTTTCACTTTAAAAAACCTTTTTAAAAGATTTCTATTTAAAATCTTGCTGTAGGCAGTACCAAAACAACACGAAATTTTAAATAATTTGAACTGTTATTGGTGCTGTAATCTCGCCTTTCTTTGTTACAATTTTTCTTATCTTATATTTTTTGTTATTTTCACTGGTTCCATTAAATCAGTTTTTATTTTTAAACCCACACTTTAAAAACGTAACTTATAAAACTGGTTCTAAGCCCGTGGAGATATTCACGGAATCGGCTGTTGTACATACCTTAGTTATCAAATTCTCGCCGGTCATACATGTTCCAGGCATGTTTATTTCGTGCATCTTTAGCACGAAATCAGCCAGTGTGACAGATAGACAGACAACAGGCATAAAAAGAGAGATAAGACATTTAAAATGAGATTTTATAACACACGCTCTATTTTCATCAAAAGCAGATAAACATTGTAATAAAAGGCCAAATAAATAACTGTAATAAAGTGTAATAAAAGGCCAAAATCGTACTATAATTAATTAAATAGATAATTGAAAAAATTAATAATATTCCTAATTCTTCTTCTTTTATTTATTCTTACTTTATGTCAGTTTAAAATGATGTATATTTTTACTGTGACTGTCCAATGTAATATTAGCTTAAAAACCGTGATATTTCAATTAAATAAGACAATGAAATGCTATAAAATTTGTAAATGTAACACGAATAAATACTTTTCAATTCCACTTCTCTAAGATCTGTTAAGGACAGGTTCATTCTGCCTAGTCTTGCAAATGCCACTAAGGAGCTAATTTTTGTAATTATTCTGAGCGAGTAATAGAGAGGTATGTTTCATATGAATAAAAAGTAACCCTCCATCAGCCAACGATGAATATATAGGCTTTCATGACGTCAGAGATACAGTTGTTGACGTCATGTACCAGCTGCTTTTATTTGTGCTTTTATTTTATTTTGTAGAGAAGCAAATATTTTTTAAGTATAACTTCGTTACTATATATGAATAATACACGAAATGATACCGTACAAATACCAACTCCAGTCAGAATATAATGTTTTTGTTTTTGTTGTTGTTATTGTTGTTGTTATTGTTGTTGTTATTGTTGCTTATTTGTTGTTGTTGTTGTTGTTGTTGCTGTTTTTGTTGTTGTTGTTGTTTTGTTTTTGTTGTTGTTATTATTGTTGTTATTGTTGATTTGTTATTACTCCTGCTACTTTTGTTGTTGTTTTTGTTTATCTTAGCATTGGATAAATGAATTGTCAACAAAATCGTAGCAAAATCTGGAGCTAAACGAGATTATTTGTTACAAGATTTTGTCTTTCAGGAAACCAAAGATTTAAAGGATATTTTTGGATTTCTTTTCAAGAAACCCTCAGTATTAAACTTGGGGTAACTTTCTTCCAGAAAAATATTTAGTTTTATTGCCATTATTTTTCATTTTATTTAGCTACAATTTTTTTCTTTTCTGATGATATCAGAGAAAATCTTACTTTTGGGGGAAATTTTCACAGAGAAGAATGTTTATTGGGAATTACGTCACTTAAGGTATCGTATATATCCCCCTTATTACTTAAAGTTTTGGGTAACAACAACAGCAGCAACAACAACAACAACAACAATAACAAGAAACGAAAAACGAAAAACAAGAAATGGCGCAGTTGTGTTTTAAGATAAAACCAAGAACATAGTGTCTTACCCGTGAGTTTTATCTTCTCATCTCTACTTTTAATTTCGTTTATTTGTTTTTAGTTTCTATTATTTGTGTACATTTTGCATGCCATAATTGAAGATGAATCTCTAGCAACCTGTTGCTCTAACGTGGAGGGGCGTTTAATAGTACAACTTTTTTTAATTTAAATTTGAAGCTCAAAAATATTAATTTTAGCGGGTATTTGAGTGTGAAAGTTAATTCAACAGAATTAAATAACGAATTTGCAAAGAATTGTGATATGTGCGTAGCTTTTTCTGTTTTTTTCTGGTCGAAGGCATGACATTGAAGATGAAATGTTAAGTAGTTTTTTAATTTAAGCGGATGTGCAAGGGGGGCAGAAAGTCAAGGAAAAAATATTTAAAAATGGCAGCGTGTTAGCGGTGGACGAAACGTGGTTTATGAACAAAAAAACGTAATGAAATTCATTTATCCTAAGGTAATCAAAAAACAAAAATATATGGCACTTGTATTGTTATAGAGCTTCGATTATGACACCTTTTCTTAGTTTGTTTACATAAAACAAATAAATAAATAAAAAATTCGAACCAACGAAACTTTAATATTGCGTTTGGTAAGTTCTGGAAAGAGTGGGACTGGTAAAAGCTGCTAAATTTTCTTGTTATTCGATAATCTAAGATGTGCTAACGAAATTCTGTTTATTTTCTCGTGTCAACATCTCACTAATTATCGGCTTTTCGCTTTTTTCGTTTTCTTTCCAAATATGCTTTGGGTACTTAATTTCGCAAATTTTTACTAAAATCCGCAAAAAGCGCCGAAAGTTAGCAACAATGAAAATTACGAAATAATAGATGTGTTTTTTATTATTTGTACGTATTCATCCGAAAACTTTGAGCAACGAGAGAAGCAGGTGTCCAGAATAAAATTTTGGTAGAAAAATCTATTATACTTGATAAAAGAGGAGGCACTTGTCTATCTTTTATTTGAAAGTGAAACATATCCGATACTTGTTGATAAATACAGTAAATAATAGGTAGCTGTTCTTCGGTTTACATATTTCGTTGAAGAGATGCGTTAAATCCGGTCGATAACCCAGTTTTGTCTGGAAGTCCAATCTCAACGCTTTACTGATTTTTTTAACACCTCTGGCATGCACGCGTGCAAACATGCTAGAGTTGTTGCTTTGTAATGACTGATCGTAAAATTTGTTCTATTTTTATTTATAGCCGTATTTTACCGGTGTGGGCGGCAGAAAAGGTCGTGCTAAACGGCTCGAAATAACAAATGTATTTTACTTATCTGATGCCCTAGCAGAGTAAAAATTATTTATACTAGGGGTGCGTAAAATATTCTCGCAGATATTCTCACGGGTCAACAACTAGTCTTTTATAACAATAGCCATACTTTGTCTTCCACGTTGACTAATTTTCTGTTATGATATGAAATTTTATTGCCGAAATAGAAAATACGATATATTTTGTTTTAAAATTTTCTTGGATTTCATTCGGGTTTTCGACAAGTTTACGTAATACTATCGTAGCCATCCAGCTTTGAGACTGCTTAATCTCCGAAATAAAGGCCGATAAAAATACGTAGCTGTGCTCTTTTTTTGTGCTCATTTCTAATTTCTCTTGCTTCTTTTTCCTATTTATATATTATTTACCAATAGTTAGTACTTTGTTAAGTCTCTAGCTACATATACATCTTCTATATATTTAGTAAATATCAGTAAACACACAGCATTTAAGTTTAAGTGCAGGTAAATACTACTTCAATGTCTCAAATATGCGCAGTTGTTCTTATATTATATACTGGTCGTAGGTCTGTGAAAATATCCATGGAATTTCGCCTGTCGCCTGTCGCATCTCGCAACTACGACATATTTGCCTTATAGGTAGACAGGAAACATTATAATAGACTAGTCGTTAGCCCGTGGAAAAGCTACGGAAATTCGCACGTTGCAGCAAAGTCGATAAAAATATATCGCATTTGTTATTTTAGCTTAATTATTTCGTGCGTGATTTAGCAAGGCCCGGTTTTGACCGACAGACAGAGAACGGCTATTATTATATTGATATTGTCAGGGTTTTTTGTCACCTATATCTACTATACCTGAGTTCTTAAAAGCCTGAAGAAATATATCGCAGTTGCAAGGTTGAACCGCTTGTTCTTTTCCACAATGTTCACCTCTCTACATTATTATAATTAAAAGTAGCTACCATGCTACAAAATCATGTACATGTTTTATTGTAATGATTGGCTTAAGTACTTTATGTGGAAACCAATGTAAAAGCAAGAAAGTACTTTTGATTATTGTAGGAGATTTGTGACATCTTTGCTTAAGGGGCGATTTTTCAAATCCTTTGGAAACTAATATTCTCGACGGTTTAGGTTGTCTAAAATGATGTGTTATGCGTAATAACAAATTTATTCATACCGGATTTAAAAATCACCAGGATGGAGCCTAAGGTCGGTGTGGCCTTAAAATATAATGACATATCCATTTGGTCTTTAGTTTATTTTGCAGCACATACATTTTTTCTTTAAAAAAAGAAAACTGATCGCCCTCTATTAAATACCTAAAGTTTGAAACTGTTGAAGTATAGCTTGTAGAAAATTATTTTAATGCCAAAATATTAGATTGTCTTGAATTGTTCCATAACATGTTTACGAAATAAATGTCAATTTTTTTAACAGTCATAAAATCAAATCTCTGTGATGAACGAAACAAAAATGGCGACTCGAGGTATTTTTTTCAGTTTTTTTTGAATTTTAGCAGGACCTGTCGGTAAGACTTCCTAAAATTAGATCAGGCCAAACTTCATACCGCAAAAATTTTGCATAAATTGTCAGTTGAAACCTGTTTAAACCAATTATAACTTTGAAAAAAGGTACTACACATGTAGTGGCTTTGAAACTCATGTAGCTTTAAATTTGTGTGCATGTTTTTCTTTCTTCTTTTAGGGGGAGGAAAGGAAGGGTTATTTAAGTTTGGCTTTCAGGGCGAAGGGCGTCACTACCTCTAGAATTTAACGATATTATATTTGCT
The DNA here is from genome assembly GCA_030067915.1 of Hydractinia echinata. NCBI lineage: Eukaryota > Metazoa > Cnidaria > Hydrozoa > Anthoathecata > Hydractiniidae > Hydractinia > Hydractinia echinata. The sequence goes on from JASGCC010000089.1 coordinate 741,923, forward strand.
GCAGAAATTAATAAAACTAAAAAAGGTGTGCTCTGGGATTAAAAAAATAATGCTAACATCATCATGTTTTTTAAAAATATGACTTTTCTCTGAATTTTCCATTTGGCTAAATTGCTTTAAATATGTCAAACACAAGTATAAATGAGATAGTACTAATATCTACCTATTATTAAAGATCTATGATCGGTCTCTAATAATAAATAGATAATAAATATTTAAATCAGAAAATTAATAATTTCAAAATAGGCCTTAGTATTATTATTAGCAAATTTTCATTCTTACGTTATGCTAATTCTTATTATTTTTTTAATATAATATATTTATATAATGTTCTATTTAAAAAAATGTATGTTCAATTAAGGCAAAAACTGTTAAACCAGGTGATAGGGGAGGGTGGGGTGTTCGCTAACTGCAGCATTATATTTTTACATGACATAAACTTTAGTCCAAACCGTAGCAAATGCTTTATTTGAGACTGTATATCCTCATATACTAAGAAATTTAAAAAGTGTAAGCACAACAACAAACTGGACCATTTAAGGCTTAGATTTAGAATTCAGGGATTTTGCTCCTCTAAAAATATGCTCATATTACATAAGCAGTTAGTAGACATATATGAAAAATTAAACAAATCTAAGAGCGGGAATGCTGTTATGAGTGCAACGTTTTGACCCATATTTTTAAACCAAAATTTTGGAAATTGTTACATATTTTTGCATATATATATAATTTAAAATTGTTCGCTTAGGTAAACTGTCGTAAAATATTTACGGGATATTCTTTCGTGAATCGCAAAATTTGGTTCAATTATTAAATAAAATAAAAAACTTTCGCGATGATTAAGAAAAAAACTTTTTTGAAAGGATATTATTAATTTGTATTATTTGCGAGCTTAACTTAGCTTAACTTGTATTATTTGCGAGCTTAGCTTAACTTCGCGAAAAGTCCGAAATAGTCGCGAAATTTCTAACGCAGAGGTTATTACGGTTATATATGCTATTAAATGAGGTGGGAAATTTTCCTTTGACGAATTAAAATATTAAACGCAGCAATAAAAAAAGGACGTCCTTCCTAAATGCAGAAGATTGAAACAATGAAATATAAATTTATTTTGCGTGAATTTTAATTTGCGTGAATCTATTAGTTATTATTAGAGCAGATCTTCGAATTGGCTTTTTTTAACTATATTAATTAATTTTCTGATTTTTCGTAATTCAAATATTTAAATAAAACTACCTGTTTCTGCTAACGAAAGGCTGGAGATATCTTCTTCAGCGGTGTTTTGTGGTATTCTTTTAAAAGGGCATAGATAGAGCAACTTAATCCTAGACGGCGGATCACGTAGGTCGACGGAGAAAAATGGGGTGAGAACAGTCCCACATTTGGACCGCCATAACTCCTGAGAACTAAGTTTTCATTAAAAGTGCTCATATGATTTAGAATGAGGATAAATCGAGCTACCCAACTGTACCAAAAATGAACCATCTGTTCTTAGTCAGTAATGACAACTCCAGCTTTGGAAAGCTGAATATTTTATGGTCAAAAAAGTGTCTTTTCAAAACACGGGTACGTATTTTTAACGTTGAAAACAACAATAAAAAAAGAAAAATACTTTTTTTTTTTTTAAATTCAATTTAAAAGATTGCTATTGTTTCGTGTATTATCATTTTTTTTCATCTGGTATCTAAAGCCATATCTTTCTTTTTGGCTTCATTTCTTTTTCTTTTTTTTCTTTTTTTCAGAATTCTTCTTTTTTCAATATTTTTAATTAATTTTTCTTTTTTAACGCTATTAATAAAACTTTTTATATATTCAAAGAAAAAAAAATGGGTAAATAAATCAGAACAGCGGCCTCCTGGAAAAATCCCCAACGAAGGAGTTCGATAAAAAATGCATAACGTCGAAGAAGGAGACAAATCAGAAACAAGCGGACGATGAAAGAGGAATGGGAAACAGAAAACGTGAAAGTGAATATTAATTAATTCTTCTATTGTTTTTTATTTCTTTCTATTATAGATATATTAGAAATAAAAATTACAAGTCTCTTCCCAACAAGAAGGAATTATATATTCAATATCAAAATATCGAGATAAGAAAAAATAGAAAAGGAGTGAAGTGAAAGAAACAAAGATATGAGAAAGAAGTGATAACAAAAAGAATATAGAACAAAAATTCACAAACAAGAAAATTTTAAAAGGATCCAGGTATACTAGAACGAAGAAACAAGACAAAAATAAACGTAGATAACGAAAAACCGAATTGTGGTTAATAATTTTATACTTCATTCACTCCAATTTTGCTAACATCATCATAATTATGCGCACCGACAAGTTCTTAGAAGAAGAAATTTGAATGTCTATTAAGGGAAGATTATGGGATCTCTAAGGTCTTCCCTTCGAAAAGTCAGCATTCGTTCCACAATGTTTCTGATATATCTTTTTATTGGAGCTGGAATTTTTCTAGGATTGGAAAGAGAAGCAAGTATTACCAAATTAAAGAAGCACAAAACCGAGTTTGAAAGTGATTCGAAGATGTTCAGAGAGTCCTATAATATTAGCGAGGAAAAATTTAATATCATGGTAGGAAAGATTTTGCATGCGTTTGAAGAAGGGGTATTCTCGTCTGATGACACGTCCTCATGGAGTTTTGCGAGTGCTTTCTTTTTCTGTGGAAACGTTATCACAACAATTGGTAAGTCAACATATTATTTCTGATAAGACAAGAAAATGTCGGACAAAAGAAACGGAATTTTTCGCAAGTGACGAAAATTTTGTCCCGCAAATTATGTCACTGAAACATTTATAGTTTGAAGTTTTTTACTGTCTACATGGAAAAATAATTAAAATAAAACGTAAATAATTTTTTTATTTTTTTAAAAAATAGTCAAAATTGTTGACAGATTCTCCGGGTGACAAATAATTTTTTCCGTCAAATATTTTTTTCCACACAATTTCATATTCGAGAGCTATAAAATACCTTGATTGAAAGCAACACATAGTTTCTTCAGGCTTCCGAAGCAAAAAACGAACGATTTTAAAATAATAAAAGGGAAGGCAAAAATTACGTTTGATTTGATGTGTTTGATTTGATGTCAAATTTTCGCTCAAAAGTTTTGTGAATGTTAGTATCGCATAAGCACATTATTATTATTATTTACCAACGATAATATATTTAGCTCCTTTGGTTGAGATTCCTGCGAAAAAAATCCTAATGCGTTTAAGCGTCTCCCTTGAGTGAAAGACACAGCAGAAAAATAAACAAACGCGACACCAATCTGTTTATGCTGAACATTGACCAAAAAGGAGCGAATCACACTTTCATAAACTTTAGAATGATCCGGTCAGAGACCAAACCAAACTATAAACCTTTCACACCAATGTAAAACTCTGCGCATAAGGACTTTTATTTCTGCTATTTTTGATTCGCAGGAATTGATGTATCTGAATTGTTGCTTTCAAAGAAACGTGTACTTGTGTACATTTGCAATGAATAAAAGAATCTTAATCAGTTGCTTCTGTCATCTTCTACAATTGCATACGACCACCAAAAACAACTTTGCATTCATTGGTTCAGCAAATTCAAAATTACCCCAATTATTGGAAGAATATCTAACAAAAAAACGACAAAAAAAGTGTAAATAATTTATATTAGTTTCAGTGTCCATTTCAAATGAAATAAGGTAGCAAAATATTCGAACTTGAATCGTTATAAATTACAAAATATTAACGCTTTTACTGACTTGTTGCCTGATTATGTTTATTTCAAATTTGCATCTCACGTTCATTCGCTATTAAGAAAAGGAAATATTACATCAAATAACTCGTTTGACGTTCGCCAAAAGAGTATTCCTGACAATCTACATATTGTAATGTCTTCTCAGGATATAAACATATTGGGTCACAACTGAAAAAAACAATAAACACTTTTCATATCAAGAGACATACGATCAGGAGGCTTTTTCGCTAAACTTATGTCTTATCGTATGTTTCCTTTAGCGAAGATAAAAATCTAATCTACTATTACTGATTTAAATGAAGGCAAAATGAGGCTTTTTTCCCAGGAATGGAAGTAACGGGTATCGTTAACAACTCTTTCCCTTATTATCAATGTTTTTACCACCCATGTGGTTGCAGGATCTTCCCAAGCTATTAATACTGGAGGAGAGAGCGTAGGAAATCAGAAATAGGAGCTGTTTGCCACTTTATTTTATGAACGATTGTAGAATATGAATGAGAACAGGCTATTTATACCAATACTTTTCAGCCACATTTTTAATGCTGTCCAATTAGCTATGTTTCTGTAAAAAAACGGTTTAAGGAACTTACTTAAATCTGCAAATTGTCTGAAGATCATTATAAGCATAGCTACAATTAATGAATTATTTTAAGGGTGTAGTATAAAAAACATATAATACCAAATTCCCATGTAAACCGAGCATAAACGTCTTTGAGATAAACATGTGGAACTTGACATCAAATATTAAAGGAGCAATTTTTCTAATAAAATCAAGGCATACAGATTCAATTAATAAACCGAAAGTCAAGCTGCTTATAAAAACATAAGGGAATTTTAAATCACACATTCCGGACTCGTTTATAATTTTATGGCCAGTCATCAGAGATATATGACGTTCCAGTAGGAAAAGATACAAACAGTCTATCTTGCCGCATGGATTACCCTTACTCTGTTGAACTTACTAAAGCGAAACTATAACAGACTAGCTTTTTCAGTTTTAAAATACAACAACTAACGTAAAGACTAGCTTTAAGACCATCAACGCTGAAAAACATTCAAAAAAGTTATTTAATTTGAAACATGTTAATGAAGTCACTAATGTTTTATTCCCGTCGTGTTCATTGCATTGAAATCTGATCAATAACGCTATTTTGGTGAACTGCTAAAAGTTTATCTAAAACGTTTTTGATAACACAAATATATACTCAGTACAAATGTCATTGTTATTACTGCTTATAAGGTTATTTTTCTTTTCAGGTTACGGCACAATCGTCCCTAAAACGCCATACGGGCGTATCGTTATGATGTTTTACGCCTTCTTCGGTATACCGCTGACTGGTTTCTTCTTGCGAACAGTTGGAAACGAACTTACCAGTCTTATAGCTTATCTTGTAAAATATTATGAAAGACGTTTGCTAAACAGAGAAGCTGAGAAATTGGAGATGAAATGTGCTCTCATAGCGAGTGTGCTAGCTCTCTTTATGCTGTTCCTAGGAGCAGGGATTTTTACATCTTCAGAAACGCAATGGGACTATCTGGGCGGTTTTTATTTTTGTTTTGTCACCTTAACTACGATTGGATTTGGCGATTTAGTTCCTGGTCAAGTATCGCAAGTGGGAAGTAAGTAATTTATTGTTTATATAGATTTTTTAATCTTAATCTTAGGCGGAGATGGTGTAGTGATAGCGCATTCGGCTTGTAATCATATGCTTACAGGTTCGAGTCCCCACTCCGGCGCACTTTAAATGTAGTGTTGTCAGCCCATTTGGTGCAATCTACTGACCGCTAACTGGCTTGTGTGGCAGGCAAGCAAGTTAAAGCAATGCTATACATATCTCTGGCGGTAATACAATAGTTACAGTCTAAGGGAAGGAAGAGCCAGCCATTAGAATAGAATCCCCAAGGACATTAAACCTACCCGTTACTTACGTACTTACTTACAAATAGCATACTAGTCGATAGACCGTGAATAGATCCGAAGGTTCTGCCGCCCTTTTTATTCCATTTGGCTTATCCCGTTCTTTTTTTCGTGTATTCGTGTCACGTGATGGGTTTTATTCGTATTTAGTTGATTTACGGTCCAATTGTTTGCATTAGAAGAGGTAGGATCAAATTAACGACTAGAGCTTTTTCACGGAAAGCGTTTTGTTGTTGTTGTTCTGTTGTTGTTGTTGTTCTGTTGTTGTTGTTGTTGTTCTGTTGTTGTTGTTGTTTTGTTGTTGTTGTTGTTGTTCTGTTGTTGTTGTTCTGTTGTTGTTGTTGTTGTTCTGTTGTTGTTGTTGTTGTTGTTGTTGTTGTTGTTGTTGTTGTTGTTGTTCTGTTGTTGTTGTTGTTGTTGTTGTTGTTGTTCTGTTGTTGTTGTTGTTGTTCTGTTGTTGTTGTTCTGTTGTTGTTTTTGCTAGTCTGTTCATTTAATTAGTTAGTTCATTTACTAGTTCAATTAGTTTTTGCGAAAATAATTTTTTTTCAAAAAAATATCTCACAAATTTATTTATTGCGAAAATGAGTTCTCTAAGGTAGCTTTGTTCATTTTTTGTTGTCTCGGTTTTAGACTTGATAGTCAGTGTGAATTTATCGTGCATTTCAAATAGAGCTAATAAATGAATCAAAAACTAAGTCTGTTAGATTAAAAAAAACAAGTAAAAATATTAGTTCGTTCCACCTGCGAATTGTTGTAGCGAATAGTTTTTGCAAAAAAAAATCATAAAAAAAGAAATAATATCATTTATTGGTTAATAACAAAACCTTTATTAGATTATATTTATTATCCTTGCTAAATTAAAATACTTAAAGTAAACAGTTAAAATATGATAATTTCCTTTTTAAATGTTTTTCAGGAAAATTGATGCTCATGTCATTAAACTTTTTGCATATGAAGAATATTGCAGATGAGAAAAACAATATAATGACGTCATTAAGATAAAAAATGACGTCATTTTACTAGATCAATATTTCCTTTAAATCTGCTCTCTAGTTTCTCCATAGAACCCATAGATCTCCTTAGCAACACTTTGGTAACCGCCTGGTAACCAGATACATGTAATAACTAATTATGTAACCAATACAACATTTCAGATGTCAGCACTCTTTTAGATTCACAAAAAAACTTACCCCCGTATCAAAAATGCAATAGTATAAATTTTTTCCAAAATTTTCTTTTATTGCAAGCACTAATCAAGGAGGTTTAAGTTAGAAAAAGTCATGAAATTTCAGCACTCAATGGCATGTCTACCAGACGTTCTCGTCAATAGAGTTAAAAACGAAAATGACTAAAAAAATTTCTCGCTTGGAAAAAAAAAGAAGGAACTTATGTGTTTAATATAAAAATCTTCTGTTATCTTTTATTAAGCCTGGTTTTATCAAGCCAGCTTAAAAACATCAAGGTATTCGTTGACAGTAAAACATGTCACAACGAAACCATATAAGTTAGGGTAAGAATATTTTAATAATATCTTTCTCTTTACTTTTTTATTTTTATTATTCTATTTTCATTTTTATAATTTAATTGGAAATATAACCGAAATACCTCTTGGATGCCTTTTAATCAAATTGAACCCGGGAAACCTAAATTGGGTCGGTGCAGTCTAAGGCAAGAGGTAGAATAGATTTGACAAGGCAAATAATATCCTTAGGAGTGTTGGCACATAATCCTTGGTGGTGTATCAAGGGATTAACTTACAACTTGTTTTTAACTATTTAGATGTGGCGGAGAGATTAGGCGTTGAAATGGCGAGTCTTATATATTATGTACTTGGTCTTTCAATAATGTCGGGCGTTATAGTCTCAATAAGTAGCGTTATCGAAGAAAAAACGAAAAAGTTAGACGTGACGGATCCTATGGATGCCATTCGAAACTTACGAATAGAAAATTTAAACTCAAAAGCTATGAAAAAATTAGGCTATAAGGTTGATGAAGGCATGATGTTGCCGCCCACCCTCAGAGAAGGGCGCATGATGAGAAGAGGTACTATAATACCAGACACAGATCAACCGAAGAGAAGAGTAGGGAGATTAGCTAACGATCATTTAAATCTACCAAATGGAAATAGCAGTCAAGAAAGAATTGAAAATGGCGGCACACATTTAAGACCGCCAAGTGATGTTCAAAATTCAGTAAAGGTGAGTCATGTTGTTTCGTTGTTAACACGAAAATTTTCATTCGAACTGAAAGTTTTAATACAAAGTTAGCAATACCAAAGAATACAAATTGGCCAATACCAAAGATCGAAGGGATCTAGGGGGTAGGACTAGATGCATAAACAAGAACAATAATTGGTTGTACAGGTTATCTACACGTTCTTGTATAAGTGAGCCTATTTTGAGGTTTTATGGATTTGGGGTGGTCATGGGCTTGGTTTTATACACTCGACTTTCTTAGTAAATTTTTATAGTACTTCGATTGTGACACCCTACCTTGACCCATTAGATCGTGTAGAAAAAAGGGAGTTTTTACAAACGGGTGTTTATTTATCGGGCGTTTTTTACATGGGCGTGTTTCGAGTTTTTAAATTATATGTTAGGGTAAAGAGACAAAACAAAGCTGGATAATCAAGCAAGTTGAAGCTTTCTCTAGGATTTTAAGTTGTTTTGAAGGAATGATGAGTCATACAAAAGGAAACCGCTGTGTCCAACATTTTTTTTTATCTCTTCTTATCTGCGCTATATCACAAAAAAGGCCGTTGGTATACTGTCCTGATTATCTCAGTTGATGATGTAATGAAAACATTCTTGTAAACATGTTTTTTATGGTGATTTTTTCTATCCTTATTTAAATAATTTAAAGAAACATCAAGTGAAATTTGACATTTGCACGGAGATAAATATTTCTGAAAAAAAACACAACTAAAAACAACAACATAAGTTCTCCCTTTTCATTTTATTGATAATGCAGTGTGTTAGTACAACGAAGCTATCTCAAGTTATTTAAGATTTTCTTTACAGATATGAAATCAAACACAAAATGTTGATACTGGAATGTGTGCAAAAAGCATAAGCAACTGGCCTCTAAAAAAAATTGATTGATAGGTACAAAGCATAAGTAAAATTTCGCGAATTTCATATGCAATTTCGACATTTTTATTTTTCAAGACTTATTACAGCTTAGAAAGAATTTTGAACTACAATCTTGATCAATTCTATTGAAATAACAGCAGTTTTGTCGGTTGTTTTTTAAAATGTTGTCGGTAAGAAGTGACCAAATTGGTGTTCGATAAGTAATATTTTATACCAACACGTCTCAAAAGTAAGAGGATATTATGATTTTTTAAGTTTAAATTTTTAGTCGAGAAAAAATTGACTGTGTTTACAAATTTAGTCAGAGAAAACTGACTAAATTTTGTACGCACGACTAAATATTTTTATCGATCTTATTTCCCGATTTCTGTTTACCAACAAGGTGTTGTCGAAGTCATGAAATCATCAATCCTCCGTAGCCGGTTGAATAGAAAACTGCAATTTTGTGTCGTATCTTTCTTCTGAACTGAAGGCTTGCGAAGACCTGCGAATTAGAAATAATGTCAACAGGTTTTGAGATTTTCCATCCAACCAAATAACTTAAAAACCTAAGATCCGCTGCGGAACATCAAAAGTAAACTTTGAGACATCCAAATTGGGAGAACACAATATGGAAATAGCGTCTTTGATTGCTTGTGGGGACGAAAGATGACTAGCACGTCACAGGCTCTCATAAAATTTGTTTATCATATAAACCAAGAAACAATATTGGCTTAGCTTTAACGTTTTGTTTTTGTATGTACAATCTGATTCAAAAATCTTGATTGGTTTTTAATAAAAAAAACACTAAACCGTTAGCTTCATCAAAAAATTCAAATGATCAAAATCAACGAAAAGCATTGCAAACATCAAAAACAATGTTTCTTCTCTTTACAGCTAGTTTGTTGATGGTCTTCACTGTTAGTCTTATATATGAAAATAACGAAGGGCCCAACCACTACACTTATGTCCAACGCTTAAATGAAAAGAAATAAGAATTAGTCCCTTTTTCTAAGGAAGTTTCAAATTGCTATAAAACGCACTGAAGACCTCATACTTGAGAGGTAAGAGTAAGAAATTAAAATGTGTCAGTTGAACTAAAGTTCCACTAAAAATCACATTCTGACAATTATACGGTCTTTTTCAGTTTTCCAGATTCTCTGTAATCTTTGTGCATTACTTTCCTTTTTCTTTTTGTTCAGATATCATTCCTTTGATTTTTTTCTTCTTGCAGCAGGTTGCAGTTGACGTAAGTCCAACACCTTCAGTAAGCACAAGTCCAACATTGCCACCCCGCAGAAATAACCCGACCACCGACACATCAAGACCGGACGAAAACATCCTGAGTAACCCCAACAGAATAGATGAGGATGAAAACAGTGGCAAAACAAGTGCAGAACCTGTGATCCGAATATATTCCGTTGACGAATCCGAATTCATCGAATTAAAAGACAATGAGATTGATAAAGTTATTATGAATAAAAACACTAACAATGACGGCGTGAAAAATACCGAAAATGCCAAAAATGAGTCAACGAATGACACTAAAATAACAAACCGCCCTAAGAGAACTAAGTCAGATCCATACTTGAGGCGAAAAACCGAGTTAGATGGGAGCATGCACAAACAGAAAAATAATAAGTTCTTACAGTTCCACAATGTGGACTTTTCATCTAAAGACTTTTATCACAAAATTCAATATAGTTACAACAATAATAATAATAATAAAAATAATAATGCCTTAAAGAAGTCTAGTACTCGTAAGCCAGACATTCGTCACTCCAGTAAGGTCACTCAACATGTGTTTGAAGACGGTAAGTCACGAAACACCAATACGCCCAATTCTTCAAAGAGAAGTAACACGATAGGTAACTCGACGAAGAGACATAGTCAGCGCTTAGGGCTACCGGCAGAGTTATTCGCAAACCACGTGTCTGTATCGTTAAACACACCGGATAATTATACGGAACTGAAAGTACCGGAACTTCATAGTTTTTATGAGATACCACAGACTTCTCCTTCGATACAAAACGGTTATTCCAATCCATTCTTCCGGCATGATGACACTCCACCGCACACAGCAAATTCTTTAGACGTAGATGAAACGAGGATGAAGAATTCTTCTTGGCGAAGGAGATCAAGCACGGGCGGTTTTTCAACCTGTTAGTGCGTATTACTTAAATGTGATTGGTGGCTTTGCTAATTATTCGAAATTGTTTCTTTGTTTTTGTGTGTATAATTAATGTAGTCTTATAACATTTAGTTTTAAATGGGATCGTTTAACGAGTGATTTATACTTTTTAAAATACACATTTTTATATGGAGAACACATGACAAACTAAATATAACACCGCCGTCCTCGTCGTACATCTTAACTCCGATCTATTTTCCTGATCCTTTCACGACTTCCGCCCTCTTTTTATGATCATCTAGCAACATCCGCCCTTCCAGTATGATATTTTCACATCTCCCACGCTCTTCTTATAATCTTCTAACTCCGCTCTCTCCGTGTGATCCTATCGAATCCCCAACCCTCTTGATCTTTTAACAATTTCTTTCTGACCTTCTAACAAATGCAGCCCTCCTCCGCTGGTGATCTCTTTTCATAAAATATCAAGCAGCAATACAATTTATTTCATCTCACGATAAAGTTTTCTCGTAAACATTTTTTTTAGAACTGTATTTTCGACACCTTTTTACAATCACCACAGAATTAACACACTAACACAACCTCGTTGCCAGGGTATTTTGCCTTTTTAATGAATTTCATAGCTGTGGTCGTAAGGACCACAAGACCCTGGGGACGAGGTTGACACTAACAGTATAAAAAACTTTAAATTAGATGCAAAACTTTAATAGACTTTTACATCTTTAAATTTTAAAGCATCAATCATCATCTCGCAAAATTAAAACAGCTCACGTGATGTCAAAGCAGTCGATATATAAATATATTCTTTTTCGCATGGTAACTTCGTAAAAACTTATCCTGTTTTAAAACTTTGATTTCTGTACTTAGATTTAACTTACTTTGGCGATAATAGGCGGCTTTAGGGGACCTTGACAAAATCTTTAGAGAGTATAGCATAGGTATATTAATAACGATTTATTTTGACGCAATTTTTTCGGAAGCTGAGTTTTATTTTACCGTCTCCAGTTTTTTTCGTTTTCTCTTTGGATGTTCAATTTTTTCATTATTATCATTTTTTTGGTAAACATGGTCACAATTTTTTTTTCGTTTTTATAAATGTTATTCATTTTACTTTTTCCGAATTTGATTTCCTTTCTAAAATGTCAACAAAAAATATTCAAAGGGAACGCACACACGAACTTTAATTTTAAAATAACAAAATGGCGCCCCGTACAAACGAAACATACTTGAAAGCGAGGCCAAAAAAATGAACTATTTTAATGAAAGACCCTCCTTCAGGGTGTGTTTTAACAAAACCGTTCATATTCCTAACGCAGTGTAAATTCGGGAATAGGTGTTTTCTTGTAGATAGCATATTATTCTAAACCAATGTTAATAGTTGTAAAATATAATGCTTGACGAGATATTTTTCTTAGCTAAAATAAATTATAGTGACATACGTTTTTAAAATGTGTTTTTCCATTTTTTTTATAAAAATTAGTCGTTAATCCGTGAAAATATCCACGAGGTCGCCCATCTTTAAATTACACGCTATTTCGTGTGCCCGTTGCAAGTCGCTGTTCTCGCGAACAGACAGACAAAATACGGCTATTATAAGAGACTAGTCGGTAGCCCGTGGATAAATCCACGGGTTCTCCCGTCCTTTATTTATCGTATTCCGTGTTTCCGTAACATGATTTTTTTCTCGCGCATAAACAGACAGATGGAATACGGCTATTATTATAGAGACTAGTCGTTAACACGTGGGTAAATCCACTGGGTCGCCCGTCCTTTATATATCGCATTTCGTGTTTCCGTAACAGGACGCGCCTTTCGCGGACACACAGACAGACGGAATACGGCTATTATTAAAAAGAAGTCGTTAACCCGTGGAAAAATCCACGGGGTCGCCCGTCCTTTATATATCGCATTTTGTGTTTCCGTAACAAAAAGACATAACCAGACGCACGAACAGACAGACGGAATGCGGCTATTATTATTATACTAGCCAGGAAACCCGGCGTCGAAACGCCGGGGTAAGCCACAAGTCAAGGTGTGACCCGGCGTGGAACACCTGTGGAGCGCTTAAGAAGAGCCGTAAACTGTGCCACAAGATCAGGTGAAGCGCTTTAGTACTGGTATACAGTATGTCGTAAATCAAGTGAAGCGCATACACCATTATAGTGTTGCGACTGTAACATATTTTTCCAAAAATAACTTTCCCGCAACAATAGCTGAAATAAAAATAGAGTTTACAAACCGTTGTTACTCCATTATAGCAAAAACAATCGGTCAAAATTTTTTTATTTTGCGGAATAAGTTTTTGTGAAAGTTAACAAATTAATCGTGACACTGGCTGAGCGCTTAGTACAGTTAAACCATGTTGCACAGGCATATAGGGATAATACCCTTTTTTTTAAAAACTTTCTCGCAGACTCTGTTTAAATAAAATCACAAGAAAGTGTCCATTGCTAACACAGAGCTGAGCGGTTAGTCCAAGTAAACACTGTTGCACATCCGTACAGGTGTGATTACCGAGAAAGTTTAAAAATTAATTGTCACAGTGGGCTGATCCCTTAGTACAGGTAAACTGCGTTTCATATGCGCATAGGCATAACAACCTTTTACAAAAAACAGTCTGTTGTTAACACTGGGCTAACCGCTTGGTACAATTAAACAGAGTTGTACAGGCGTAATACTTTTTTTCAAAAACACTTTATCGCAACTTCGGTTTAAATGAAAACACAGCATGCACTCTGTTGTTAACACTGGGCTAAGCGCTATACAGGTAAACCGTGTTGCTTATGTCGTTAACAACGGGCTAAGCGCTTAGTACAGGTAAACGGTGTTGCACATATGTTTAGACGTAATACCCTTTTTAAAAAAAAACAGTCCGTTGTTAACATCGGGCTAAGCGCTTCGTACAGTTGAACAGAGTTGAACAGGTGTATAGGCGTAATACCCTTTTCCAAAAAAACTTTGTCGCAACTTCTGTTTAAATAACAACACAGGAAACAGCCCGTCGTTATACCTCATTCAGCTAAAAAATCCTTCAGCAATTTTATTTTTGGGAATACGCTTTTATGACAATAAAAAAGGTGTAGCTACGAAACTGCATTTTCATTAGGCGTAAGAAAAATTTGAAAATTTTGTTGTAGCTAGCTAGCTAACTGTATTTATTTGGCTACTTTCACTTTTTAGCCAGAGGTAGCTAACAGCTAGCTAGATAGCCCCCAGTTGCAACTTAGTAAAATCAGATTGGTAAAAATAACACAAATAGAAATAATGCTGGCTACAAAAAACTGAGTTGATGATGGAATTAAAAAAAAAGGCCAGTATGGGCTGATGTAGCTTAGGCTTTTGCCTTTCAATAAATCTTATCCAAATATTTTTCCCTACGAAGGCCTTTTTTCCCCAACTAATTCATTCCTTAAAAAGTACTTTTTCCCAAACATTTATGGTGATATATTTAGAAAGCCAACTAAAGGGAGGAATTTTTGTTACTTTCTGCTTTTCTTAATAATAACCTTTAACAACCATAGGTGAAGAAATACTTGTTTCCTTGTAATAAATGTCTAAATATAAAAAACAAGGAAAAAAAATGTTTACTAGGTGATGAAAATGTTCCCTGACGAAGTTTTCTACAAGCTATATCTTGTGTAAGGATAAAATTGCAACCTCAAACAAACATATCTACTGTTTTGTACTCCCAGAGCAGCGAAGCAGTTGAAGCTGCTTTACCAAAAAAAAAGTGGAAACTTTTTCGACTTTTAATATTTTTTGCCTTTTTAGTTATAGTTTTATGTTCACGCATTCTTTGTGACGTCATCAGAATGCGATTTTAGTAATTGTTGCTTTTCAGTAAAATAATGACGTTACCTCAAAGTGCTGACGTCAACAAAAACATTTTTTAACAGAGGATTTCTTTCTTCTTGCTGCTCTCCATTTTGGCAGGAGTTATTCTTCCTCCTCTTGCAGGCAATGTGAAACCACATGTTTGGGGAAATGGAATCGACCAGATATTCAAAAATTAAACATATTCACTGCATCTGAAGCCGTAAATCTTCATAAAACACAAATATAATGGTCATAAAGCGAAATGAGAAATGGCTTCCTCCATATATTCGTTAATTTCCAAGAACTTTAATAGGCTATGACAGGTTAGATGTTATATGTAAAAATCAAGGCGTCGTCCTTCTTAACAACTTCCGTTTCAAAAATGTTCTCCCCACCGTTGTCGCAAGCATTACATAAATTATAGCATCCGATGTGAGTCCAATATAAAACATCGAATCAAAAATTCTTCTGGTTTCGTAATTATCTGGAATAAGATGCATATCGATGCAGAAATAAACGACGTCTGGTATGACGATGAACACAATAAACGTCACGACGAGTAGTGTCGGCAGTAGCAGTTTTCTTTGTCGGATGTGATGCTTTTGTTTATCCCATAACACCCTACATGTATTGGTCACGTCAGATTGGCTGCTTAAATTTCTATGAGGCTTTGATGAAGCGTAGACTTGGTTATTTATCCACAGTTTTTTAATAATATAGCTATACGTAACCATAGCAACGATAACAAAAACACCGTCACCTGCCAAGGATAAATATGTATACATGTGCATAATGATGGTATAATTTCGTCTGTCTTGAAAAAAGTAAATAATGATGGCGCAAGATAAAAGCAAAGAAATCATCCAGAAAATACTCACTAGTACTTTCGTTTTCTCAGCTGACCAATACAAAGAATATTTCAAGTTCAAATAAACAGCAATTAATCGATCGAGTGTAAGACATATCATAATTAGAACGTAAGTTGCCACAAACGAATATAAACATAAAAACAAGACCAATGAACCTGTTGTTCCGGGACCAAATATATATCTTACTGTCATCCCACCGATGTACAACAAACATAAGAAAATTTCTGACATGCTCAAATTGAGCAAGAAAATTCTTTGACTTGCGCTGACGTTCGCACTTCTTGAATGTAACAAGTACCAACCAATGCAGTGCAAACAGAGAGGTGCGATGACTAAGATGTATTGGATAACAATCGCAAACATAATTTTCTTCTTCAGATAATCCAACAATGACGATATGTGATAATTACTATAATATAATTACTGTATAATATTAATTTAGCATATTCTAAGAACATAAATGTCAAATAAACGTAAACACAGGGCATGCTGATGTAAAGAGTGATAAGGACATTGACACCAAACTACCAATTCGAGAAAGTCGCCAATAAAGTTAATCACGACACAAAATTAGGATTTGAAACGATTCAGATGTTTGTTATTAGCTAGCTTGCAGTTGCTACTGACGAATGGTTTCATAAAATCAACTGCAAGAAAACTTAAAATAATAACATGGTATGATGTATCGCAAAATAAACATAATATGTTTACCCAAGCAAATAATCAATCACTGCATATATCTACTTTCCTTATATGGAAGTTTCTTCCAGACTCTGTCAAGCAAATGGAGTCACCTTCTTTGCTTGGTGTCTTTCAAGCAGATGAAACAAGACTAGCTGTATGTTTGATACGTCGTGTTATGACATAATACAGCTGCTGTTTGTTTTGTGTTTACACGAATGTATTTCCAAGTAATTAACCACAAAAGCAAAGTTTTATTGCAAAGCTTAATTTCGCACAAAATGAAAATGAGGAGTTCTTATCTTATCTTTATTTCCATTTAAAAGCCAGGTCGAGATAAGAGTTACGCCATCATGCCATTCTCGTCCCCAGAGCTCTTTCAGATTAAAACATAGGTTTATCTTAAAGAGTTCTGGGGTCGAGAATGCAATCATACCTGCACTACTAATAATGTCGACCACTTTATATTTGTTGTAAGGTGGTCATCATTCCTTTTCTTGTTTTAACAAACAAAAATAAGAATATAGTGAAATATCCTGATTTTTCCCTAACCATAATTGAATTTAAAAAAAAAGATTTTTTAAAAATAATAAATCTACACTTTTCTTATTCACTTTTTTGGATAAATTGTTTATATCTCGTAAAACATTTCCCTGACGGAATGTTGACTTTGCAATATCTAATAGATAGATAGATGTGCATATTTTACATGGCTATCGTCACAAATAGCAAGAGATATACCCTGTCTATTATTTCCAGGAGGGGTCATGGCTTAGATGGGGAGTCCTAGAGTATTTAATGCTCATTTTGAGCTACGCAGACCCAATTAGGGTCCGCGCTCTACCAGACAACCCCTTGCAACATCAAACGGCGCATACAGTGTGCCATCTCGCCTATTTCCCTCACATAACTGGGTTACCCCAGGGCTATGGAAACATTCACTCGCCCATATTGAATTGCCGCTAAGGGGAATCGAACCCCGGTCTCACGCACAAAGTGCGAGAGTTATAAACACAAAGCTACGGCGCCACAGAGTTATAACCACTAAGCTACAACGCCACAAATGATGGCCATGTTCAAACGTTCAGGATAAAGATCGAACTGAATTTCGCACTGGTAGTGTGTTTTTCCACACCAAACTGTCTATACGAGCCTGAGCAATATGCAAAACAGAACGATGCCGTTTCCATTCAAAATATATTGTTTTGCTGTGATGCTACAACGACATCGTTTGAAAAAAAGCATCGAAACAAAATGGCAACATTAAAGGTAAACAAACGCTAAAGTATTTAACTTGGTGTATTTAGATGACTGATTTTTCATGTCTGTCTGTCTGTCTGCCTTGATTGTACGCATGATATTCCGTAATGATTTCTCTCCGATATAATATCTATCCGCAAATTGTAAACATGGTCAGATAAACGCAACTAACTTTACTTATGCTCAAACAAAAAAAAACATGCTTTAATGATTAAAACTAACTGCCATGGTGTTGTCTTCATGTTTACATATTTTTAATTAACACTACTGCTATGGTTTGTTTTCTCTCAGACAGGTAACAAATATTTACCTGGAACAGTGCACAAACGCTTCTCATTTTCACAAGTTTTATGTAAATATTGAAAAACAAAGACGTCGAAGGTTAGATCTAATTTCTCAGTAATGTTGAGATATAATAGGCTTTAGCCTGTGGAAAAAATCTACAGGAATTTACCCATCGCAACTCGTAGCTACCATTTTTGACTTGCAAACGGAAATTTGAGTATTACAATATATAGATAGCTATTGGCAAGATTAGCAATGATTGCAAAGAGGGTGATATGAGCACTTATGTTGTAAGGAGGTTCAATTTTCCTTCTTGGAGGTAATGCCTTCTTTTCAATTGCATTTTTATGTGTATAATAATTTTAAAGTAAGTCTGCGAAGAAAGATGCTTATTACTACTGCCTTTCGTTAAATTTTTACATAAAATTATACGACGCCCCTTACAGGACTTACGCAATGATTTACATGTAACTTAAGCTCCCAGTTACATTTTGTTGCGTAAGAAATATTTCACTTGTAAGGCCTCGACGTAAGAAAATGTAAACAAAATGAATAAGAAAATGACGTCAGCATTTAATTTGCGTTGAAGCCTGCAGTTAAGGTTTAGAAACAAGGCAAGTTATGAAAGGCGAGAAAGAATTGAAATTAACTGTTCTAAAATACACTGGGTTGTCTAATGTCCCTTTTTTTCGACATGTTGACGAATATTTTTCTACTGCAGTGAGGCGCCATCTTCAAACAATCAATTTGATTATTGACTGCTGCAGTATGGAAAGAATTGCGAGAAATTCAACACGTTCTCACACGATAACAAAATATAGAAATATACTTTCTCACAACCGAAACTAGATGGGTGCATTTTGTCCAACTTTTCAATGCTTTCCTGCTTGTGATTTCTCTGCTCGTAATTCAATTTTAGTTTTTTTGCAGTTCTCATTAATTTTATACACAATGGGTCTGCCACTCCCCCCCCCCCCTTTTCAGACCTCTAGATTGGTTAAAATGCCGTTAATTGCCGTATAAGGACCACAGTATGAAATTGCTTTAAAAATATACCGACAAACCCTAACCCTAACTTTTTTTGCCCCTTCGCTCAGCCCTCACCCTCGTTGACGACGACTCTGTCTACTGTCTTTATATATTTTGTCTACCAAAGAGCTTTCGCATGTCCATGGTTACACAAATCACGTGGCAAGGAAAGTTGTTTATAGCTACAGGGAAGTCATGTAACATGTACGTTTTTTAATGTTCAGGTTGGAACACAACAAAACAAGAGATTTAAGTATTTTTATTATTCTATTCAGATGAATAATAGTCAAAAGAACTACTTTATCTAATGCAAGATTGTAAGAGCTGTGATAGAATATTTCACAATCACAAATTTCAATTTACAGACAGTTAGTTACACACGAGTGATTTTTACCGTATACGAACAAGAGGAGTGTTTCCTTTTATTTGTATTCTAGACTTGTATACATTTTCACTTACAGCTATGTGACAGTTAATTTCGTCAAGTCACTAAATGCCATATGTCACACTAAGTCATTTCCAAATTCAAAAACATCTTAAAGTTGGCTCAGATAACTGAACAATACATAATTTATAGCAAAATAAACTTAGTACTTCATATTTTCATTTTTTGCCACATTGTAGGCAAAGTTTTTTACCTGTAGAGACCTAAAAAACTGTTACGAATTTCCTCCTCCAAAAATCCGGTTCAGAATTCGTTTCCCCACCGTTGTCGCCAGCATTACATAAATAATTGCGTCTGACGCAAGTCCAATATAAAACATCGAATCACAAATCCGTCTAACACTTAAATTCTCCGTTAGAAATTTCAAATCCATACAGAAGTGAACTACATCTGGTATGACGACAAATACTGTATACGTTGCGACAAGTAACGTCGGCAATAAAAGCTTATTTGGGCGACGACGCGTCCTTTTAGGTCTTACGTGATATTGTTCTCCGCCATTACTTTGCGAGCTATTTATATTCGTAATTACACTAACATTACTTTGAATTGAAACTCGGGTTATTCTCGGCTGCAACGTCGTAAAACGAGCAACACTCTCGTTTTCGCTCTGTAGCATTTTCATAGCAATATAACTGTACGTAGCTATAGCAACAATCAAAAACAAAAAATCACCCATAGGAGACGTAAATTTATATACACCTGTAATGCGTTCGAGCCTGCATTTATCATTTCGATAGTAAGTTAAAGACACACCCAAAGCCATAAATGCTATTACCCACACAAATGACATCAATCTTCTTGTCCTTTTAGTTGACCAGTACAAAGCATATTTAATATTGAGATATACCATAAAAAATCGATCCAACGTCAATGAGATCATAATTAGCACGTACATTGACACAAAAGAATACATACAAATCAACGCCAAGGCGGTGACGACATGTCCTGTTCCATAAATTTCTCGTGCGATCATGCTCAATAGATACAAAACACACAATACAATCTCAGCCATGCTTAAATGAAGCAGAAATACTTTCTGTGTTTTACTGATGTTTGAACTTCTCGTGTATAGCAAATACCAACCGACTAAATGAAGAAAAAGTGGAACAGCTAGAGCGAAGTATGGAAAGATCAACATTGTCGCAGATGGTTGATATAAATAAGGTTAAATGTTGTAAAAAATTTGTTCTAAGGAAATTAATCTTTGAAATCGAAGCACGTTGAACAAATATTCCATGTGACTTCTTGCTAGAACATTGAAAGACAACCATTAGCTAGCTAAATGCGTTAAATAGAATGGTGAATTAACTTCTTGGTTCAGCTCGCTAAAACAAAAATGTCTCACTGAATGTCTTACTGATGGTCTTCCAGTAATAACATTCTCCTTCCATTATATGGTAACATTCAACTGTTGAAGCTTCTACTGTGTCGTGAAAACGCCTTTCTAGTCGTTTCGAAGAAGTTTCATAATTATCTTAAATTCACCAGAGTTTGTTTATCAAAAAGCCGTTTGCTTATTGACATAGTTGTTTCTTCTTTACAATGAAAATGGAGGTTTGGTTTTCTGTTTTCATTGAATTCAACATAAGATTATACTCGAAATAATTTATCCAGCTTGTTGCATTGTAAAGTTTTTTGTTAGCATATTTTATCAAGCGAGACCTTTTTTACTTCGCGCATACACTTCATGAGAAACATTAGTAGTAATAGTCACGAATCCTTCAAAAAATCAAAAAAACAAATGCTAGACAATAGTCCAGCCTGTAGTAAGTCAATTAAATGTAGCATAATAGAGAAAACGGATAAAAGCAGAAATCGCAAAACAGTTTCTGAGGTATCTTTCTCTGTTTTAAAACATATTAGCATTAATCAATTAATTAGAATCCAGAAATTTCTGGCTCCAAACAATGTCGGATACTGATCACAAAGTTACAAGAGAAGAAATTATTCTTCACAATAAATTAAACGATTTTCGGTTCAAAATCATTTGATCAAGTTCAAACGTACGGAAAATAGACACATTTAAAAAACATTTAATTGCCAGTGTTTTAAACAATCTATGTCAATATTTTATTGGTTTTTAGTCGAAAGGGCAAGTCTTCTCTTTTTAGCTAAATAAGTATAAAAATAATTATCTAAACTCAAAAAAGAATACTTTTGTCCAACAGATTTTTATATGCATAATTTTGTAATAACATTAATGCTGTACATTTTAATTTAGCCAAACTTGGTTTGATGTTAACAAAGATATAATAGCTTGCGATAAATGAAAAACGAAAATTAGACCATCATTTCTCAGTAGCTACAACGCCTTAAGAAAATATTAAGACATGGTCATGTTACAAAGTTGGTAATATGCATCAACTCAAAACGTTTAAAAAAGACTCACCTTCTAACACGTCTATTTTACGGAATAATTCACGCCCGGGCCCACAAGAACCCCGAAATTTGAGAAAAAGGCCACGCTGACGTCAGCAACAATTGGCACATTTTGAGAGAGATCTAACCAAATAACATGAGATTCTAAGTCCTCTACATTATTACCTGTAGTGACTAACTACAAAATTATCCACCCTACTCACCTTGCTTTTGTCGAAGGTTGTAGTTTTCCAACTACTTTACTTTATTCTGACACATGACATAAACCAAATAAACAATAAGCGAACAATAAACATTGGAATTTTTGGGACTTTTGACATTTTTGATGGACATAAATTAACTTAAGCTACACGTAGCTACAAAAAGTGACTTGACGGTTTTCCCCTAGTCAAAGTTCAGCTCTGCAGATTTAAGGTAAGGTGTAAAGGTGCTATTAAAGTCAATGGACCACACCTCTACAGTTGCTCTTAAAAGCCTGTGCTATTACTAAAATCTCCTAAGAGATTACCTTGATTTTGTCCACTATTAAGTGTTCTTCTGCCAAAACCATTCTAAACATTTTTATCCTTATAGAGATTTCGATTTATCTCGAAACTAAGTTTTTACCATTTACAAAGTACACAAGTTTATTTGAGCTGTACCGTTCATCTTTGATGAATTAAAAAATGATTTGTGATTACAATATGGCATTTGGCCGAGTGGTTAGCAGGTTTGCTACGTAAACACATGGTAATGGTTTGGTCCACAGCACAGGTATTTTTAGAAATTGAGTAGGCAATAATGATGTATAATTGCATTATGCAATAAGGACACAGAATCCACATTGTGCAAAGAACTATGTACTTATTGGAAATAATGATGGAATTTAAACACCACAAACATCTCGTATTTCTGACATGGGATTCCTTGAAATGAGTTTCGCATCCATTTGCGGCTTTTCTTACCACAAATTGATATCCTCGAAAACTTAAGAATCACGTACTGTTGTGTCTTTTACGGTTCATTTCATCATAATTATAGACGTTTCCAATGTGGGTGTTTTTCTGTGTGCGTCTCTCAATGTGGGTGCTCTTCTTGTGTGCGTGACATGCAGACAATCTCGATTTGTCCTTTGCGGGAGAGTGATTGTGCTACAGTTGACTTCCGTAAATTTAAGTAAAAGTTGCGTTCAAGATTTCAAACATTTTCTCTCCCCTTGGCCAACAATTACCTAGATTGTAACAAAGCGAGAAGCATACTGATGAGAATTATCCGTACTAAAATAAATTATTTTTGTTTTTTTCACATACATACTTGTCTAATTAATACTATTTAAGATGGCTTTCAGACTAATTTTTTGCTTTGTATTACTTTGCTAACCAAGGCATATAAATTCAAACCTTGTGTCACCTACTGCCGAACCTATAAAAGTGACAGTTTTTAAATTCACTTCATCAAAAAAGCTATTTTCGCCTTTTTGATAGAGCATGGAGGTATTAACCATGGATAGAGCTAGAATGGAGGAAAAAATGTCAAATGCTGCAAATTTTGATATTTATCAGAATTGATGTAGTAATTTGTTTAAAAAAAGAGGAATGAAATTTTAAGAAAGAGAATATAAATTTGTCTTTAAAAATCGTATGTTTTCCTGTTTTACCATGCCTCTAAAGAAATTTTCCATGTTGCAATGTGGCAAAAAGTTGATATTTTGGCGAATAAACGCATTTTAGAGACAAGCTCCCATTTGTAAGCTTTCGACTTGAGGTTGGGAAGTACGAAGTTTAAAAAGTAGAAATGATATTGGGTTTTAGGATTCAATTTTAGAAAAGAGGAGAAAGATGTATTGGAAATTATGTTAGAAATTAATGAATCTTCCCTGTTGAGGAAAGCACATAAAGGAGAGCAAATAAAACATTTTAACGACCGCTATTTAAATGTGTCATCTTATCTGATCAAAATATTGGGATAGCAGTGGAGAATAAAAAAGATAAGTTAAAAAAGTGCATAGCAATTAAAACCATGAAACGAATCTATATAATAATGCAGTCATTTTGTCTGTCTGTTCAAAATGGCTGAGCCTTATTTCGAACGTCTTGCAGAGTGATGTCATTATTTTATGTTAACATATTAACTAGGATGCAGGAAATAATAACGATTCGGGACATACGCATGACGGGCGAATTCCGATCTCTCCATGCATAACGACTACTCAAACTTAGACAATTTAATTTAAAAATGTACAAAGTATGGGTTTATGAAAATGAAGCTTTTCGTAAGTAAACTTAAAAAATATATTATAATACGTGATGATGTAAGTTTACTTAGAAAGAGCTTTATTTTTATCGATACATACTTTTTAAATTTTTAAATTAAAATGTTTAAATGATTTATTTATTATATATAGTGAACACAAAGTTAAAATAAAATTTGCGTAATTGGGAAACATGCGTTTTTAAAATTTCCATGTGTCACGTGATTAAACACGTGTTAATGGAGCAATAAAAATTCTCACTTTCCAAAATACAATAAAGAGGTGACAAGTGCTTTAAAAAACGCTACCACCTGCTCACCGTTCTCGTTTCTAATCCCCTCCTTTCCCTAACACTAAACCCAAATCACTGCGCAAAAACTGCAACAAAATATAGCTAAAAGTTAAGTGTCGTCGGAGGAGAGTCTTGAGGTTTTACTTGACGAAGTTTCTCCCTGATGAGATATTCTGTGGAAATTTGACGAGATTATTTTAAAAGGATTTTAGAAATATATTTTAATTATAGAATTGGTATATATTACATTCATAATAGTCGTTAGCTCGTGAAAAATTTCACAGTGGATCGACCGTTGTCCGCCATATTTCCTGTTTCACTATTTCGTACATCCTTTCCCGCTTGTTAACATGAAGTAATGAAATTTACTTGGACGGGGGTTATTATTACAAGCATAGATGCGATTATAATGGTGTTTTTAATTACAAAATCCTCCGTTTTTTAAAAGAAACTTGCCATACTTTGGCAGACAGCGTTAATTAGATGAATTTACTGGTAATTTTACAAGAGTGTATTATAAGCGATAAGGAAGTGATATTTAAGCTTGATTTTGTTATCGAAACTTCTTAAAAGTGGGTGGAGGAGCTTGAAGCACCTATTAACACCAACAAAGCTGACAAAGATTTCGCATGTATTCCAGGTGAAAGGAAACATTGTTTGATAATATAGAGAAAAAAATCAAAATGAACGAACTTTTCATTTCCGTGGGGAAAATATTTCTTCCAGAGAAAGTGATGAAATTTTACCTAAGTGACGAAACTTTTTTTTCTACTAAAATACTTTCTCTTATGAAACTTTAATCTTCGTATTCCCTCCACAAGGTTTTTCAAATACACGATTTCATAGCACTGCTATGTTGAAACGAAATTATAGATGCATTTTCGTTTTGATAGCGTGAGGAATATTTCACCCACGCCCATTTCATTCGCGGTGTACTTTTCCATTTTGATAAGACAAAAACCTCAGACAGTTTCCTCGTCCCCAGACCTCTTTCACGTTTATCTCTGAGGACAAGAATGAAAGGCAAATATTCGTGCATTGAATTATCTTGGAAGTTTAAGACATGTTAATAATTTATTCAATTCTTTTTTTATTTTATTTCACGCAACATCTAATAACCGGTTGTCTGGAAAATCCATGCTTGATACTCCCAATTTACTCATTGATAAGCGACATCCAACGAGCTTGGGTCACCACGCATTGCACGAAGTTGACTCGACTTGTCACGCATGAGAGAGTATTAAAAACAAAAAAAATCTGATGTGTTTATTTTGTATTCCATTTTCAAACCTCTCCAACTTTCACAAAGCTCCTCATTATTTAACGTCCAAGAATAACGGAGGGCGATGGAACAAATATAATCATTTTTCTAACTTTTCAAATTGTTTCGTTTCCTGTTTTCTAGTTCCTCTTGCTAATTTCTACAAAAAATAAATAAAAAATAAAAAAAGGCGGGAATACAAAAAGTCAAACAAAACGAGGAATTTTTTGGTGATGTACGAAAAACAAGACTTGCGCGCTTTTTTAAAACTCTGATAAAACTGGAGCTAAGATTGGAATCGTTTAAGACAGAAAAAAAATGAGTGGATAAAAAACTTTTTTTTACATACCGTAAACCTCCGAATATAAGCCCACCCGTCTATAAGCCCACCCATGTATAAGCCCATCATTTTACTCATTACTAACGATTTCCATGTATAAGCCCACCCGTGTATAAGCCCATAATATTGGAAGGGAAAATTTCATGGTTGTTTTTCTTTTACTAAAAAACTTTTTTTTTTGCAAAAACATACAAGTACAAGCTATTTCTTCAGTTCTTTACGAACTAGTCCTCTATTGATATTTGGTCCATATAAGAAATAAACACAAGGGAGCTCAATTCCCCCCCCTAGAACCCATGTCCCTTCAGGTGCACGTCGTTTTTCGCCGGTTATTTTCACTTTAATGTCATATATTTTCCACTCCTTCATTAATGGGAACAGCTTCTTCGCTAGAACTTATTACGTAAAATATATGCATAGATATTTAATATGTTGCTATTGTTTTCCATGTATAAGCCCACCCGTGTATAAGCCCACCCCCGTGTATAAGCCCACCCAAAAAAAGCTTACGAACTTGTATAAGCCCAGGGCTTATATTCGGAGGTTTACGGTATTGTAGCAACATTTATGGAGTGCATGTGTAAAAATGTCATCACTTAGCTCCTAGGTCTTCATAAGATTCTAGTATCTGTCTCACTGGGTTTTTTTAGCTTATCAAACTTCTTTGCTCGAGTATCGGAGAGATATCTCGTAATACCAAACAGTTCTTATATAGGTGCATTTTTTTTTTTGCAAAATGATTCGAAATTCACAAAAATTCTGATTCTTGAAGAGATATGTGTAGCTACCAATTTTAATTTTGATTTTAAGGATTTCGGATATTTAATATATTTTTAAACTCTAATTTTATAACACCTATGCAAGTCGATGAAGAATAAAGTGTAAAAATATATTTGGTTACTCACTACTGCTTATATATAGTATAAGTTGATAAATTTCAACATTTTATTTTCCCATTAAAAAGGATATCTATTCCTTTAAAGTTTAAAGGTTCTGGAAATCCATCGTACGATTTCTTTATTGGGTTACAGTTTGAAAATATACAGTTTGTTTATGCACCTTAGCTCTTTTAAATATAACTATTACTTAGCTCATCGAAAAATGAACGGGAATTCGCCCATCGTACATATGTCCCGCATTGCTATTTTAAGCTACCTTGTTCGCATGTCAGCGTTAAAAAAATTGAATTACTCTGCGGGGGTTTCGAACTAAATTTGCGTGGAACCATACTCAAAACACAGAATACGACTATTCTAGTTCAGGTCATCGCATTTTTTCCTGTCGTAAATATCACATGGATATTTCGTGCATTTTGTCCGCCTGTTAACACGAAGTAATGAAATTACTCAGACGGGGGTTTGAAATAAACCTGCGGGGCATCAGTTTTGAACAGACAGACAAAATAAGGCTATTTTTATAGAGACGTGTCCCTGGGTGGAACACAAATCCACACTTTATTTTTCTTCACTTTTTAAAAGTTTAATTTCATCAACTTATTAGCTCTATCTTTTTCGCGATGTGTGATATCACGCACGCAGTTTCTTTTTTGTTACTTTTAACTCACTAAAAACACCTTCTGTGGAGATAAAAAACTGCCCCGCCCTTCGTATAAAAATTTTCACCTCCCTAAATATATTTTTAACAAAAGTAATGAACAAAAAAATCATTCTTCAGCTTAGCAACCACGCGTAAAATTCCAAACAGCGTTTTTTTGTTCTTAATTTTAATAGCGTGACGAAGCATGCTTTGAAAGGAAATCACTACGCGTTAAAGTGTCGCAACTATCCAATCAAAATTAACCTACGATCAACCAATTACAATCAAGCATTGTGATGGTTATCCAATTACGTTCGCGCATTAAAATTCTTAATATCTGCTCAATTATGTTTTTTTCTAAAGAAAGAGAAGTAAAAAAATGAAGTTCTATGTGGTGAGAATAACACCCACGATGGATATAGTCTCTCAGATGGAGGGTGTTTAATATCACTTAGCAGGCTATATAAAAAGCGTCGTGCTAGAGATACTTGGAGTGATTCTGATGAGTAGCTGAAGTGATAACACATTTCAACTAAAGCCATCATGAGTTACCACTGTATTTTTATTTTGACTGTTGCCGTGTCATGTACGTCAGGTAACCCGATTCAAACAGGCAATTCCAAAAATGCGTCCGATGAAATTGGATCAGGAGAAAGTGGTGCCGATAACGAAACAATGAATTATGTGGAGAGAGTTGAAAAAATAAAACGTGATATCTTGCTAAAGTTAGGTTTAACTAAACCGCCGACAGAACGATTTTCTCGAGCGAACATACCAAGTGCAATATTGTCGAACTTTATGTTGGATGAAGACATTCGGCGCCGTAAAAATGAAGAAAATGATGAATACACGCGGAGTAGAGTAAATGTCATTGGAAAAATAGGTAACACATTTTATAACTACACAACTTAGTTCCAGTTTTTACGTCATAAACAGCAGCTTGCAAACTTGTCTCCAGAAGTTCTCAGAGTCCTACATCGGAACGAAATAAACTGAGAAGCCCTGGGGACGAGGTTGATGAACTTGTTCTGTAGGCCACTATTTTGTTTTTTTTAAACGAGACTTCATTATTATTTTTTGAAGTCGTTTTTCAGTTACAAATATAAACATAACCGCATATTTAAAATACCGTTTCGAGGACAATCAATTTTTCAAGACACACAAATGATGAATTTCTGGCAATTATTACATAAACAATTAACACGAAATCATTTATTTATACAAACATATATCCGGAGAGGCCTCAGTTTACACATTTCACCAAACAGTATGTCACGTAAGGCAAAAGAAAGAGGAAATATTAACCATAAAAGAAGAAATCACCATGGTTACTAGCGGTTATGACGTTAAAAATATAGTCATTAATTTTAAACTTTTCAAACAGCTATAAATATCAAAATCAGGGATCAAGTTTCATTACTCAGAGGTGGTAATTATAGTTGAACAAGACGAACGTGGTTGCACCATATATTATTTACATAGTTTAAATATTAATGATTTAATAAAAGGTTGGCGTGACCACGAACTGTGTTAGACGCAGTTAGGCTGGTGGCATCATTCAGAACTAGACTCTAAATTTAAACAAAAAAAACGATCCTTTAATAGACTCAAAATTTCAACAAAAAACGTTTCTTCAATTTTCTTAACAAATGTCAAACTAACCTCGTTCTCAGGACCGAGCATTCAGGGAGATATATATCTTATTGACTAATTTTATTTATTTATTGTCAACTCCTTATACCAATTTGATGTGGCCAGGGTTTATACAGCAACCCTTTCTTTAGAGGCTAGCTATGGACCGTCAAATTCATCACAAAAGTAAAAAAGCCTGAGAACGAGATTGATATTAGTAAAGTTTATTTAAATGTCTAGAAATTTCGTTCTTCAGGTTACAGTTATAACTGCCATGTTCTTTAAAAAAATGACTTTTATTTATGCTTTTTTATTTATTAAGACTTTCAACCTTACCTTAACCGAGAAAGAAAGTCTCACCATTCATTTTCTTTTTTATATTTTCTAAAGTATTTCTCCGATGTATCTGAAACATTTTCATTTTGGATATTTTCCTTTCAATTAAACCAGTTAGGGAGTTGCCATAGTAACGGTGTTGTCAATAGCAACAAAACAATCTGGGTTACTTTTTATTACTCAAAATAATTTAATGATGGGTAATTAAGAGTGGGCTAACAGATTAATTACACTGACGCAGAAGGTTATCTCAATTAAACCGATTTAGTGGCAACGTTCTTCAATTCGGTTATATCCCAACCCTCCAGGATTTTTTATAAAGAAATATGATTTTACTGTTTTCTCTTTCCATGTCTAGGTACACAGGAACATTGTCAGGACATTAAAAACATATACCAAGACTTCAGCAAAACATATTTGTAGTATAAATGTAGCTTTAATAGTTCTCTATATTCTTGGAGGCATAAGGTATCTCAATGTTGGCTTAAGTTTCTACTTTCTACAGTCTCAACTTTTTTATCAAATTGTTGCTTCCTGGCTATCTAGTTGCATGACAAGAGTAAATCCACGTGTTTGCTTATCGCGCTCGTTATGATGATGATGCCAATCAACTTTCGTTTTAATCACGTTTGTTTTCAGTCATGACTTTTAGAACAACGAAAGTCTCGGAAACTACTGCTGTTTTGATAATCCCTGTTGTTTGTATTTTGTTATTAACTTACTTCAGGCCGGATGTTACACACAAATTGCTACTTTTTTATAAAAATTTGAGTTCCATGTTGCTTATAAGAGGTTGCTGATGAAAAAAGCGTATATTTATCATATTCCTTTTGCTTTAGAGAGATACCGTTTATGTGGAAGCAAGCGATGCCTTCAAGTTCGTTTTAAAAACAAACCCTTCAACCTAAATGTTGACTCAGCGAGGCTATGGATACACGTAGCATCGAGACAAAACATAACACGCTCAACGATAAAGCTATACAAAGTTTCTGGAAACCGGAAAAAATTGCTACAGGTTAGCAGAAGCCGTAGTTTAAGACCCGGTTGGTATGCCATGGAACTAACAACAAAACATATAATTCGAAGAACCTTCACGGGCGAGAGTTATGTGGACTTCATCCTGGAGATAGAGAGTGAAAATCGGTTGTTCGAACTAAGCAAAAAAGCCGACGTGCCGTTCCTTGAAGTAACGACAAAAACTAAAATCGGCAAACGAAAAAGACGCTCTGCGGAGGAGAATTGCACCAGTAAGAGTGCGTGCTGCCGAGCTGACTTTGTTATTAACTTTAAAGACATTGGCTGGGACGACTGGGTGGTGTCTCCAGACAAATATAATGCCTATTATTGTAACGGACATTGCAAAAACAAATATCATTATCGGCATGCCGGCATTTTACAAGCCGCGTCAAGTCAGTCGAAACGAAAAGACGTTAAAGTTTGTTGCACGCCATCTAAGTACTCGTCGCTCACTCTGTTATACTGGAATGAAGGAAATATGTTCGAGAAGGTCGTTGATCACATGATTGTTGATGAATGTCGGTGTCCTTAATTTCAACATGGGTGCATTATTCGCCATTTTGAGAAAGCGTTGTTTAAAGAATGTAGTAACAGTGTCATAAGTAGATGTATTAGCCAGACAGCCTTAGTCCCAAGTTGTACAAAGACGGCATTTTTAGATAGCCTCACTTTCATTGACAATATTTAGAATAAAATGATATTTCTGTTTACCCAGCACAGCAAAAGAGATGTAAAAGTATTGTAATTAAAGTTCAGAACTGAAACATCGTGTCCCAAACATCTAGTATTACTTATATATTCCAGGCAGGTATATCACCGAGGGTGCAAGAAAGTTGGATTAAACGTTAGATCCTGTAGAAACTTCACGAAAGAGGAATGTAATAATAAAATGATACTAAATAAATAGGATAAGGTAAAATCTCTGCTTTTTCTTGTTGCAATAAAACCAACTTTGGCCCCACGCGCTTTGTAAACATTATTGGTGTACGTCCCATAAGGCATTTTAGGGTTTTAGCAGGATACACAACTTTGTTCCCTGGGCATTTTGCTTTTTTTTGTTACTTTGATAGCGGTAAAGCAACGGTTCAGGGGCCAACGTACCCTGGGGACGAGGATGCAGGGTACACTTTTTTGTGCCATCAATTGTGTGTAATTACCTTAAGGAAACAAAATTTGGCAGAAACAAACAGCTTCCCTCCAAAAATCCCGACAATTTCACTATCTGCCAAATTAAATTAGCGCAGAAATTAACAAATTTTGCTGTTTCACCCAATCTGGATCTTAAATTCTCCCAAAAGCCCAATCATTTCAACGTTGCTGAGACCTAAGCATAGGAAGTGCAGCCAATACAATGTTGGACTCAATAATGGTATGTTTGATTTACATGTCCGAATGATGGTCTTTATTAACATTCTAAGAATGTATTCGATCACATTTATTACAAGTTTTGATGTCGGTGAATCATATTAAATTTTACGTCCCATAGATCAAATCAGGTTGATTTTATATAAATGAGTTTGAAAGTTGGCCATGAGTTTTTCTTACTATTTAAAAAACCTTAAGGGTTCTCAAGACTTTTGACTCGAAGTTTTAATAATTATGCTAATTAATGCTAATTAATGCTAATTAATGCTAATTAATGCTAATTAATGCATGACGTCATGTATTTGCTATAAATGAGGCTATTACCTATCTAGTCTAGTTTAGTTTATCTAGTATTTTGAACATTATTTTTATGAATTAATATTTAGTTATTCTGATTATGATTCATACCAGCAATTGTTTCTCAGCATCTAACTTATGATGTCATAATTCTGCATAATTAGCTAAGCTTTCCAGGCCTTTATCTCGGAAAACAATAAAGATTTCACCAAAAGTTAAAAAGATTCATAGACAACTTTTAAATTGCTTGTGTATGAAACCAACTTGTTTCCACTACAGGTAAGCTTCTCAAACTTTTAAGACCTATATCTCGAAAATAAATAAAGATTTTTCAAAAAAAAAAAAAAAAGATTCCTAAACAACTGTCCAAACTCTTTTAATATGGAATTAATTTTTATTTTGACAGGAAGAAAGCTTGAAAGTGTATGTCAAAGTTTGGAAGGGCTTCATAGAACGAAAATAGGGGTTAAAACGCGATAGAGCATCTTCTGTTTTACAAATACTGTCTCGAAGTAAGAACAGAAGAGCATATCAAATAATTGGGAAGTAACCATAAAAATAACAGGTGGTGATACACGACTCATAAACCAACAACGACACAAAATTTAAAAAATCGGCAAACGAAAAAGACGCTCTGCGTAGGAGAATTACACCAGAATAGTGCGTGCTGCCGAGATCACTTTGTCATTAATTTGTGAAGACATTGGGCTGGGACGACAGGCCGTTAGCTCCACGTAAATTAATATTCACAGACTTTTAATTCGTATTAATTCCACCAGTATCACCGCACGAATGTATATTTTGCTTATTTATATATATTTGTTACTACAATGGGTGGATGACTTTGATGGGCTACCTTTCTGATTAAAAAAAACACGTTTATCTCAACCTATTTTTGCAAGGTGAAGATTTTCTCGATGAGATTAGAGAATAGTTATGTGCTTCTGTTTCTTTTTCATGTGTAAACGTGTGTGAAACTTATTTTCTTCGTCTGGAAAATACAACGTATAATTTTCTCCCTATTCCATGAGCTAAAGAGCTCCATTTGACTGCTAAGAATCACAACATAATAAGTTAAATAGCAACCGAGAAATGCTCAAAATTATTTAACGAACTTGTCCGGGAAATTTTAAGTTTGATGACGTCGTATAAAAAAGTAAAATTTTTTCTTAAAATATCAGTATACCTATTGGTAATTTCTTTTACACTAAAGTTAAAAATAAAATTCTGTCATCATGATTTTCATCTTACAAAGAGTTACTCTAGCTAACCATAGAAAAAAGGATAACATTTAAAATCGACTTATTTTACCTGGTACTAATAAATGCTAGCTAAATCCTAAATGTAGCTATAGGGTAGCTGAGGTCCCTGTTTAAGAACAACACCAAACAACGTCGAAGTTATCCTCTTTTTGTAAACAATACTAAATCTTATATGTACAATCTTTCACACCACGAAACAAAGAAACCGTGTTTTGCTAGCTCCTGTAATCTATACCGAGGTTTGGATGTGATATATATCGGAATTAATTGTCTTAATAATTTCCAATCATTAGTGAGAGCAATGAATTCATAATTAGATATTTACTTTCTAATGTTAGTGCGGAGTGTTACAAGAAGAAAATCATAAGAAAAACAATTTGGATGTTCTATAAAATTCAGTTGTTAACTAAACGAATACAAAATTTACATGTTTAATATCACACGTGGAAAAAGGAAGAAAACGGAACTGGTGAATGCTGAATCATATTACTCGAAATTCAGCTTATATATTATTTCAAAAAAAAGAAGTCTATTTTGGTCATTATGCAACGTATTTTTTATTACTTACCACAAAAACTCCAGTAGGGTGTGTGAATTCACTAATTTCCATGTAATTCGTAGTGTGAGCCAGAGACCTTCAAAATTTGTATTGTAATTAATCGCCTCTAAGTTTTAACTAATAATTTCGATGACCCATCCTCAAGCTTTGGAACAAAGTTAAGGATCCTAAACATTTGCAATTTTATCACGACAATCATAAAGCATAGTTTACACTGCATAACATTTTTGTTCAACCGCGCGAAATCTTCCCAAGAATGCTTACTTATAACGCCTCTGTAAATCCTTGGCCTCTCCATCGTCGATAAAACACATTCCTATAGCCAACCGTCGATGATTTTAATGCAAAATATATCCCTTCCAGCGTGTGACCATTGTCGCTCATGATTATAGAAATCCCAGCTATCATCGGATTTCCCGTGTCCTGTTGCTCGTAGTGTAAAGAGGACTTAGTAGTTCTGTTAAATCTAAATATTTCCTTTGCTTCTTTTAAATTCATATGGTATGGCTCAAAACAATACTTTGTCATATTGCGCAAGTCTTTATTAGGATTTCCCTTCAATTTTTTCACATTAAAATAGCCGTGGTCAAACTTCCTTATATACTTTCCCATATAGTTTTTTACAGTGCTCGGCACTAACTTTGCGTGGGTGCCAGAGAATGAAAATTTGATGTCTACATCGCATTCTTGAGAAATAAACGACGAAGAAGATGCTTCGGCTACGTCAGAAAATATCTTTTGCGTCGGATCTAAACAAGAAAACGGAAATGAAATAAATTGTGCTTAGCAATAGTATTTCTTTATCAATTCTTTCTTTACAACTTCTTACTAAGATTAAGATCATTTTCGTCCGCATGGTTTTTTGCCTTGCTAAAATGGCCAAAGGTATAAAACCTCCATCACAGTGTTTTCTTTCTTATGTGCTGTCTATCTACGCACTGACAAAACGCTAGGATGGGGGAGGAGAGGGTAGATTTTAATACAGAGATACAGTGAGGCAATCAAGGAAAGGCTTTGAAAGAATTTTTTAATAATCTCGTTTTGCATCAAATCGCGAATCAAATTTTACAAGAAATCAAAATTTTCACTATCGAATTAATCCTTAGAGCCTCACCAGTTCTTAAAACGACCCTTTTTCTGGACAAAAAATAATTAGCTGTCAGAAAATGGAACCGCAATTGGGAACTGAAAAGGAACACTAATTGGTTTATATTTGGTACCGTTGGGTAGCCAACTCCTCCTCTTCTGAATCATGGGAGCATAACAACCTGGTCTCATAAAAACCTAGGCTTAAGGAGTTACTTCGTTCCAACTGCGGGGCAGCTTTTGTCCGATTTTTACCGGGGTATTTACGTGATCCGTTGTAAGGGGGGTAAAGAAAGCATTTTTGCGATTTGTACTTTAAATTTCTAATATCGTAAATTTGGGTTGATCTTAAATCAATGTTCTGTAAACTAAAAAATCTACCGCTTTTTTCAATCATTTCACACTTTGGAAAAAACAATGCTGCTGTTATTTAAATAGACTGTGTTATGTTACAAAAAATGTCAGAGAGAGACAACACTTGCTGAGAGAGAAGTAAGATACAACCTCGTCCTCAGGACATTTTTATTTCTAAGAATTTCGGACCTAGATTGTCAAAAAGAGAGAAGAAAGTTAAGGACCAGGTTGAGGTGGGGTATGTTACAAAATGAACATTACATGCTTAGTGCTAAGACAGTACGTATGCGCCAACCTCGTCCCAAGGGTTCTTTCTACGCCTATGATTTGCTGACGGGACGGAGCCGGCTTGTCAGAATATCATAGGCGTAGAAGAGTCCTGGGGACGAGGTTGCGCATGCGCAATTCAGCAGGTACTAAAATAAACAATTTATTTTTCAAAATGCGTTTGATTTACTCAAAATTTCTTTATTTAGCTTTTTTCAATAACAAATATTAAAAAAAAAATTATCTACAATGGTTGGACCTGGAATTCCTTGTTGCCACTGCGGAACAATAAAGCTCATCATATATGCAAATGCCCTGGGAACGAGATTGCTAATTAACATTAATATTATTTCCCAAATATTAGCACGAGAAGATATTCCTAGGAGTCTAGTAACAAAATTGTCTAACTACCTTCGCAGTTTTCTTTTGGGCAATCTTGACTTTCCATATAGATACCCACACAAAAGCGATTACTACGTAAGCAGGTCCTTTGTCTGTACGCTGTACCACTGTTGCAATACTTCGGCTTTGAGCAAGTCGTCCATTGTCCCCAGTTAGACCAATCAACTAATAGGAAATACATGACATGATCAAGAAGCTACACGAAACTTCAATTAGAATCGTTTGGAAGATCTTCCTTCCCAATGCTTATCAAAAATAATCTGACTTTGTGAGAAACACGTGCTTTTTTACAAGAAACTATAATTTCAAAGCAGAAATTTTCGCGAAATTTATTTAAGCGTATAAAAAATATGCAAAAATGAAAATTTCGCCGAAAATGTTTTCGCGATCTTATTACGTATGTTCATATATAATTGTAGTAAATTAAACATTAGCAAATTCAATATTTATTTTTGATATCCTGAAGATATTTTTGATATCTTAAAGACATTTTATACCTGTCAAACTAAATGACCACATTTGAGGGCTATCGTGTCGTCTATTGGAATGCGGAAAAAAGTGTACATTCGCGATGGAACTGCTAAGAGCTCAGACTGAGGTTTGGCTTAGAAAATAAACAATCGCTGGCTAAAAATCTGAAAAGTTAAGCAATTGAATGTGCAAATCTAAATGTGCAACCTCGTTCCCAGGGCATTTTGCCTTGTTGATGAATTGCTCAGGGGCCACAAAACCCTGGGGACGAGGTTGCTAAATCTGGTATATTAAAGGAGCAACCTACAAAACATTTCTTTAGAAAGAAAAATTTTTTCCCCTAAAATATGCAACAAAAGCAGGAACAGAAATCTTGTATATAAGCTTATCAATTTTAAGCGTGGAATTTAGCTGATATGATACGATAGACCATTCTCGTCCCCAGAGCTCTTTGAGATTAAAACCTCGAGTTTACCTCAAAGAGCTCTGGGGTCAAGAATGACGATAAACCGTATTTTTTGAACCGTCCAAAGAGTGTCATCACAAGTTGGTCAGAAATCTTACATTGCAACTGCGGTACGATTTTCGCACAAGAATGGCTCAAGATTGTGGAGATTGTTTTTTTGGGGAGACATAATACGTGCGTAATGTGTGCGGATGGTAAAATCTCCATTATTTTCCGACACTTTACCCTGGCGTGTTTTTTCTAAGTAGCTCATTTTTTTTATTGTGTTTCAGCCCTCTCGCTTTTTTATATTTAATTTCAATAATAATTCCTACTGCAACACAAATGCAATGCAAAACAAATAAGTGGGATATAGTCAAGGATGTCATCGGTGAAAGAAAGCAATAATTCCTTCAAATAGTACCTACCATCTCTTAGCTATCATTAGGGTAAAAAAAACCCTTCTTTTGTTACATAGAAACGATGAATTTATAAAACTAGTCGTTAGCGCGTGGAAAAATCCACGGGTTCGCCCGTCCTTTTTATACCGCATTGCGTGCGTCTCGCTACTTGCGCAGCTAAGTTACCATTTTGCGTGACAGACAGACGAACAGACGTATACGGGTAATAAAATATAGATGTCGTTATTGGAGAATTTTTTATTTTATTTATTTTTTATGAATATTTAGGAAAATTGCAACGTCAGCAAGTAATTTTAGTATAGTCATACTTACGCAAACAACATCTATAGAGCACAATCTCAGCACGCGCCAACACGCATATCAGAAAGCGAAAAAGAAACTCTGTGGATAAGATTGCTAAATAGAGATATCCAAAGTCTTATAAAAATTCAATATTATTTGATGTTGATGCAAAAAATTTTGTTTTACGTAAACAATTTGTTAGGGACAATTCATACACAGTTTCCGGCTTATTTTTACGAATGTATATATACTATGATTGTGAGTTGTACGCGAGACAATGGCATAACTTTTTATCCGCTATCGTCATTCTTTGTTTATATATCGTAATAATAGAAACAATTGTGAAAGTTGACATTGTGCCGGCTGTGAAGGAGAAGATTCATTTGACACAGGTCCCGAGAATGAGGATTCTTCTGGTGAATCTGATTGGGACATGCTTTGGTATTGCTAAAGGATGAAATGCCTTCAACTATTTGATGAATTGTCGTAAACTGTGCTACACGCTTTTTCTTTATATATGTATTGTGGCGCGTGGCCTTGTGGTTATGGCGTTCGCTTCGTAATCACAGGGTCCGTGGTTCGGTCCACAGCGCGGGCATGTTTAGCAAGTGTCTTTAACACAGCTAAGGGTCAAGTCAACCCATGCCATATGAGGGAAATTGGGTAGATAATGCTGGTGTATACCTAATGTATACATTCAGCACACAGAACCCACATTGATAACAGTGTTTCCAACACTGAAGTGTATATATGCTGTATAAATATTTGGAATAATAATAATAATAACAACAAATGTGTTTTTTAAAAATACCAGACTTGAATTTCAAGTTAAAACAATGGTTTTTTGTTTGGACAACAGAGAAATAAATAATGGTCATAGAAATTTGATATTCTTAAAAACAAAAGAGTGTAGAATAAAAACAATTTAACATGCTAAATTATGTAATAGAAAATTGGCGAAAGTAAACTTTTGGGAAATTTATTGACACTCGCGAAAATTAAATTCTATTAAAATCTAAAAAAATCAAATTTAATTTTGCGAAATTAAATTTTTTCTTCAATTAGCGGACACTTTTTCACTGGCTGTTTTCTGTTTAAACTCTCATAAAAAGCTTTCTAAAAGACGGACACTAGCGGACGATACTTTTTGCACGAATTGGTGAATAAGCCTTTACAATCAAGCTCTTTTTCACAGCTTCAAAATTTCTTAATAAACCAATTTACAAGCTTTCTTTGAACGTAAGTTGTTAGAAGTTGAACCTCTTTCCAACAACTTGAATTTCAATTGAGATGACAGGGGCTGAGTATAATTTAGAAATGTTTTGTGGAACAATTGTTTTTTCTCCATGAAGCAGATCTGATTTTTGTGACTGCATTTTTGTCCACCTCATTTGGCGCCGTTTTACATTTTCCTAACCAACGATTTTTATTAAACTTAATTATTTTAATCTCTTTTTATTTCCTGAGTTAACTGCACTTAACAACTAATTACCCCAAATACAACTTTCATATATAAAAATGATTTTTGACCGACATTAAAAAACTTTCCAAATGGCGGACACATAATTAGCGGTATTTTTTTGCATCAATGGCATCCACTATTTGGAGAGAACACTTTAACGTGATTAGCTTCTTATTTTCAGAAATTTGGCAAAATTTTCGTGCGGAGATTAATTTTGACAAACGGTGACCATTGTAATTTTTCGTGAAAAATTTAAAAATTTTCAAAAAAAGGAAAATATTGCGAAATTCTCAATAATTAAATTTTTAATTTCTCTAACATCATTTTAAGCACCACTCAATCAAAGCTGTGCACCTAGAAATGAACTAAATTTAACAGGAGTTTGATTTTGCGGATGAGTAGTTTAATTTTTGCGGAAATAATATGTTACTTTCTGTTGTCACGTTCTAGATCTGTTCTCATTGTGAAAGCAACCAGAATTAACTAAGTCTTTTGACACACTTATCACCAAACTCGTCCCCAGCGCCTTTTGTCTCTTTTTCTTACTGGAAAAGAGACAAAAGGCGCCGGGGACGAGCTTGAGCTACTGCAAGCCTAAAAATTAGAGAAAGAAATCCTCAAAATGCACCTTCTTTCCAAATTATTTTTGCCTTTTCTCTCACACTAAAAAAAACAAATGCCGACGTCAGAAATTCATCACAAACAAACATGAGAACGAGGCTACCATTTTACTTATTTTGTGATGAGTAATATTTCAGTCATTGGTGAAGACAGCAGTTCAGAAGTAATCTGGGTCTAGTGTGACTAAAATCCCAACTCAAACAGAGTTCACAATTTCCAATGCAGCAATGGTAGAGAAGATAAATTGGAACAGAAACAAATACCAACAAATCACTTGAATATTTGAAGTTTTAGTTTAAATATTTTAGACGTCCGTTTTACCAGTACCAAACAATGGCTAATAGCACTTGTTATGGTCTCGTAAACCCCCCATCTTTTTTCCAAATAGTGAAATCGAATAATTATGTGTTAATAATACAAATAGTTCATTGTCCGCACGATGTATGTTATATATATCGTCACAATCACCACCAATATTGCTATCAAAATTGTCTAGTAGTACGATTTTTATATCACTATTCGTGATTTTTATTAAAGTAAACGAGAACTTTAAAAACCACTTTCATTACTGTTGACGGCCCTGAAATTCGACCCCAGATTCTTAAGCTCAAATTCATTGTTCGTTATAAAGCCAACAAACTAAGAACGCAGTTGTTTTATTTCGACCGTTTCGACAAAACGGGTTTTCCAAAAAAACAAAAACAAGGAGGCCTGAGTGCGAGGTTGGGAGAAGCATGTGTACATAAAATTTCGTTAAAAAAACAAATTTGCTGTTCCAAATAAGATTCATGATGGCACCTACCTTCTTCGTCTGGCTGAAATTTCACTTTTTCTAAACATTTCGCGAGAGGCAACAGAAGCAAATGAAAATACATCATTCTGTCTAGCATTAAATCCATTGCATCGTTTGTCTCAAAAACTCAAACTTCACTTCGTTCCGTTGCTGTTGTTTTTGTGAAATATAACCACGAATACTTTTAGTTAAAAACTTCTCGATTTTGTTAACTCACTGTATTCCAGATCATGCTTTATTTAATTACTTTTCAAATTCGACTGACATTTTGAATGAATCGAACATTCGACGTTCGAATCGTATCATATTGCTCTCTGCTGAATAATTTATAAACATTTTCTCTCATTGCGCTTATTATCATACAGAGCTGTGAGTTAGATTCGACGTAAAAGCTGCGTGCAACAACAGGTTGTTTAAAGTTGCAGCACATTCATAATGGTAACGCAGCTGCGGTCCATATTTATGAAATTAAATTCACAACTAAACGTAGTCTTGTGTTAACCCTAACTGGAAATAGAAAACCAGGAATTGCTATTTTTTATGATCCTTCTCGATTGACAATTTTTCTCACGAAAAATATACTGTTTTTTTGTTGATATTTTTTTTTGCTTTTCGGAGTAGTGTATCGTGTAAAGCAATGAAATGTTAAGGTCTTGTAACTTCGTTGCTAAATCGTGGGTTAGGTTAGGAACAAGAATATGTTCTTAATCTAAATAATCGAAACGATAATTTTAGTCAAAAAGAAAAGAGATATTTCCGCAAATTTCTTCCGACTTAGTAAACTCTCTTTATTCCCCGACACTATATAGGGAAAAAAATGGTAAAAAGTGACCAAATTTTGGCTCAGTGACTAAGATTTTGTACCGATCAAATTTTTTTACCGCACATCTATTTTTACCGACTTTAATTTTTTGTCGGGTGAGATTTTTGTCGACTTTTGCTTTTTTTTATTTTTAAAGCAATAAGAAACAAACTGCTTTATAAAAAATAAGGATATAAACGTTTGGTGTGTTTCAGTTTAACCTTTTTTTAGTTAAAATTTCAGTTAAAATTATTATATAAAAATGTGAATTTGTAACAAGCTCCCTTCGAAAATATTTTATATTTTATAAACTCGACAAGTATTTCCAAAAATTTACTGTATTTTTATCCCGACTTTTTATTTCACCGATAAGGAAAAACGTTTCTCTGGGAAATTCCCATTACTATCCCTTTAAACGGAGGAAGTTTGGCACCAAAGAACACAAGAACAGTCATGAACGTACGAGCACAGAGGTATGGAACGAGAAAATATTACTCTGAAAAGAGTAATCACGTTACAATCAAGTGATTCAAAATTCCTTTCATCGAAAATATTTGTTCCTTCTTGACGAAGTTTAAATGATTACGTCAGCTATTTTATCGGTTTTTTCTTTTTACACCAACCAAATAATTATCTTCTTCTCCAACTTTAAGTTTCACACGTTGTAATGTGTTTATAAGAAACTTCACAACGAAGAAAACATAGACTGTGTGAGCATAGCTTCTCGATGGGTTATGCACCAGCTCAATAGGCGAGTTTTTCGACTCAGCTTACTCGACGTTTCGGCTACTTCTTCACCTGCTGAAGATCAAGGAAATTTCGAGTTCTTTTTCTCAGCACATCCAGCATAATCACAAACGGTCTTTCATGTTCTGATGGAGTTTTTGGGATGTTGAATCTTCTTCTAACAGCCGGAAACTTCATCACAATGTTCTGAGATAAACCGTAAGCACTGGAGCACGCCCAATACAAAGACATTGCCTACGGAGGAGAACAAATATACGAATCAAAATGGACTTAATTTGGAAGGAGGAGTAATTATAAGAATTAGCACACTAAGCGCATATTAAAATTTTTGATTTGTTGAAAAGGCACTTATTTCAGGGGTGTGCTTAAAGGATAAGGGCTAAACATGAATCACTATGGTGTATACAAACTCAGTAATGCTCAATAAAAAATATCTTTGAGGGATTTAAACAAAAAAAAGACAGAAGTTAAAAAACAGAAGAGTTAGTCATTTACCTTGTTGGTAAGAAAGTCGTTCTTTTTATGAGAACCAAAATATGACAAAGCAAGAGGATTCTTAGCTTACGTTTTAGCTAAAATAACGTATATAAAAAGGAGATTTTGTTAAATTTATTTGCGTGAATTCTATATTCTATATTATATACGCAAGTCGTACCACCTTTCAAGCCCACCTTCTCTTATACACTCAGTAAAAAGAGCCTGACAGCGGTATTGAACAATTTGATGGCTTTTAGACGAAAGACTGTCCTTGTGTGTTGAATGGTTAAGCGAGACACTCTCTAGTGAGACATTCATGGAGTATACGATATGAACAATTTTCTCCATTGTTCAAAATATATAGGGAAGGAAAAACAACATACAAACACAAGGTCGCGCGTGTAAAATTTGCTTGCGCGTGCGTACAATAAAATAACGCACGCATAATATTTTTGCGCACGTAGCAATAAGCGTTCAAGGACATTGTGAATAAAATCTTACCGATGGAACTTGTATTGCCACCAAAAACATGAGACCACTCAATCCACGAAAGACATTGGTGAGCACCTTGGAAAAGTTACTCGGTGCTTGTTGACGCAAGGTACTTAGCTGAAACAACAACAGAAGTAAGGCTGGTAAGGGTGACCACAAGTATTTGAACGTATAACTTTAACATCGCCAGTTTTCTCTAGTCTCGCTCAATCATATTGGCTCTCCTGCTGTCAATGCTCACTTATACTAGAGGGAATATTCCGACCGGAATGATTTTACGCATTTTAATTGACTTTCATTTCAGCTGGAAGAACACTATGAAGAAGGAACATAAAACATTATTAGAGAGGCGTAAGAACACTGCCAGGAAGGGACGTAAAAACACTGCTAGGAAGGGACGTGAGAACACTTCGAGGGAGGTAAAAATACCTCCCTCGCAGTGGGTTGTAGGAATAGTGGTTAAAGGCAGGCATGAAAGGGGGTGAGGTGTGGGGATAGTATAACTGTGACAGCCTATAAATTGTTAATATGTCTCTACGAAGTACATAAGTATGCTTAACCGCACAAAACAATAGTTTTCCAATCTTACGTGACTTGAAGAAAGAATCAAATTGCTTTGATTTTCGGTCTGTCAAAACCTATTTATATAACGTGTGTGTACTTTCTCTCATGTTTTTATTTTTGATAGTTTTAAATTGAGGCGATTTTTTTTTAACCTCGAATTGAAAACATGTTCGCTTAGCCTCGATCTCGTTCTTTTAGTTATTGGCAATACAAAAGTATACATAACAGATAATAAAAATGCAAATTTTATTGTATATGAATTCAAATGTCTCATACCTCGCTATACAACATATTATTCTCTGTTGCGGCGAACAATATATTATTAATGCAATACGCATGCGTTAAATTGCAAACCGGGGGTTCAGAACAAAACAAAAATGAGCAATATGCAGAACGGATGGAAAGATTAAAATTTGTAACGAAATCACTGAGCCATTCAGCTTTTTATCGCCTTTTAAAAAACTCCTAAAAAAATGTAAAACGAACCAAAAAAGCATAGCTTGCATAAAATAGCCGAAATAAATTAACATTAACATTACGACTAATGTACTGTAACCCCCGGATTGAGTGCAATTTTGTGTTCACTTGCAGGAACATCTGCTGTTTATAACGCTTCAACGAGCAATCGATTTGGTGAAGGCAAAACAGGAAAGACGAAAGCGGAAGAAAAGGTAAATTTAACGTAATTACTACAGCTTTCTTGTCCCATCTTGAACCCATCATAATATCAAAATCTTCGCCTCTGTAGTTTAAAACTCACCGCATATAACACGCCCGTTTCGTAGCACGCCTTTCGTTTGTAGCTATGCAGTGCGCTTTTTAGCAAGCACATATAGCCAAACCTTTCTGTACAACACTGTTGTGTTTTCGCTGCATCAGATAAAGTAACAAGTTTGCATACGATAGTGTGTGCTTTAGCAAAGTAACTACAGATAACGTTGCGGTTACTAGCTCGTAAAACGCGTTTTTCTACAAGAACTACCAGTGGCAGCAGCTCTCCAACCTTGTTTAATGACACTGCTTGTGATTTATTTCTCGTTAGCACCATGTTGGGCGTGAAATGATTATTTAACTAGCTTTGCAACGAGGCTTCTTTTTCAGATAACAGAGTAACATTACAACACACCATGTTCATAATTTTCCTGTTTTTATATGCAACTTCTGACTAGCC
Organism: Hydractinia echinata; assembly: GCA_030067915.1. Classification (NCBI taxonomy): domain Eukaryota; kingdom Metazoa; phylum Cnidaria; class Hydrozoa; order Anthoathecata; family Hydractiniidae; genus Hydractinia; species Hydractinia echinata. Next base: position 786,551 of record JASGCC010000089.1, read on the forward strand.
TATTTCTAGCTAAGGACACGTTTTCCTTGGTCAAATTAGCCACAACAAAACTTACTATTATATGTGAGCTTGAATACACCGTGTAAGGCCACAAATTAGATATATTAGACAAGGACACATTAGCATATTAGACAGTATCGCTTCTAATTAAATATACGCAGCCTTAATTAAGCTAGAGAGGTAACAGAATTTGAAACTACCTGTGACCTCGTTAACTTTATAAAGGTTGCGAGGTTAAAATATTTAGACTGTCAACATGAAACTGAAATTGAATACTTTACCTCTATGTTGAGTAAATTTGTCAGCAGCAACACAGCTGGTATAGCGAAATAAGGGTCTGGAACCGACAGATTTGAAAACCATAACAGGCCTTCTGTTTCAACTCCAGTAGATGGCAGGTACACAGCATCTGAAGCCGGTGATGTGTCTAAAGTAACGTGCATAGAAAGAATATATTGTGTAGCTCAGGAGATGACAAGCACACAGCATCTGAAGCCGGTGATGTGTCTAAAGTAACGTGCATATATTGTGTAGTTCAGTAGATGGCAAGTACACAGCATCTGAAGCCGGTGATGTGTCTAAAGTAACGTGCATGTAGTTATTTTGCTAAACACAAAACTAGAACACATGCTAATTCTATGGTTCTGTGATATATTTTTATTATTTTATTAGATTGTCAATTACAGTTAACTGACGGTAACTCGAAACTCTAAGGGACTAAAGAAAATATTTCGAATTAACAAATGTTCGAGTTAAATGAAGCTCCCTTTACAACGTAGTTAGTCAAAAATGAAATAATAGTTTGAGTTATATCGATTTTTTCAAGAGCTGGGATGGAGAGGGCATGCAAGTCCCTTGTACATTACATATTTGTTAGGACAGGCAACATTTATATATCTATATTAGGTTAAGAGTTGAAAACTAGAGAAATTTCAAATCTGACATTTATCTACTCTTCGATTTCATTTCTCGAGTAAAAAGTTCAAGTAATCCGAAAAATATTAGCCTCAGGGGGGGGGGACTAAAAAATGGGTCGAGTTAACGAATGTTCGAGTTATCATGGGGTTTGAGTTAACCGGAGCTTTTTATTAGAAAGTATTAAAGAAAGTTCAAAGGATCAAAGAAAAAAGCTTAAGTTTTCCGGTGTTCGAGTAACCGGCGTTCGATTTATCCGGTGTTCGAGTAACCGGCGTTCGAGTTATCTGGTGTTTGAGTTATCCGGAAGTTAACTGTACACTTGTTTTCACTAGAATTTTTTATTTTCGCGCCCTCTGAAGTTTTCAGACGCCGCGCCAAATATTTTCGGCTAAAATTTTCGCGCGTCCATCTAAAATTCGCGTAGCCTTCAGTTTATGTTAGGATTTAATTTGATATCTACAAACAATTTGCCAACAAAGCACCAAATCAGACCTTCGACCTAGCATAGTTCCTATTTTCTTCGCGCGAAAATTTAATAGACACGAATATTTACGAAACGTAAAGTCGTGTCTTGGTATGATTTTTATTTTTTATTTTTTAAGCTTCTTTTTCTTTCCTTTCTTTTCTTTTTTAAATATTCAACGAGAACAAAAAAATTTACAAAACTGGATAGCTTTCAGAATTGAATGTACATGCCACCCACCGATGTCACACACAGTTTTATACCGTCAAAACAGTTGGTTAAATCGTAAGACCTAGGATCCCACCTTAGATACCTGTGCTGTCTACCTGATAGTTTTATTTTCTCTCATTCCTTACTTTTAGATGTCAGACGAAGACTATCAATTAACTCCAAAAAGAGAACGTACTCGAGACACCCACGATGGAGAATACCATAGAGATAACGAAGACAGGCGGCATAGAAGAAGAACAAGATCACGTGATATATCAAACGACAGACATAAATCACGTGACAGATCGAAAGAAATAAAACATAAAAAACGCGATAAACTAAAAGCACGAGATAAATCACACGATAAATATAAATCACGTGACAATTCACGTGACCGCCGCAATAACTTACGTGATGCGTCACATGATAGATACAGGTCACGTGACAATTCATACACCGGGCACAGTAAGTCACATGATAAATCACATGACAGAGACAGAGCTCGTAGAAGATCTAAAGAAAGACATCGATCGCCGGAGGGTAAACGTCACCATGACAACAAATCGAACGAGCGTAAATACCAACAAAACTCGATAAAAGAACACGAAAGACGTAACCAGACAGTCGAAAGTAATCGCGAAAGAAGTGTCGAATTTGAACAAAGCTACGCACCACATGGCTTCCCTACAAGACGTGAAATTCAAAAGTCGAATGGTCACTCTTCAAGCCGGCGTGGATCCGAGGATTTCGGGAGGAGCAGACAGGGAAAAATCGAAGCCAAAACGGAAACCAAAACCGAAACGAGGCACTTTGAAAAAGACAGATCTCTTGAAAAAAAATCTGCAAGCTTTGACAAAATTGAGAGAAAAAAAGTTCATAAAGACGATCGTGATAATCTTTCCCGCCCAACAGCAAGCCGCGACGAAGACAGACAAAAGAAAGACAAAAGAAGGAAAGAACGGAAAGAGAAAAAAACGAAAACAAACATTTCAAAAAGTCGGCTTTACCACTCCGATTCTGAACTCGAGAGTAGGAACAAAAAAAGCAGAAAAACACGCTTCAAAACCGCAACTGATTCGAGTGACAAATCGGCAATCGAGACAAACGATGACGCGAACTGCGATAAACCTATCGATATAAATGCTTTGTATAACCTGTTCTATCGAGACACAGACATCCACAACGAAAGCGGGGTCATAAAGGAAGCCATGTTGCAAAAGATGTTTCACGAGAAACAGAATGACACTCCTAGTAAACAAACAACTCATTCAGTAAAAGAGGTCAAACCTGTCTTGATGGACCAGTCCAACGTTAGAAGCAAACTTATCAAAGTTTTGTTCCAACGAGTCAAAGATTTGTTAAAAGAAACCGAGGACTTGAGAAACGAAAGAAAAACGTTATATTCAAAAATAGATACGCTGACTGATGAGGTGGAAAGATTAAAACAGCGAGACATACAGCAACTGGAAAAGGAGAATCAAATTAAGGAACGATTAGAAGTTCTAGCGGACGAAATGAAGATAACAGCTCAAGGTAGCTCATTTTTCTTTCCTTTTCTTTCTTATCATTACCTTAACTGGATGTAGGTACGCAATTCTTTCAGGTCTTCTACCCGGGTCATCAGAATACGCCCCTATACTCTAGAGGGAGTCTTACTTGTCCATAGTTAAGCGGGGTTTTTATTCTATACAAGTAAAGGATTGCAAGGGAACAAGAAAAAAGTCCCACGGTGAGGTGAAAAAAAGTTATTTTTGTCACCTTATTAAGAGATTGGCGAATAATTTTCGTTACTGACTTAGAAAAGATCAAAAATATTGTTGATAACAATAAAAACGTCAGTGCAAAGATTCGAGGACATTCAAGACTCCCAAAGGAAACATCTTTATAATGATGAACCAAATTACCGAAAGTTAATTTTCATGGATGAAGTTTTAGTCTCTTAAAGTCAGTTAAAGGTCAAATTTCTTTTGTGGCACCTTTATCAAATTAAATTAGCCAAATTATTCGTTGCTCCAGCCCATATCTTTGACGGTCTTAGTTATTTGTCGAGCCAGCCTAATCTTTGACGGTCTTAATATTTTGTTAGCCCTGATGTTCTTCGCCTTCTCAACATTTCGTCAGTTAGTTTAGATCAGCTTTATTTATTCCAATTTGGCCATAACGTATGCTATACTTAAAATGTTTAACCAGAATGAAAAAGTGCGTAAAAACCGAATTTTTTTTAAAAAAACGATGTGGTTTCTAAAAAAATATATGTTTTCTTTACTAGGTACCAGTTTTCGTGAAGAAATACAGAACATTCTGCAAAATATACAAAGCAAGTACCAAACACATTGGAAGGATCACGAGAATAAAATCCATAAAGTTCAAACGGACGCTGAGATAGAAATACAACAACTTATGAGAAACATCGTTGGTAAGTACGTCCAGCTAACTGAATTAAAAGACAGGACTAAAGTAGCTGCTGACGTTGTGCAAAAACAAAGCATAAACGAGCCCTTACACATTGACATCGAGAATAAGCGAGACAAGGATATCGCAAATTATTTGTACCAACCAACCGACACAAACACCTCAAAATTAAACAAAAACAATTTATTACTGAAAGTAGTGGAACCGTTAAGAAATTTTCCCGCGCATTCGGGTAGCGAGAAATCGGTAAGTACACAAGGGTTGAAGACCACGTACAAATCTTACGGTACGTGCACTTCTGAACCGGATGGTAAGGACTCGACTCCACCGACAATGTCTACTGCCACGTCTGATACTGACAGACAGAGCCTGGAGAGCAGACTCAGAAGTTTAGGCATAATCAACACAACCGAAGAAAGCAAAGTAGACGAAAAATTTAGAACACTCGAAGAGAAATCCACTTTGGTTCGGGAAAATTCACATTTACTTTCCGAGAAACTTATGTTAGGACCAAAGTCGGCTATATTTGAAATGTCTGAGACGTTGGATAAACTGCAGTCACATCAAAGAACAGTACACATGTCGGAAGCAGACGCAAAAAGGTATTCACTCTTGGATCAACAAGTGCTGCCAAATAAAGAGTTTTGGCGGCATAAATTACTGCAGCCGAAACCATTGGAGAGCCTACGAAATGAACAGCAAAGGAGACAGAATCCTGAAGTATTACGTAATCAATATTAAAACACATTACGCACGCGCTGTATCTATTGTTCACTCACGCTCTTTAGAAACACGCCAGAATTTATTAGGGAGATACGAAGGATGATTAACTTAGAAGTCTTTTATTGGGACAAGTTTTTGTATAGTTACCAGTCTTCTGGATAAGCTCAAAAACGGAAACAAAGTGAGAACCTTAACGTTTATGTAATTGGCTGACACTTTTACCATAAAAATGAATATTAGTTCAGAATCTTTGTGTTTTGATTTTTATTTCTTTTTGCTTCGTTATCCGTGCACATTATGGATATTACGGAACAGCACGTTCATTATAAAGGAAAAAAGCCTGGGAACGAGGTTGATCCAGCTTTCACCGAAGAGAAGAGTTTGTTTTCCACGGTAGTTGACAATGAAAGAAAAACTCTTAAGAAAATACAAGCATATATACTAAAATGGTTTTCAAATCCACTTTTACGGAAAAAGGCTTTCAATCTCATAATTGGCCGAAAAAGTGTGTACTTCAGACATTATTGGATTGTCGCTTTATACTCATACCAAGTTGGCAACTGATACAAAAAACTGTTTTTAGAAATGAAACAGTACATATAAAATACATTTTCTTTCTATCTTATTTCCCTTCATGACAATAATTTAGCAACACTCCTACCGGTTGGAACACATCCAGAAATATTCCTCAGAGCAAATGAGACGGTTATCCATAATGGTAGCTGTGTCCACGGCAACAAAAATAACTTCCACGGGCTAACACCATTTCTTGAGTAAAAATCTTGTGTATACAAGCGAAGCTATGTAAGAAAAAAACGAAAAATATATGTTAACCAAACACTATATATCCTAATACGTGAAATAAAACAGCATGCAAAAAACACGATTTTTTTTTTAATTTTAAAATGTAAAAGGAGATCTAGTTATATCAATGTTGCCAAAACATTTGAAACGATTTGTTAATTCACAAATTTATCCACTTGTGTCACGTGTCATTGTGAAAAGAGACTGTAAACAAATTTCAAACATGCTCAAGTGATACACTCTTTTGGGGGCTTCATACTGTTAGTATCGTCTTGATTTGATTTGCAATCCCTTAAATTTGTAATTCTACTGCCTATTAAAACACTTGAAATTCCTACTTTTTGACCTCACGGTAAAATGTTACTCTCCTGTGCCTCATCAAGAAAAGTTAATTTTCAGTGTTTATAAAATCTTCTTCAAAATGCTGAATGGTGAATGTTGTAATAAAAATTGTAAAAATTTGTATTGGAAGGTCTGATTTTATTGTTTTCAAGCAGGATGCACTAAAAACTTATAGATCACCAGTGTAAACCAGTGTGAACCAGTGTAAACAAGTGCATTGAACAGTGTAAACCAGTGCATTGACTATTTGTAGCGATTAAATCAATTCGTTGCAGAGAACTGCTGACAAAAATACAAAACGTTTTATGTGTTAAAAATTGTGATCTTTTACTTTCATACAGGAAATTGAATGCAATAATATAAAACAAGGTAGCGAGTATAAATCAGAGGGTCACGAACTACGGATCAGTAAAAAGGATTACAAATTGTGGCAATAGGGATTACACAACAAGACAGAGATTACAAATCGGTGCAGAACAGGTGCAATGTTTTTGTAATTTACTTAATTGAAAAGAATAGAAGTCAATTTATTGGGCTTTTTGGGAGTCAAGTGAGCAAAATGTTTCGTTTCGTTGAAGAAAAAGATTATTCATCTATGTAATGTAAATTAACAAAAAATCCTCAAAATTGTAAAAAACTGACTTCATTTAGCAAAAGAAATACCTTTCTATAACATATGTTTGTAGAAATGGACATTTTTTTCTCTATATTTTCCTACATGTCTAAACAAGATCCCCTAAGCAATACTCTGGTAGGCTGTGAAAACTCTATGCTTTAACAGGTGGTTAGCCTAGGTAAGCAATGCTAAAAATGTGGCAAATGGAGAAAATAGGAATATCAGCAAAAAATAAGAGATGAATTATAATAACGCAGAAAAAAAAAACTCACAAAAACATACCTCTTTAAAAAGCTCTCTCTGTATTTCAGCTTTCCCTTTACCATCACGCTGTCCACGAACAATAATATTATGTCTAACTGCATCAGTTATTTCTTTAAGAGCTGGCTTCAGTAGCTCCATTTTCGCTGTCAGTTTGTTTTGCTTGATACTGAGTGGAAGTGTTATAGCAGTACGCAGAACTAATGTTGTACATGCTATCGTCGCCCACCATGGAATGTAGGAGTAGTGGTGAAACTAAAGAGGAGGGAAAAAACAAAGTTGACAGTTGTTGCTTAAATGGAAAAAAAATAATGCGGATTTGTCAGAATTAACAAAAATTAAATTACTGCCAAAATCATTTTTTCGCCAAATTATATTCTTGACTAATTTTATCTTTATCCATCAAATTAAATTCTATTAATTCTCTTACTAGATTTTCCTTGCGCCAAAATTAAGCAATATTTTTTGCGGGGTATCTGATTTTCACTGCAACTCAAAAAGTATGCATTAGAACAACATTTTTTGTTTTATATTTATTTTTGTTTACTTATTGCTTTCATATTATAAACATAATGAGACTGAAGATGTGCAAAAAATTGAACATATTATTTGATTACCATTACAGCATTTTGTGTCATGTCTTTGTAGAACTTTGTTTTCCACATTAAAAAACTTAAGAATGTCTTACATTGCCAATTTTTTAGTAAGCATTTATATAAAAAGAAAAATTTCTTGTATATATCTAAAATATTGTTCACACAAGTATACAGCCAGGCTTTTTTTAAAATGCTAAGCATAATAGAATTTTGCCTGTGCTTAAAAAAAGCTTCGTTTTGGAAAAACCAATTGTAGTCAATTAAGATCCATTAGGAAATAATATTTTTATTTGTTTTGTAGAAAAAGAGTAGATTTGCTGTTGGATGTTTCTTTTATTGAATGTGGGCCAGACGTTTGTTTTGCTCAACTGCATTGAATATCTTGCAGTTTTTCGACTAAAATGGAGTACATGCTTCTATTGACTCACATGCTGAAAGCTTGTATCAAAGTTGTTACGTTTTGCTGTATCAAATGTTTTATAGCTGGTTTGATAATACTTAAGAGCGAACCTATTACTGATCCCAGTGAAAGCATGTATCAATATTGCACTTAATGCCTATTTCTCTCACCCCATATTAAAAATATAAAATCATATCAACTTAATGTTACTATGCAACCACAAAAACATGTAGAATTAATTTAAATGGAAGTTGTGGCAACACCAAATTCGAGCTCTCTTTAGAGCGCTTTTAATTAAAATACAATTTAGGGTATATTTGGGTATATATTGGATTTCACCAAAAATAAATTTTGAATACAAATGCTCAGGATAAATAAAGTTTTTGTACATTTTAAGTCATTGGCACATTTGGATCAGACCATGCTGAATAACTTTGGAAACAACATTGCCAGTTCCAATACAGTGAACTGTGTACAATAACTAAATGGCAATGTGTAAGAGGGTGTTTAAAATTCACCAAAATCATCCCTTTGAGTATATCATAATTCCTTCCATTGTACTCCTTGTTTACTATACCATTTTTCTTACCATTTCAAGAGCATGCTGTGTTCCAGTAAAAACAGGAAATGTGTAATACGATGATGATCTGGAGATCAGAAGATTTAATGTATGTGGTGATATTTTAACTTGATTTCCTTTGGTCAGAGTTATCTAGTAGAAAGAAGTGAAAAAGTTTGAAGTCTATCCTTTCAGTCCTCAGCTGTCACGTGATACTAATAAACCTCATAGGAAAGTACATTTTAGGGAAGACATTATGGTTTGAGAAAAAAAATGCCACTTGTGCAGTCAACTTGTCATACATACAAGGGCTGAATCTGTAGTTTTAGGCTATTCTTCATTAATTCAGCTTCCTTAATTACGATATTTGTAGTTCTTGTTTAACCAAAGCTCTTTCTATGAGTTTTACTGTGAAAGAGCCTTGTTTACCCTCAAACAAAAATGGTATATACAATGTAACGTTCTAACCAGGAAAATAAAACATGAAAACAAAAATAAGAATGCAAATAAATGGTGGTTATCAGATAAGCAAAATTCAAAAATATATTTTAAATAAGGGAAGCAAAATAAACACAAGTAGAAAAAATATGTATATATCACCTAAATGGACATGCAAGTGAGAGTTAATGCAACGTAAAATTAATGTGAGAGAAGGGCATTGATTTGGTGATATATTAATGTCCTGTAACAAATTATTAAATATGTTTTGTATATACATAAGAGCTTCAAAAATGAAAAGAACATTGACAAACTGTTTTCCACCAACCTCAAATAAAAAAAGAGAAAAAATACGACAGGTGAAAAAAGGTTTTCTTGATTTTTGAAGGAATATGAATATTTTTTTGACAGATATTATACAATCTAGAAAGTTGTGGTTAAATCACACAAAATACCTTACATTTACATCTTTATAATATCTATATCCGACTTTGGTAAGTGTTAAGACTCCTAGTATTTTCTTATTTTAACATGGATTGCACCTTTTTAATGTCATTTTCTGGCTAAGAGAATTGTTGATTGTGCATGAGAGCATACAATTGCAGAACAAAAAAAATCAATTGCTGATATGAAATACAATTTTGTTGATGTAAAGCAAGCAATATTTAGCCAGCGTGAAACGAATTAAATTAATAAGGCTGTAGAGCGATCACAATATAAAAGTTGGTTGCATCAGTTCTGTAATCAACAAACATTGCATTTATAAAAAATCCTAAAAATAAAAAATCAATACACAGCACACTTCTTTGACAAATCACTTACTTGAAATTGTCTTCTTGTTGCCAACTGACAACCCAAATTGCATCTCTTTATTAGTAACATTTTTTAGGCAATATATATTTAACCTAAAACAGGAAGTTCGTTTGCATATTCATAAGACAGATGGAGCAAAACAAAGTTTAGCCATGTTAATTGTAGTTTCTAATAATGATGTTTGCTAGGATCAAGCCTAACATGACGTGACTTAACATGAAGTATTATTTAAAATAATTTATGTCTAAATTAACCTGACCGGGGATTACTAGACGTAATTATATAGGGTAAGTCTCAGTTAGGCAAAAACGTCAATAGGCTATAGTCCAAAACCACATAAGGTACAATGCTTTAGTGGAGAAATATAAGTACTTGCATAAGGCACCTTAGGAATAACCATGAGCACAAGTGACATATGCAGTACATCACACTCCATACCTTACATGGTGTGTGATGGTCATCACAAACTGCTATACAAAAATGTGTTACACTCTACATTAAATTTACAATAATTTTTTTATTGCGAATAAAACAAATTGTTTTATTTTCAGTTGTTAACTTGCAGTAAAACTCCTTTAGTGGGTTTTCATCAAATTTTATTTCTATCAGGGTGTTTTATATTAGGTTCCAGAAATAATTTTCATCTTGGACATATTTTAAAATCTGTTTTAAGAGTTATTTTGATCCGTTTCAAGATTTGATCTGTCTTGAAAGTTAGTTTAACTTTTCCAATCATCTTCAGTATATTAAACGTTGGATACAACTATCATTTTTTCTTTTTTTCTTTTACTACTTTCAAGCAAGAGGTGACCATTTATATAAGGACACGTGACTATCTTCCCCATTGCTGCAATTCATGTTATCATACACCACACTGTGATTGCTGAGATAAAAATGAAAAACAAAAATTCAAGAGAAATTAAAAAAAATACTTTTGGCACACAGAAGCTGTAATTATTAAATTGTTTATTTTTATGTCAAAGAACATAAGACTAAAACAGGCAACCACCAGTATACACAGAACGACCAAAGAACAAGAAACGAACAAGCATTTTATGCAAAACAACCAGAGAACCAGCAGCGAACCAGCAGTATGGTGATAGAATGCGCAGTCCCAATAATCACTATTAGAGAAAAGCAGAAGCAAAGGAGAACACCCGGAAATCATTCCAGACATATGAAATATACATTGCTAACAACCTTGCTCTAAATTTGCACAATGCAATGATCAGGAGGACGATTTTGGCACTGGGGGCCTTTTGGTAGAGAGTTTGCTTCCAGTGCAGAAAGTAATGGAAGCCTGTCCCAGTCGGTTTATGTCAAAGACTTAGGTGTGAATCTATCCTTCTAGTCTATCAGTCTGCATTAAGAATGGGATTTGTTAGGCAGTTGTCTAGTTGAGTGATTGTTGCATAGCTCAAAGGAAATAATTATGTACTCAGGACCCGTTTGTAGGAATCTCAAAAATAATACAATACAGACTTTAGGGTTAAGAATTATGATGTTGGAGCTTCCAACAACAAGTCGGAAATCAGCAACTGTGGAATGGAGGCATTGGAAGATGAGTTTGGTGACGAAATGAGACTGTAACACTAATTTACTTAACAGGCAAGAAACATCTAGGCTAAAATAATGTTTCTCATAAAAACATACATCGTCCTTTTAAATAATCAAGATATCTATTAGAATAACTCCTTTTTTATACAATGTATACTTGGGTTTGTTACATCAAGAAAGCAGCCTACTTTCTGCCGCGCCACATTCAAAATATATATTTGAAATTTATGGAAAGAAGAAGAAATAATAATTATTTCTCATTTAAATCTGCTTCAGGAATAATAAAGGCTACCGTTTGCACTCGCCTGCACAAGTTCATTCGCTGCTGGTTCTCTGATTGTTTTATTTGCTGTTGGTGCTCTGGTCACTCTGTATAAACTGATTTTTTTGCTGCTGTTTCTTTGGTGGTGAAGGATCATAGAAAGACATTGACTACTATATTGTTCTTTGTGTTATATTTTATAGATCATAACATTCAATAGAAATAACTAAAACACAATACAGGCCTTGCCATGAGTCGCGAGCAATTACCCGAACATTCTATTGCTCGCGTAAATATTAACATTTTGAGATAAGTGTAAACGTTTTTCTCAAGAATTGATTGGTCTTTTAAGTGAAACTGAAAAGATATTTGGTGTGATTATTTTCCACCCATCGTGCAACAGTTCATTCGCCATTTTATAAAACGCGTGCGATACGGGCATTAAGGTTATTCTTTGTTGCGCATTCATTTTGCAGTAAAAAAGTGGGGGACGTTTTTAATTGTGAACCCCAAACTCTCTCAATCTTAACTTCCTTTTATACAGGTCCGAAATAATATGCATGACTATACTGTCGTTTTCATAAATTTAATGTTTATTTTTCAGGTCATCACAAGCAAATAGGCAAAAATATGCTTCGTTTTCAAATTGAAAAAAATCTTTATCCGCTTAAATAAAACTAATAAATAAAATCTCTTTTTAAAAGGTACACGTCAGGTACATAAAATTTATACAGAAAAAAAATTATACCACACGTGGGTTTCGTTTTTAAAATTGTTTGAATAACAGTTGCGGCATAAAGAAAATAATCCATTAAATTTGGACCTGCTATGGTTTCCAATTGTTTCGTCAAATGAAGAAATTATCTACAATAAAATCCATGATAAATTGTCTGTTCCGCCTGTAAGTGCAGTTTTGCAGACTTGCGTCATCCGTGCTACGTCGGCGTTCACCTCCACATTAGTTAAGAACCGCATGGCTGGATTTCTTGTGTAAGACCTGGTTACCAACGACGAAGGGGCCAGGCAAAAGAGATTTATGTCTACGTAGTTTTTTAACTAAGTCAGGAGTCGGTGAATTAGCTAGGATGGTCAGGTTGGCTATGAATAGGCTTGCTTGTGGATTGAAAGGACCAGGACTATTCAATAATTCTGAGATCTAAAAATGTCCGACCAAGACGGAAATCTATCGGATGTTTTAACCGACGAAAGTTCGAAACGAGCTACGGACATGTCCGACCAAACTGGAAATGTGGCGAACGTTTTAATCACACGCCTGAAACGATTTAGGTGTGTGCCAAGGCGCACGCCTGTCCTGAAAAAGATGCCCTGAGAGACTAAATGTAAGGTTTTTTAGCGAAAAATATGGCGAGCAAAATTGCTCGCGTGGACACTCTGACGTGAGCAATTGATTGCACGGGAGGTTATTTGCTCATGGCAAGGCCTGTAATACATTGTTGGTTTATTCATTGGAAGATCTTTATCCATGTTATGATCTTCACTTGACTTGTGGATGAATTCATCTTTTGGTACTGACTCAGCACCTCAACTTTTACAGAACAATGGTTGTACTCGCTTGTCCAATCCCAGATTGTGACTTCAAGACTGATGATGTCGATGTCATCGGCGCTGCAGCCCTCCTGAACCTTCATGCCTACGCTCACAGCAACCCAACGTCTGCTGCCATTAGACCGGCTTCAAACGCACCAAAGCTGGTTCGTCCAAAGATTCAGCAGAACTCCACTGGAGAAGATTGGAACGCATTCCTGAGACGATGGGATACATTTCGAATTGGCTCCAACATTACCAATGTGTCTGCACCCAGCCAACTGCTTGAATGTGCTACCGAACAACTAGGTAATATTGTCCTGAGAGCCCACCCAACATTTACCACGAAAACTATAAACAAAGCATTGGCCATCTTAAAGTCGATAGCAGTTGTCCCCATTGCCCTTGGTGTCCTACGTTCTGACCTTGCATCAATGCGACAAGATCCTGATGAACCTTTTCGAACCGGGATCTGCAGCCATGAGTACCCTGAGGATTCAGAAACACTTGGCCGCAAGCGTGTTAAAATGTGGCAAAAAAAAGATATGGCTTGACCGCTGCTATATACAGAACCAGACCGGACCAAGTCCAAATCGTGGGGATCGCTCTGGTACGGTTGTAGAGGACCATGGTCACAGTATACCCTGAAAGTTGACGGGACTGGTTGTGTGACACGCCGAAATCGACAGTATCTCCGACAATTTCAACCAGCGTCTACTGAAATCGTCCATCAAAGAACTGCTCTGAATCGTGTTAAACAACCGACAATCCCATCTCCAGTGCAACTTACTACCAAGAGTCCTGTCGAGCCTGTCCAAACAACTGATGCCCCTGTGATGTTTCCCGTTCCTGTCGAGCCTGTCCCAACAACTGATGCCCCCGTGATGCTTCCCGTTCCTTCTGTACGACAGAGTGATCCTTCCCCTTCTCCCAACGATCTACCAGTCAACGATGGTCCTCCCCCGGTATCGTCTACATTGCGACCACAACGCCAGCGACGATCCCCTCGTCGCTATGATCCAGAAACTGGACAATGGAAATTAACTTGTGTGTAGCTTCCTATTGACTTTAATTTGACTTTGTCAAACTGGGGGGGGGGAGGTGAAGGATCATAGAAAGACATTGACTACTATATTGTTCTTTGTGTTATATTTTATAGATCATAACATTCAATAGAAATAACTAAAACATAATACATTGTTGGTTTATTCATTGGAAGATCTTTATCCAGGTGGTTCTGTGAAGACTTGTGGTTATATACCTGTTTTAGTTTTTAGGGCCAAATTAACCAAACATATATATATATTTTATTGCAGTTAAAATATGTATATAAATACCTATTTATATAATTAATTGAATGATTGTGACAAAACACTTGTTAATTGTCTTAATTTCTCTCAGTAAAAACACGCATTTTAATAGAGAATTTTGTATTCTGAATTAACTTGGAATGGTTCATGATGCCAGGTGAGAAAAGTAATCCATGCGTGCGTGGGAGAATTAATAACGTATGGTGCCAGTAAACATAAAATGATATATCCACCAATATGGTTCTTTCTCTCCAGCATTCCCACCTAATTCCAACAAATTATTGTGATTTGCTTTAGCTATTTTACCGAAATAAATTTCCTAAAGTTTGTGTTTTTATTGAGAACAACATGCAGCAGTTCATGTACTTGTGACAAATTCATATAATATATATAGTGGGAAGGTTTAAAAAAACATTCCAGCACCTTTTGGATCTTGTATATTTTAAAAATCTATGAATTTTATTAACAGCCATATTACCTAATTAAAAAAAGAAGAAATAAAATACTTCCCAACATATGAGTTTTCTGCCACCACGTTCTTGCAGCCGCAGCAGCGAGACAGGTTTTGCACTCATTATTTCCAAGAAAAACTAGCCTGGGATTTTAAATCAATCGTATAAAGGCTAAATGTGATAAACACATTTTTAAAATGGTAGCCTCGTGCAACGATGAAAAAAATCGATGTGTTTTTTTTGCTCGCCATAGATACTACGTTAAGAATAGACAAATTACTTTAAAAAGCTAAATAAGTTTTAGTTATAGCTGGTAAGTTTTGCTATGATGTAATTATAGAACAGGTATATAATTAATTTGCTTTACGTAGATTTTTAAAATCAGACGCTTTTGTGGTGGAATGCTAATAGTGGAATGCTAGCTAGCTAGAAAGTTAATTAGAGCTTGCCTTGCAGCAATCTTTTTTAGGATCGTCGCCAAAAGATTTTTACATTTTTTTGGTATAAGGCCAATTAGTGGAGGTGGATGCCAAAGCTGCCAATTCTTGTGGCAATGGTGACATCACATCTGTGTGGGCAAACAATACACTCACATAATGACTTACAGAAACTTCTTGCAGATGGATAGATAGATAGATAGATAGATATAAATGCATATTTTACATGGCTATCATCCTCACATATATTGAAGGATATACCCTGTCTATCACTTCCAGGAGGGGCCATGGCTTAGATGGGGAGTTCCAGCGTAATTAATGCTCATTGTGAGCTCTGCAGACCTAATTAGGGTCTGCCCTCTACACAAGGGTGCCAACTCGCCAGAAACGCCACAAAAACCACGGACTGTCGGACGACTTCCAGCGTTTTGAAAAAACTTAAAATTTCGCCCGGAGAAACCCGAATCAACCCGAAAAAACATTTTTTTAAGCATTTATTACCATGTATATATAAGGCGGTACATAAAAAAATGTTCGGTTAGTGTCCGCTCGGGTTGAAAATGTGACTCGGTCGGTCGGTCAATAAAAATATTGCAATTTTTTTGAAAAATACTCTTTTTCTTTAAAAACTATAAACTATAATCACTAAACTGTACAAGAGTGAACATCGTTTCTCCGGTCATATTGCTACCATTTTTAACATCCTTCAGTCACGCAACTGAGTAGCTTGGTAACAAATAATAGGTTACTCTAATACACAGGAGAGGCAACGAAGAACATTTTCCATTCTTGCTAGCATTAATTATCTTTTCCTCTTTAATATCTATGTCCCACAAGCAGTTTGTTATACACTTGGCCAATAACTCTGCATTTTTTACTTCATGTGACTTGAATTTCAGTCCTTCTGAAATAGTATATAATTTCTATTATATTGTAAAGAAGATCTTTGTTGTGTTTTTGTGTCATGGGTTTCAAAGGCTGAGCTATTCTGTCCACATTACTAATTAGCTTTGCAAATGCATTACGTGGTTTTTTTTTTTGTTTCTCACGTACAACAGGTGTATATTCACGAATCAAAAACCAAATGGTCATTTGGTCATTAATTTTTCGTAAATATATATCCGGCAAAGCCTCGACTGCATGTAATACTCCTTTGCCAGAAGGGATCGTGAACATTGTATTGATCGATTGAGGGTCGTAGTTTAATTTTGTAGTGGTTGAAATCCATAAAGTTTACAAGTTTTCATGTTTAAACGTTTCAATCCATTGTTTATGAAGACTTTGACACTGGAATAAAAAAGCATTTACTTGATATACAAACAAGCCTTCGATGTTTCTAAATATTTCCCCACCGCGAACTCACAAGTAAAAGAAATATGTGTATTACGAAATTGTGGTAATGCAAAAATTGTAATATAAAACTTACTTTCTTAATATCTTTTCCTCTGGCAACGCAAACTGAACCAATCTCTCTCTTCGTGTTCACCGAGTGTATCCATTTTTATTTTGTTGTTTTATGACATTAAAAAATCGAATATTAAATAACGAACGAAAACGTTCTATTTAAAAATTATAAATCGAAGAATTTTTTAGTGATTCTTACTTTTAATTCATCTATACGATGACGAATAAGCATTTTTTAGTTAAATAAAAATTAAATAAAACAAAATTAGTATGAATTAATAATGACATGGGCTGGTATCTGGTCAAATTTGTGCATTTTTTTCAATTTTAGGTAGGGTCGGTCGGAGGACACTAACCGAACATTTTTTTGTGTGCCGCCTAATTTATTCTTTTAATGTCGAGAGTGGAAGAGTTCTGGAAAAAGCTGTTTTTTATATCATTTATTCCATAAATAGCTGTAATAAAATCCCACAAATAATAAACTGAGTGTACAACGACAAAATAGCACCTTCCTTCTTCTCGACAAAATTTAAATGAGAACAACAAGCTCGAGCGCGTTGCATTTCGGACGGTTTCGGACGGGCTCAGGCTTCTCCGGGCGGTTACAGACGAAAACCTTGAAAAAACCCTAAAAAAACGCCCACTGCCACCCTCACTTTCGGCGAGTCGACACCCTCGTCCCTCTACCAAAGACAATTCCCTGCAACAAACGGTGCACACAGTATGTCATCTCCCCTATTTCCCTCACATAGTTTGGGTTAACCCAGGGCTATGGTAACATTCACTCGCCCATATTGATTCACAACAAGGGGAATCGAACCCTGGCCTCACGCCCAAAGTGCGAGAGAAGTAAGGGATCGTCTCCACGATCGTTTCAAAAATAATCGTTTCAATTCATATAATATTTTATTTGAAACGATCTCTATACGATTTTAAAATGAATTTAAAAAAAAAATCCAAATAATGATTTCAAATTCGTTTCAAAATAATTTCAAATCGCTTTGTTGAATTGAAAATCGTTTCGTAATCGTTTCCCAATCGTTTCAAAAAAATTAAAATTAATTCGTTTCAACACTTTGTTAAATTTGTTTCAGTTCAAATCGTTTCAAAATCGCTTCTAATATAACACATGTTTATCACACATCGCTGATTTCTAAAGAAATTAACTATCAAATTATGTAAATGTCTGCATTTTTCGTCATAAAAATAACAAAACGACATCGTAGAAAGCGAAAAGATCGCCGTAGATCGTTAAAATTCATGAAAACAGGATCGTAGAAAGCGAAAAGATCACTGTAGATCGCTTAAAAATCATGAAAACGGCATCGTAGAAAGCTAAGAGATCGCCGTAGAGTGTGTAGATTGAAACTATGAATATGCAATTTTGCTAGTCCTTTCAAAGAAATTAACCTTGCGTAAATTTTTGTGACATCTGTCGAAGTGAGAAAGGAATGTGTAAAAATATTTTCACGTAATAAATTCATTACGTTTTTAATTGTTTTTTAATTGCTTTGGGGAAACAATTCGTTTCAGAATTCGTTTCATAATTTGTTTCAAATTTTGTTTCTAGATTCGTTTTAAAATAGTTTCGAAATCGTTTCCCATTCGCTTCCACTCAATATCATTTATGAGCTTATCAAACAAAATATTACAATCGTTTCCATATCGTTTCAAATCGCTTCAAATTCGTTTCATGAAACGATCTGTAAACGATTTTAAAAAATGTTGATACGATCTTGAAACGATCATGATCGTTTCAATTTTTATAAAATGTGAGGAAGGGATCGTCTCCAAGATTGTTTCATTTTTGATACGAGTTAAAACTTAAAATCGTTTCATTATGTTTTACACATCGTTTCATAATCGTATCATGAGACGAATTGAATATTTCACATTTTTTCACAAAATGATATTATAACAGACTAAGAAAAAATGAAACAATTTTGAAACTAATTTTAAAACGATTTGGAAAGGTTCTGAAACGATTTGATA
Organism: Hydractinia echinata; assembly: GCA_030067915.1. Lineage (NCBI taxonomy): Eukaryota > Metazoa > Cnidaria > Hydrozoa > Anthoathecata > Hydractiniidae > Hydractinia > Hydractinia echinata. The sequence continues at coordinate 805,065 of JASGCC010000089.1, forward strand.
CGATACGATTGTCAAAATATTGTTTGTGATACGATGTACAGGTTTTAATGATGTATCATTAAACAAATTTTGAAATGATGTTGAACCAATTAATAACCAATTAAAATTGATAAACCTAATTATTTTTTTAAAATGACAAGAACACGTTCTTTCAAAGCTTAAAAATTGCTGTATTTCATTCTATAATTTCAAAAACAAAACTTAATGTTGCAGTATTTTGTTCTAAATTAAAAAGAACACGTCTCTTCGATGTTTAAATATCACCATTATTCGTTCTGTAATGATAAGAAAAACTTCACTACGTAGCTTATATCGCCCGTAATTCGTTCTATAATGACAAGAAAACAATCCTACAAAGCGTAAATATCACCGTATTTCGTTCTAAATGACCAGAAAACGCCCTTTCGAACATAAAATCGTCCTATTTTGTTGTAAAAGGAGAGAAACCGAAACTGCTATTTTAATTAAGGTGAAAAAAATTTGAACACAATTTTTGTAAAATAATTTTTTTCCACAAGCATGTGCTTTTTACATGTGAATATCATTTCAATTACTAATAATTATTTTTTTTTACTATTCTTTAACACCATGATTTTAAAAAGATATCAAATGCTGGTACGAATTATGCTGTGTGAAACAATAAACATAACGAAACGATTTTGAAACGAATTTATAGGATAATTGGGGTGTAGAGACTTGATAGTTCCTGGGGCAAAGCCCAGAGGCAGACCGAGAAAGACTTGGCAGGAGGTTATAAGGACAGACTTGATACAGAGGAAGTTGAGTTTAGATCTAACACAGTCTAGATCAGATTGGAAGAGGGTCATTAATATACCCCGTCCAACCCATGCTAGCATGGAAAACGGACATTAAGCCGAGAATGATGATGAATGATGAATAAAAATGATTTGAAACGAATCAGAAAAAAATGAAACGATTTCTATGTGCTTTGAAATGATTTAATTAAAAAAATGTTTTTTTAAAATTGTTTCAAATTCATAGGGCAAGTCATGTTAATTAACAAATAAAACGATATAAAACGATTTTTTTTGAAACGATCTTGAAGACGATCCCTAACCACCAAGCTATGGCGCCACAAAGAATAGCACCGTATTTTCCGGTATATAACCTGCGGGTTATATGTTGATTTTTACAATTTCCACTGTTGGTGCGGGTTATAATGTGGTGCAGGTTATATGATAAGTTTTATTTTTCAGTCATTTATTGTGAAATTTAAAGTTGATACATTTACTGGTGCAAGCAAGTCAAGGTTTCTTTTTTTTAACAGAATCTTTTGTGCGTTGTTTTTCGTTTATTTGTAGTACTAACAACCTTATAAAATTGTGCAGAATGAAACAAATCAGACATTGCGCAACTCGGATAGTATATGTGGTGGTCTGGAAAGAAAGTAGGGCACACAAAAGATTAATAAAACTGCATGCGCGATTCTATACGTAGTAACCTTACTTCACCTATGTGATTTAATTTTTTTCACACAGTGAAATTGCTTTATATTTCTATTGCTTGCCAGTGCCCCTATTACGAGCTCTCTCTGAAACACAATTCTGGATATCATTTTTTATTTTGTGTTGCATGTAATTCTAATTTATTTATATCTTTGCAATCACATTGAGCACATAGAAATGATTTGCTTCTGGTAATAGAGCAGTATAGCAGGTATCATTTTTAGGTGTTATTGACTTGTATTTCAATTTATTTATTTTTTTATCTTCGCTACCTTCAAGCAGCAGGTGACCATTGAAAATATGAAAAATAAATTAAAAATACAATTAATAAGACACATGAAACTATCTCCTCCCCATTGCTACAATTTATTTTATCATGCACACTGTGATCCCTGAGATTAAATGGATAACAAAATTATATAAACATTAGAAAAGAATGTTCCGTACATCACTGTTACAGACAATCCGTGATAATTATTATGTTGTTTATTATTTCGGCAATCGGAGACAAGGGAGTTAAGACTGAGAGAGTCGCTAGTTCAGACACTCGGTTCTTGTGTTTGGGGTTCACGAGTTTAAACGTCCCCCACTTGTCTCCAGCATGAAAAAAAATAATGACACAGAACTAAAAACAAACGATAAAGCAACCACACACATATGTTTATAAAATGATTCGGGTAAGTAAATATACGCTGAATTTTTTTCTTAACACGATGCGGGTTATACGAAGGTGCGGGTAAGTAAAACTCACTGATTGAAATTTTATGCGGGTTATACGAAGGTGCAGGCTATCTGATAGCATCGGGTTTGTAACTCCCTAAAAAAGCTGAGCTGCGGGTTATACGATGTGCGGGTTATATACCGGAAAATACGGTGAGTGTTTATTTTGACTATAAGCCATCCCTTAAACAACTATGCCAAAATGTTGGGGAACGAGACGTTTACCCCTTATTTTTTGTTACAAAGACTTTTTAAAACAATATTATCCTTCTGAACATTTTATTTGTATTTTTTTTGAAAATTTTTCTTTGAGAATAACTTTTTCGGCAATTTTAATAACAGGTCTTTTTAGCTGGAACACTTTAACAGCTGGTTATGTTATGGGGTATTTCCTTGTAAAGAAGTCATATTAGCCTTACCATTTGGATAATTTTTAAGCGAACTACAGAGTTGTATTATCCTTCTATGGTACTGTTTTAATAACTTTCAAGCAACATACAACGCCACATTTACTTTCTGCAGTACCATTTTGACAGTTTTTAAGGAAAATACTGCACCATATTAGCCTTCTACAACCCTGTTTTGACAGTTTTCAAGTGACCTACAGTGCCTTATAAACCTTCTGCAGCACCGTTTGGATAATTTTCAAGCAACCTATAGTGCTGTTTAAGCCTTCTATGGTCCCATATTGACAGTTTTTAAGCGAACTACGGCACTGTATTAAGCTTCTATGATACAGTTTTGACAGTTTTTTATCGTAGTTCTTTCAGAAACCTTGCAGAAGCACTGACGTAAGACAACATAGGATAGAAATGGCTGCTACTTGCACTACTGTAAATTCTAAACTCGTCCCCAGAGCCTGTTGTATCTTTGCAATATCCTGATAGCAAAACAAATTGTCTAAAAATAAAGAGGCAACAGACCCTGGGAACAAGGTTGGCCAAATTAAACCTTTTTTATGGTTTGACCCTAACTTACTGTAATATAGAGAGTATGCATTGAGAAAGGACAGTGTGTGTGTTTAAATGCTTCCTGTAAACCACACAGTATAAGAGGAGATGTTGCAGAAAAGAATACTGGGGTCATGTTTCTTGAAACAACACAGGGAATATACACATGTGTTTTTTTAAAGGAATAATTTCACAAGAACACAAACCTCAGATTTTGCTGGTAGAATAAAATAAGATGAATTCTAAATTTATAATTGTTTTCGCTTGCTGCCTTTTTTTTCTTGTGTACAATAAATGTGAAACAATATTTATACTTGCACCATTGCAGCTTTTTAAATGACCTAAAAGCTAATAAGCTATATCGATGAACCTTGGCAGGATAATATAGTTTAGGATAAAAGAAATTGTTTGGTGGCCATGCTGAGATTTTGCTATGACGTTGTCATTTTTCACCACTAACCATTATGAATCAATTGAATTGCTTTGCAGTTGAACTTTTGTTGTTGTTAAATGCTATCTTCTCTTTATGATAGTACCTCTAAAAATACATATAATATCTTTTTTGAGACTGTGGTGCAACATCATAAAACTGAGTACATGTACAGTTTTGTTAAGTGGTATTGCGTTACCGAAATCAATCAAGTAAAAATATAAATTTGACAGGGACTTCACTGAATATTTCTTTAAATTATAGTATATATAACAAATTATAATTTACCACAAACATATGAACAATGTGGATGCATAATAAACAGTCCAGCTTGTGGATACATAGCTGTTTAAATAAAGATTTTGCAAAATAATCCCAAATTTTAGTGTATTATATAGCTTTTCTAATAAATTTTAAAATTTTGGATAAATTTTAATTGGGAAATAGCCATATATATACACTGGATTACACCATACAAATGGACAATTTCCTTGTAGCAATAAAAAGTTATGAAAAGGCAGTACAGGAGCCTGAACAACCCTCTGCAGACCAAAAGGGATTTTAAGAAATATTACTACAGAAAAAGTTTGGGTCACAAGAATGTATATAAATTTTACCTAAATAATTTATGTTGTTGCTATTATGTTGCTTGCTTTGATATACAGGTACAAGAAATATATAACACATGCTTCTTGATTTGTATGTATAGATAAATACACAAGTCCCTTATAAGTGAGACATGGCAGAAGCTGTGAAAGTTATTGTTAGGTGCCGACCACTAAATGACCGTGAGAAAAATCTGAAGTGTCAGAATGTTATTGAAATGGATGGAAGTATTGGTCAGTGTAGACTGCGAAAACCAAATGATAAAAGTCAACCGGCTAAAGCATTTACATTTGATGGTGTATTTTTTATTGACAGTATTACTGAAAATATTTATGCAGATATATGTTTCCCACTTGTGGAAGGCTGCGTTGAAGGATACAACGGGACCGTATTTGCATATGGACAAACGGGTTGTGGTAAATCATTTACTATGCAAGGTATGTTAAAAACAGTTTTTTTTACATTAGCAACTGTTTTGTCAAATTGGCATGTGCGAAATTTTAAATTTCAACCTGAAAGTTGCTAGGAAGTTGCTAAGCCTAATATTAAAATTTAACACTTGCTATTTTTGCAGTTTAATGTTTTTATTCATTAGAGAAAAAATCTGTTTTGTAGGGTGCTTGTCAGATTGTTCAGATCTTAGATTCCGTTACTCAAGTTTTACATTTTCAGTCTGGCCACTTGCTTATAGTTTTGTATTCTTATTTTTCAGTTTAAGCTCTTAGTAACTCAATATTTATGCATATTGGGCTTCTACGTATATGTATAAAGTCGAATTCAGCGAAAAAAACTTTCTCTTTTTAGGTATTGAAGATCCACCTACTCAGCGTGGAATCATACCACGTGCTTTTGAGCACATTTTTGAAAGCATACAGGTTTCCGACAATACCAAGTTTTTAGTCAATGCTTCTTATTTGGAAATTTATAATGAGGACATTCGTGATTTGTTGGTGAGTTTTTCAATAACCAAGGATATAACATAAGTTTTCATGAAGGCTGACGTGGTTTCATTCCCTTTAGCTTTTCAGGGCCCTGTTAGGCAATCATATACAGTAGACTCTTAATAACTCAATTTCCCTTATTCCAAAAATTTATTGAATTCAAACAATTTTCATGGCATAGTTAAAATTTCCTAATACCTCCATATTTCAAACATGGCTGCCCCTTTCCTTGTCTGTCCCATGTGTTTTGATGTTTTGGAGTATTTTTTATCCTCAATTGGAACTGCTGAAAATACATTCTGTATGTGTTGAATGGATTGTCATTGAACGCCCATCTAACTGCATCAGACAATGTATTTAAAAGCAAATTTACATTTTGAATTTAAGTAGAGAATATATTTGCTTCTTTTCATTAATAAAGCCCCTTATTGAGCAGAAGCTTCGTTTAACAGGTTTAATTGCATGAACTGGCAAAATTTAAACTTTCTATAATTCTTATACCCCACTGGATGTTTGAATTTTAGAGGCTATGGAAAAATCTACTTAGGCAGAAAAAAAATAAAAAGATTTGTCAATTAAATTTTATTAACAAAATAGTTCTAAAAAACTTTGATTGTGTAGCAATAAAGAAAAGTTGTGAAAAAATTCAAGAAGAGATCAAAAACACTAATAACTTTGATGTTGTAAACATAGTGGAACTTATGAAATACATGTAGCCATCTTTAAAGCAACATCTTGAGTAAGTCATATAAATACCTTAATGATGCTTCATAAACCTTAAATACCCCTGCGTTTCTCAACTATTGTCAATAAAGTAAGTGTATTTCTTTCTTTGTTTTTGTCCTAAGGTAAAAGATCACAAGCAAAAGCTTGAAGTAAAAGAAAACCCAGATCGTGGTGTTTACGTAAAGGATCTCTCAATGGTGACCTGCCACAATGTACGTGACATGGAAAAAGTAATGGATCGAGGCTCTCAAATGAGGTCTGTGGGTGCTACTTTGATGAATGCTGACTCATCTCGTTCACACTCTATATTTACAATTTATGTTGAAACTTGTGAAACTGGAGCAGACGGTGAAGAGCATATACGAGCTGGAAAATTAAATCTTGTTGATTTGGCTGGAAGTGAGCGACAAGCGAAAACGGGTGCTTCAGGTACAGTCCTTATAAGCTTATTATTAAGATAGTACCAAAGTTTATTACCAAGTAAACAACCAACCAAAAACAACATAATTGATTTATGCTAGGGATCTAAGTGAGTTTCATAGGTATGATTTTAGTAGGTTGAAATTTAACTTTAACTTTTGTAATTTTTATAATTGACTAACCAATTTCAGCCCAAAATTAGTTCAAGACAAAGATTGACAAAAATAAGTTTTTAAGCAAAAAACTTATCGCCTTAGCTCAAATGTTTAGACTTTTAGTGGCTATTTGTACACTAAATGAATATTAATAGCAAAGAAGAATCGAAAACAACAGTTTTTGGGTTAGATCAATCTCAAGGCAAGGACAGGATCTGAAAGCTTTCAACAATTTTTCTAGAATCGACTGAGATTTAAAAAACAAATTATTTTTATTTTTAATTTTTTACTATGTTGAGTCACTTGAGACATCTTCAGTGTTCACACTCACAAAACAATTTTTTTATTTCCATGAGTTAATACTGCAAAAGTGCAAATGTTAAACTATACTCACTTCAGTCTTAAGTGAAAAACTAACTCATAACCTTTCTTAACAACTGATTATTGTCATTCCGTTTTTTTATGTCATCAAAACTGCATCAAAACTGCATTAAACAAAATAATGTTTTTGCTAGTACCATTTTTTGTAGTAACTTTTTTTGTGCTACTTAAATAGATCAACTTTCTTTGTTTAATTTTCCACAACAGGTGATCGTTTGAAAGAAGCTACAAAAATTAATTTGTCCCTCTCTGCACTTGGTAATGTCATTTCTGCGTTGGTTGATGGTAAATCAAAACATATTCCTTACCGAGATTCGAAGTTGACTCGTCTTTTGCAGGTAATATTTAGTATTCAGAGGCTTCAGATTTTTTTAATCTTTCAATTCTCAATTGACTTGTTTGTCTAATAGTAGTAATTTGTAATAAGGCATAAACTTCAAATTTTGTTTTGTTTCTTTCCCATCAATGCCACCAACAATCTCAAAATGGTTGTGCCACAGCTTTTTCAGCCCCCCACACAGTAATTTCATTCTTCGTGCTAACAGGCAGACAAAAATGCATGAAATACCTATATTATGGGAAAATCTTAGGACCAAAATATCTCTAACATGCAACCCAGTGATTTTTTCACTGGCTAAGGACAAGTGATGTATATATATTACATTTTGCCGTACAGGATTCCCTTGGAGGCAACACCAAAACATTAATGGTTGCTTGTATCAGTCCTGCTGACAACAACTACGATGAAACGTTAAGCACCTTGCGTTATGCGAATCGTGCCAAAAACATCAAAAACAAGCCCAAAATTAACGAAGATCCCAAAGATGCCTTACTTCGACAATATCAAGATGAAATTACGATGCTAAAGAAATTGCTGACTGGGCAACTGAATATGAGTCCTGAAATTATTGGTATGTTATCTACAAATTATGCTTTCTTTCTTTCTTACTTACACTTGTATATGTATCTATCAAGAGGTTTAGATGTGTTGTGTAGCTTTTATACAATACTGAAGAACTAATGTGTCGTGTTTGTAGTATAAATTTTTCTAATATTTTTGTAATTTTTTAGCACAACTTGGTTTAAGTGGTGCATCAGTAACACAAGGAGCTGTTCAGAATAAACCTGAGCGTCCTCCACCTCCCGTCAAGTCCTCATCCTTTGTTGATCAAGAAATGGAGAAAATTAAAAAGGAATATGAAGGAAAGCTGAAAGCTATGCAACAGAAATATGAAGATGAACAGCTCAACAAACAAAAATTAGGTAGGTTTTTGTTTCTAAGATTTATTTATTTACAGTTATTTCACTTTGTTATGACAAATGCCTTCTTAGATCTTCTCAACCTTTGCTGGTTTGGCAGAGGTTATAAGTAAAAAAGCGTTAATTGTCCTTTGTTTGCACAAAATTAGCATGAAGTCTTGACCTTAGCTTAGTTTTGCCTATTTTGATACCCATTGACTGAAATTATATTCCAGAATTTATCATGCTGCACTTACAATGTTTGCTTGTTAAAGGGTTGGAATGAGCATTTTGCAATTAACAAGTCTAAATGCGATTTTTTACAAGTCAGGGTACGGAAAAAATTATGACTTTAAAAAAACTATATTTTCATCAATTGCTTGTTTCTGTTATCTTTATTTCCAATAGTGGTGTTAAGCAGTTATCTTATTACATCTTTAATGTGCTTAGCTATTTCATTGATGGTGTTAACCCGTTAGTGTTAAGTTTAACTTTCATCGTTTTTGTTTTATTAAACCTTAAATGTAACTGTCAAGTATGGCAAAAATTTGAAAAGCTTCAAAATGCCATTAAATCACATGGTATTTGGAGTTAGGGCTCCTGCTCCTGCTCCTATTTTTCATTATTTCTTAACTTCCTTTTTTTGTGTGAAAATTGCAGTTTTGTCATGCACACAATAATTCTTTGACATAGCTGAGGAAGTTGAAAAGCTGCAGAAAGATTTGAGTTGCACACTACAAACCAAGACATCGAAAATAGAAGGCTTTAAAGATGAGGATGCAGAAGCAATACTTGCAGAGTTTCAGGCTAAAGCTGCTGCAACAGATTCGACTGAAGTTAGTGAAGACATGTCTTCTGTTCCTGAGGTAATATGTTTTGATATTTGTTGTTGTTTTATTGTCTATAAACTGTTAATTTGTGAGGGTTACATTTTTTTAACAGTGTTCACGGTAGACTTTTGCAATTTTCAACCACTGTAATATGAACCAATTCATTTCAAAATATTCCTACCAGCAGTTCAATTCACTGTCCTGCTAATCTGTTTTAATATATATTTGTATTATATATAGCTAGCTGGATGACCAGCAGAACAATCCACTTGAGATAATTTGTTATTTAGAAGATGTATTTTTAAAGAATAAATGTGAATGTCTGCATTTCACCCACAAATGCACAGACTTGGCATAATGATATAATAGATACCAGCTGATTTCTGTGAGCTAATAATGGTAGCAGTGAGTACCGATTTAGTACAGATTTGTTTACATTGTAGAAATTATCACCAGGCAAAACACAGAAGACACCTAATGCCACCAAAGATAGTAAAGAGGGAACCAAAATGACTGAGAAAATTATTCAACCTGATAAAACCGAGAAAACTGTTCATTCTGAAAAAGTTGACCCCTCTCATCAGAAAAGTACTTTGTCTCAGGCTGAAAGTTCAAAAGAAGCACCTCCTAAGAGTTCACCCAAACGGCCAGAGTCTCCAAAAGTATTAACTCGTTCTGATTCACCATCGTTGCTTCGTGGATATGCTGCAAAAGGTTTAGGAATGTTAAAAGACAAACTGGTATAATTTATGTTTATTTTAACCTTGTCTTATTATGAGAAAAATTCACTTTACTTGAATGTATCTTTTCTGATTTAAGTCAACGTTTTCACCAACTTGACATTACCATTACTACCACACTTTCTCTGATTTAGGCTACCTCTTATGGATCTGGTCCAAATATGTCTGTATCGATTTCAAAACATGGTAAAGATTTTGAAAAGCCAGACATACGTGCTACACCTGGGGAGAGCCCATCAAAGAAAGGTTTTGTGGCAGGTGCTGTCAGTAATGTTGCTGCACATATACAAGAAGAAGCGGTCAAAAGACTAACATCACTTCAAGTAAGTCAATAAGTTACACTACATAACAAAGGATAGTCTTCTGAACAGGTTTGCAGCTGAAAGCTGAAAAATAACTAAAGAAATTTTGTGCTGGAACTGGGGTTGATACCTTAATAACTAACAACCCAGCTCTTGCAGGATTTAATCAAAACAAAAAAATCTTTTGACCTGTTTTTCCTTTTTTTAATGCTTTGTTGTTAAACTTATAGGAACAATTAGTTGGTAGTGAGACACAGGAGGATAAAATAGCCAAAGAAGAACTAAAACGGAAACACAAACAACGAAAAGATCATGCTGTGGCAAGACAAAAAAAAATGGTAAAAGAAATACAAAAATGGGAAGGAGAAGGTAGACTTTTTTGTTGTTGTTTTAATGTCGTATCAGTTTGAATGTAAAAAAGGTTTTAATGATTTTGATGTCGTCTGTCACTCTAAGGCATTTCATCCTTTATTTAACATCACATAGGTGTCATCAATGAGTCAAAACCACTAAAATGCAACTTTGACGTCTATGTTTTTTGTGATTTATTTCATTTTTTAAATTTCACATGCTCTGAAACAATCGGTTTGTGGATATTTGAGAAATGTAGGTATTGAAAATGTTTCATCAAGATAAGATTTTATGATCGTGACAAACACTTTTTATAGTATACACTTTTATTTCATCTTTCATTTATTTTAGGAATCATGGTGAAGGTCTATGATAATTTACAAGACGAAATAAAGGTTAAAAATAGCAGAATTACTGAATTAGAAACAGAAGTTAAAGCATCAGCTATTGAGATCACTGATTTGCAAGGAGAGTTTCAAGCAGAAAGAGTGGATTATCTGGATACCATAAGAAGGCTTGAAAAACAAATCGCATTGCAAGATAAAATTTTACATAAGATTCAACCCACGATAAGACGCGACTGTAATTACTATAATTTGGACAGGATGAAAGTGTTGAGTGAATACGATGAAGAATCTGAAACTTGGATTGTGCCTGAATTAAAAATAGAGAAAACTAGCTTGCCCAAAACAGGACCAGGTAAGGAAAATCTCTCCTCCTTACGTCAAAGTGAATCCGTGCAAGAGAATGTAGACTATCATGATCGCGCCAATAATGATGACTTCGCTAATCATCTTCACAATACCGTCAATGAAGAATATTCAAATAATTACTTCAAGCCCAAGAGGGCTGATAAACTTTTGTCATCAAGTAGTAATTCGATATATGGTCACAAGACTGACAACATTGATAGTAGCGGAAGCAACCTTGCTAAAGTGTATACCCCGTATGAGCCAATGTCTCCTATTTCGGAGCCACCAAGAAGGCCGCAAAAATTAGAAGCTTTGCCAGTGAAAAAGAAAAAGAAAGCAAAAAGCAGGGATGTGTAAAGAAAAGCAAGCACATAATGTTTCTTTCACATGCTGATTCTCCTACATGTTGTAAATACGGAATTGTTTGGTCGCATCCATACAAAAAACACACGTAACTAACTAAATTTTTCACATAATTTTTACAATCAAATACAGTTGCATGTTTTAGCAAATTTATGATTTTAAAGTTTCAGCATTGAGAATATTTGAATATCTTCTGTAGCTTAAAAATAAAATATCCAGTATACTTCCTTAGGTTAGAAAAAATCCATATCAAACCTTCTTGACGTTTTGAGGAGCTTAAATCTTTTATAATAACATTCGTTAAGGTCTTATGGAAAGTTAATTTTCTAGTTCACAAGCTATAGCTTCAGAAATGTAACACGCAATTTACTTGTTCAATTTTATGAACAATTAAAATCAAATGCATCGTTTTTATCTTTTTAGAACCCAAATTTATTAATTAAGAGGCCTTGACCTATTAAGCGTAGTGTTAGTTGATTGGTTAATTAAGATTTAATTCGTTTACACTGATCCACATGCTATGTGATTTATATATCCAATGAAATTTATTTTTTGTCTGAAATTAGTCCGTTGGAGCATGTGGCTCATTTGAGCTTAAAATCAACATAATTCTAAAAATATGGAAATTTTCCCTGGTTATACATACAACTTTCCTTGGTGAGTGTTTTATTTTGGTTTATTATTGGGATGTTTAGCAAATTTATTACATGATTTATTATTTTTTATATGCATTGCAGAATTTTACACCAAGTTTTTAACACAGTGTTTAAAACTATACAGGCCTTTATTGGCATTAAAATGTTAATATTTCTGGCCATTATTGTCATAACATAAAAATTGAACACCAATATTAGCTAACGAGGTATTAAAAAGCATCTTAAGTGGGTAAAGTCTATTTTAGAAAATTACATTCTTAAACAATTTTTTTTTTCAAGTAAACATTTTTATCAGGAGAACCAAGAAAAAAACTCCTTTTCCTTAGGTGCTTCAGAAACTTATCAGTGCAATGTTGGTAAAAATCTTTAGTTGTGAAAAAAAATTTAACCGGTAAATTTTCGTTTTCAAAAAATTTTTCTCACTTTTGCCTGGTATGATGGAGTCTGTGTATACATTTTGGCGGGACCTTCTATAAAAAAGCAAAACGGAGCTCTAGAAAATATAGAAAATATTCTGTTTTGTTTCTATTCAATCTGTTCAATTTTTGTTTCGTTTTTTATTTGCTTTAACTTCTTGAACCATATATAGGAGCTCAAAAGTATTCATATTATAGTGTAGTTGTAAAAATGAAAATATTTTTCTTAGTGTAGGCCACTAAAATTTTACTTTTGTAGCTATTTGTAATATTTTAATTGAACTGGTGGAAGATTTTAAGTGGTTGCAGTAGGATTTATAAATTAAGCTAGATAATGTTTGTAAAAAGTTTCATATAGTGTAACATAACTGCAATTTATAAATATGATAATTTATGTTAATTTATGTTTCTATTATTTACGTTTATTTATTCGTTTAGAAAGGATTATTTTAATAAACAGTTGTTTTTGTCTTGTCTTGTTATTATGAAAGTTTGTTGCATATGATTTTGATTGAGAATGTACTGAATTTCAAGTTATAGAATCATCACCAAAAATTTTGCATTTTGTCATTGTCATTTTGGCATATTTTTTCCTGTTGATCAATTCTCCTCTGTTACATCTATACATTAAGGTTTGAATGCATATCTCCTAACAGTTTTAAAATTACTGATAAAAAATAATATCAAAATTTGTATTAATATAACATTAAGATTTTATGCAGCACGATGAAGAATTTTTAAATGTGAATATCTTGACAAAGAAAGAAGCTTTTAAAAAAGGTTTTACGCGCTACAAGTCCATAAATATTTTCACATTCGAATATATCCAGAGTTTTCAGTGAGGAAGACATTTTCAAACTTTCAAATAATATCCTATAACACCCCTGAAATATACTGTAGTACTTATTATTTTCAGTCATTTCGTTGTGGGACAAAAAGTTTGGTCGGAGGATGTCTTCCCTACTAAAAACTCTCAAATCAGAACAGCTGATTTCGGTACAATACCTACAACTAGCATTTTTACTGGAAATCTATTCTGTGAAGTACATTTCGTCATGGTGTTTGAATTTGTTTCAGCATAATATATAGGATGGGCAAAATAAAAACAGAAAAAAAATCACGAAAAGGTTTGACTGAAGAGATAATGGATAATGGACAAATTGTGAAAGAAAAACGAAGAAAAAGTAGAGAAACTTCAAAAAGACAAGATGATGATGAACAGGTTAGATATTTTTGTGTCTAGCACTTACTGCTCGCTTACCACAAGTTGTTCCCTGCTTAAGGATTTTTAACCTTTATCAGCTCTGTTGGCCTAATTTTCAGGCCTGTGGTGAAAAAGTGAGTATGGGGTAAAAGTTGCAGGGATAAAAAATTACTTATTTTATCTCAACGCAATCATGAAACAAAAGATCTTATACTGAGAACACCTGTTTTTGCCGACCATTTTGAGTTAGCCTATTTTGACAGTGCAGTAATTTTTCCACTTTATTTTCAATAACTCTCCTTCAGGGCAAGATGTGGCCTAAAAAAATTTATGACTTTAATTTTTTTCCTATTAGGAGAAGATGTGGAAAGTTTTATTTCCATTAAAGCAAAAAAAAATGGGATTTTCTTACCCAAGTCTCCGACCTGTTGGGGTGATATTTAGGAGACCTAATAAATTTATAATAACAAATATATATAGTTTTCTGGGGACAAATTTGAATAGTTACTACGTGAATATTAAACATCAAACATGAGGAAACATTTAATAGTTACCACATGTGCATATCCCAGCATCAACCATTTTTATTCTATTTAGTTCATTGGTGATAAATTGTCGAAGAAAATTCTCGATCAAGCACGTGCTCAACAAGATGATCTCGAAGAAGAATATGGCGCAGTTAGCAAACACAAAACTAAAAAAACACAAAAAGAGAAAACATACCTGGGCAAAACGTCAAAAGCTGAATCGTCATCCGATGAATCCGAAAATTATGCAGATGAACAATATTATGAGGATTTTGTAAGTTGAGTTCTTTTGTTCTTTTCTGTGCTGTAGTGGTTAAACACAAATTGGGTGGACGTTTAACTTGCACTTTCAGGGTGTAATCCAGATTTATCCCAAATTTCCCAATTTCTTAGAGGAGCTAATTATATTCACAACAAAATATGGGACTTATAGGCCATTTTATTAAGTTATGAAGGAATAAGATTTAAAACTACCTTGATGAAATTCCCATTTGAGATTTAGCATCCCTTGTTTTACATTTTCTGAATTACACCCTGACCTATCGATTTGTCAGCCCCTTAGAACCTTCCTTGTTTTTTAAGTATCTGCTTTTTCCCAAACTGCTGTTATTCATATTTTCATCCTTTTACCTACCAGCAAATTGATGAAGAAGATGAACAAGCCCTCGAAGATTTCATGTCCACCCAACCAAAAGAACGTAGAACCTTGGCTGATATTATAATGGGAAAAATAAATGATAAAAAGACAGAAATACAGAGTCACATGTCAGGTTAGTCTGAAGCATACTTTGAGATCTACAAATTCGTGAAATTAAATTATTTTAAAGGAAAACTGCTGATCTGACATTAAAAAAAGAAGGTAAATAAGAAAATTTAGAATAAACTTTTTTCTGTACTTAATCTTTTTTACGAAACTTTCTGATCTTCAAAAGACTCGAAAAGAAATGTGATTTTCTGAAATGCTGTATATTTCTTAAAACTATACGCATGGAATGCAGGGTATTGGTTAAAATATATATACATATGAGGCTATGTATTTCATGAAACTATACGTTGAATGCTATAATAATTCTTGAAACTATATACGTTCAATGATATATATTCCTAGGAACTACAGTTTTCATTAATTTTCCAAGTTACTTTACATGAACCAAAAGTTTTCCTCGATATTTCATCATAAGTAGTCGTACTTTACAAAACACCCATTGTATGTTTTAGAGGCTCCTGAAAGACCAGTGTTGGACGAAAAAGTAGTGAATGTTTTTAAAAGGTAATGCTGTAATGCTATGCTTCGTCAATCCACCATTTCTTATTGTTTTAACAGTTGGTTTTCTCTAACTTCATAATATTTCAATTTATAATATTTCAATAAAAAAAATTATTCCAAGTGGGAAAAATATAAGGTGTCTCCCAACTAGCCAAACGACTAAATAATAAAATGGTTATTATCAAGATATTTAATGATTTAGGGAAACAAATTAGGCAGGTTATTTTTGAAATTCTTATGTTTGGTAGTGCTGTAAACAAAACAGGTAGTCGACATATGAGCAAATGGAGAAAGGGGATGTACAATCTTCTTCTTTATTTTAGTGTTGGCGAGATTCTCACTAAATATCGGTCCGGAAAACTACCTAAGGCGTTTAAAATAATACCATCGCTAGAAAATTGGGAAGAAATACTATACTGTACTGAACCTGATAACTGGACGCCAGCCGCGATGTATCAAGCGTCGCGAATATTCGTTTCAAATCTTAACGCAAAAATGGCTCAAAGGTAATCTAGATTATTTACGCTTTTTTTTATAAGAAAATGAGCCTCAAAAACCTCAAAATCTTAAGAAAAATTTAAGAAAAATTTAAGAAAATCTCTAGCCTCAGCGTGTTAAGATCCAATTTTTGGAGACCTTGATATTTACATTTACAGTTATTAAATCGCCATAATTTCAAAACACAACACAATCAACTTTTTTTTTTCAGTCAAATATACATCCTAACAAAGTTTTATCCTGTTAAATAAAATACATAACTATAATGGTTTTTACAGCTAACAATAAATAAAATAAAAAATTAAAATTAAGAAAACAATTTTAGAAAATTTCTTTTTTTTAAAAAAAACCGTGTATATAAAACAAGTAGTTTAAGAGATAGTTGGAACTTGGAGTCGAAAAAAAGACGAAGAGGAAAACGTTCTGATGATAAATTTTGATGCAGAAAATAATAATATTGATTCCTTACCTCATTTAAAATTAAACGTGTTTGTGTCGTAAGAAGTATTGAGGAGAAATTAGAATCCGTCGTTACTGCTTATGTTCTAGAAAGGAATACTTAACTTGCCATATCCAGGGTTATAATGATAGGTGGCCAATGGTTCTGGAATTCCTAATGCAATGAAGTTTATAAAATAATTCTGTTGTTTTAGGTTTTTTAACTTGGTGTTACTGCCACGTATACGTGATGATATTGCTGAATACAAAAGACTAAATTATCATCTATATATGGTAGGTGGTTACCCAAATATGGACATTTCGAGCGTTTTTTCTTCACTCTTCACTCCTTCAGCTCTGCTTTTACAACCAAATTATGTTTTAGGCGTTAAAGAAATCCTTATTCAAACCTGCAGCGTTCTTTAAAGGGATCCTGCTGCCCCTCTGTGAGGTATGTGTTCTTATTGTTCGTGTTTTATTCTTTCTCCACGTTTTTATAAGTCATCGCGCTTTCATGAACAATCTTTTATGTTTCAACCACAGTGTGGTGCGACCTTCGATTTCAAATACTTAGTATTTCGGACTGATTTTCTGGTCCCTTTTATGATATTCTACTAGCTACTTTAGGAGAAGACACCTTAGGGGAAAGAAACTTTCGCTGATAAAATCTTTCGCGGTAATTTAACCTCACTTTCCGCGAAAGTTTCGTCCATAAAACTCGCTTAAGTTGCCAACTCGTAAAAGTTTAATCCCGCGGGAACTCGAAAGCTAGGAACAAAAACACGAAAATTTATTAACGCGAAAAAATACAAGACCTCGTAAACTGTTAGTGAAAATAATTTAATAATTTAGTATCAAATTTCGATTATTATTAAAATCGCAATCAGTGAAAATTTACTTCCGTGAGGTATACAAAACTCTTAAATCCGCGAAAGTTTATTACCGCGAAAATTTCTCAAAACACTTGCCTTGTTTTTGTAACTTTTACTGTTAGTTTTTAGTCAAGTATTGAGTTTGCCTTTTCATCAACTGCCTAAGCGTGAGTCGTTATGGTTTTACCTCTTGTAGAACTTTTTTGCGCATCTTTATATCAAATTAGATTGGATTTTTTACTGAGTTTTTTTTATAGTTTTAAAATATGTTTTCTCACCAACTATAGTCTGGGTCGTGTTCTCTCCGCGAAGCTGTCATCATTGGAAGCGTGCTAGCTAAAACAAGTATACCCGTGCTTCACTCAGCAGCTACGATGTTAAAGATTGCGGAGATGGAATATACAGGTATGTATGACCAATGGTCTATATGCGTCGATGTTATGTTTAACCAATCAAATGTCACGGTTTTCTGATTTTCATGAGTTTGTTCGGATTGGAGAAAAGTACAATGTGGGGCGTTAACTTTTTCGTTCTTGAGTATTTTGCGTATAGCGTACTAAAATTTTTTTCGGATGTTGACCCTTGTAATTACAGTTTCAACTCTGTTAATTGAACATTCTATATCGAACGATCTCGTGTAACTGAGTCATGAATATTTGTTTCGTTCATGGATTAGGTGCGAACAGTATCTTCTTGAGGTTACTATTGGACAAAAAATACGCACTACCGTTTCGTGTGATAGACGCTTTGGTGTACCATTTTGTCCGGTTAGTGGTTTGTATTTAATACCATGGTGTGACATACTCAACTAGAATAAGGATGGCTACCACAGAAATTAGTAAAAATGCCAAAACGTGTAGGAATATTTTAAGGGTGGAAATTTTTATCAGCAGAAAAATATATGGCATTCGTTTTTCTTAGCCTTTAAATATCGAAATTCGGTATAGTGGAGGGTGACGTTTAAAATTTTTGAAGGAAAGAATGTTTGACGTGTTTTTATGAAAATCTTACAGTTGTTGGTTAGTTAGGGAAAACGAGGTGAATTAATCAAGGGAAATTTAGGTAGAGCTAGAAAGATAAACGTTATGGGTACAAGTCGATGTTTTGGCTACTTTTTCCATGGTACAGTTAAATGCTTCTCAAAACATGCTGACTAATCATTTAAGGGTGTTGTCATCCATTTTTATCAAAGTTTTTCCCGTTGTAAAATATGGCGGATCTAGTTCGAATCCGGAAAATAATTTTCTTCGCAGCCATTTGAGAAATTGGATTTCTGTGATCTTAGATATAAAAAGGATGTTTAATTAGTTTATCCGCAAGTTTTCGAATTGTTAATCTTGTCAAGTAATTTGATCCCTATATTCAGTCAACACGGTCTTTCTGTTTTTCATCATGAATTTCTTTGTTTCAGTCCTTTGCAAGCGTAATCTATCTTTTGTTTTTATTGTTTAGGTTTCAATCAGACAAACGAGAATTACCTGTTTTATGGCATCAAGCATTTCTAACGTTTGTGCAAAGGTAATATTATGGACGTGTTGGTGTCGTAGAAAAACTTTTCTTGAAACTGAAGAACAAGCTTTTTTTCTATGGATGGCCTATATAGCTATTACGAAGGTTTTAGGCTTGAAAGATTGTAGAAAAATACCATAGTTTCCCGCTTGAAAGATTGCAGAAAAATACCATAGTTTCCCGCTTGAAAGATTGCAGAAAAATACCATAGTTTCCCGCAGAAACGTGCCACTTTTTTAAGAAGGCTCTTGAGATAAAAAGTGCTTAGACAAATATCAGAGAAAATATCATATTAGAGGAGAAAGATAAATAGGAAACAAAAATAAGTAAATATGCAAATACAAAACACAAGAAAAGTTCCGTTTAAGAACACAACACTATACTTGGTACGCCCCAAGCGTAAGCGTTAACCCAGCTCAACTCCTTAAGTGATTTTTTGCACACGTCAGTGAGTTTTTTCTTCAGTCACTGGTGGGAACTAAGTATTACAGATTATTTATTTGTTTCTTTTAAATACTCATTGTTTTTATAAGGGGCGTTGCGCCCTTTCGACTTTTAATGAAGTAAATTGGTGCAGCAACACTTCACTTAAATACAATCTTTCTTTTTTCGCCTTAAAATCGCCATAAATGTGTTATTGCATGGAGCAGACTAAATTAGTTTTATTCATGGGTGAAAGCCGAATACCCGATTTATACTCGACTTTAACTCGATTTATACTCTATTTAAAACAGCTGATGAGAGATGATAGTTAAATATCAGTTTGACGATAGCAATTTGCATGGATGATAAGTGGTTATTTCGAGCTTCTGTCTTGTTCAGTGTTATGTTTTGTTTTAGATACAAGGAAGATATAGCTAGCGAACAAAAAGAAGCATTGCTGGAGCTTTGTAAAAAACACAATCATCATAAGGTGAGAGCAATCCTTTGTTTATCGGTATTTTATCGGGTTGTCCGCTTTATGTACTTCTGTTACTCCGGCATTACTTTGAAGGAGAAAAAATTGAATTGAATTTTACTGAATTAAAATTGTACGGAAATACGCAAGTGGTTCGACCCCTAGATTGAAATGACTGTTTCTAAGAATGGTCACCATTAATCTTACAGTCTCTCCTCTGTAGATTTTCACTAGTCGGGATACCTGTCGTGAAAAACATAATTGACTGACAGCAAATAGACCCCGGGAAATTACTGAGAAGTGGACTTGACTACTGTAGTTTTATACATTTTTTCTTCTTCTTTAGATCACTCCAGAAATACGTCGTGAGCTAACTCAATCGAAATCACGTGATGAGGAAATCCCCAGTGAAGCCGTGGGAATGCCCATGAATTTTGACGATTAACAAAATAGATTAGTCGTCGAGAAATATATTTCCTTACTAATAATTACTGCTTATCTCTTACCAGGGCGTGACCCCGATCTGTTTTTTTTTAAATATATACCTTGTAGGTCCAAACAAAGTCTGCCTTGAGTCTGAAAATAGTTGCAGAGGTGACTAAAATTTATTTCCACGAATGAATGATGTAATAACTTAAAATTACAAAACCCGAGAAAGATTCATAAAAATTAAAAAAAGCTGAAATTTCTCTTACTCACAAAATTTTCCGAAAAAGGCGAATAATTTGGGTTAATGAAAAAATTAAGGACTCTGTTTGGACTGATAAGGTACAAACAAGAAGAGAGGCTTGATGATTACCGTTTTTGACGTACAGATATCAGTGCTTAATGCAATTTGGATTCCTAGAAATCGAAGTTGGCTCAACTTGTCCCCAGAGCTTATTTCTTTTCCTGACAATCTCGTTTGCCAGGAAAAATATCCCCGGGGACTAGGTTTTCTTAGTAACCAACCTGTATTTTTAAATCAAAGTTAATATTTCTAGAGTGCATACAATACACTTTTTTATCAGAACCATGAAATTTGACTTCATCCTGAGCCGTTTATTTATTTATTTATTTATTTATTTATTTATTTATTTATTTATTTATTTATTTATTTATTTATTTATTTATTTATTTATTTATTTATTTACATCTTTAGCTTGCAACTGTTTCTTACATTTTGGCCGGGTTTTTTTACAGTAAGTAGAACTACTCGCGATGTAAAATGGACGAGTAATCTCTGATGAGAGTAATTTCTAGATCACACTGTTTTGTAGCTACTTGTAGCATAACTCGATTGAGAATTGCGGAAATTATATGGTTGCTGTGGGCGTTGCTATGCAGTTTATTTTTTAATGCGTGGTTTCCGAAGAAAGCCATAATTTTTTCCATCGTATTTTTTTAAGATATTTCATATCTTAATTTGCTTTTATAATCTGAAATTTTTAGAAGAGGTTTCCCCCTGGACGAATGCTATAAAAACTTCAGTTACCAGTTGCCATTATGTTTTCCTAACAAATCGGGAAAAAAACAGCTGGAATAAACGAGGCAATTGTAGCCTCGCTTTCCCTAAATCTTTAATAAAGGTTTACCCCAGGTTATTTTTATGATGATTACGAATGATGTAGGATGAACTGCATGTACTGAAAGCTGTATAGTTTTTTTGGAACGTAAGTTAGAATTCGGACAGTAATAGGTTAGAATTCAGACAGTAATAAAATAGCATTCTATCAGAAACATAGTTACGCCTCCTCCAGGCGGAATCACGTAGTGAAACAATGCATCAAGCAAGCTGAAAGGTCTGGAAACTAGTGAAGTTTTTTAATCTTTCCATCTTTTAAACTAACCATGCATGACAAACAAATATGAAAGGCGACAAATAATTAATAATTTTTATTTCAAAGAAAATTCGTCAAATCGTTGGACGCAAAATTCTTGGTCCGAAAATGGACCAGGGATTACTCAGGACGTTGGTCCTGTTGCTAAGTTACATTTACTTGGGAAATGGTGATCCCTACGAGTATTCGTCATGTACGAAACCGGAAAGCGAAGAAGAACGCGAAGCTGACACATTCTTTCAATTTAAACTTTATGGATTGAATAATTATGATGAATTCAATTTCGAAGATTACAGAGGAAGAGTCTTCTTCGCCGTCAACGTAGCAAGCTTTTGAGGGTGAGTAGATATAAAAACAACAAGCCCTGGAGACGAGGTTAGTTTCAAATGATACCTAGTCGCCCTCGCTATAAGGACTTTTTGTGCCATGCTGACAATTGCGAATAAAAAACTGTATGAACAAGGTGGTAAAGTAAGTTCCTTTTCGTACCCGGGACTCTTTGTTCCATGTTGACCACCGCGAAATAAATGTTTAAGAACGAGGTTGTTACATTTAGGTCGCAACAAAATAATTTTATTTTTCCCAACCTCGTTATTGTCTAAAAATGAATATATTCGCATTGGCCCAAGGTTGTTATTTTTCTCACTCGTTCCTTCTGATTGGTTGAAAAAACTATTTGTGTATGTTTTCATGGCGAATTCACCTCCAACCAATCATAACGCATCAAACAAACGTGTGCCCAAAATAAAGAGCTGCAGCTTTATAAAAACAAAACCAAACATTTAAATTAAACAGGATAAGAAATCGGATAAGAAATCGGATAAGAAATCGGATAAGAAATCGGATAAAAAAATTGGTGGCAAAATTTGCTGTTCTTTCAGCAAGGACTCACATGCACTAAACGCTTGTTGTTAAAAATTAAATATATCTAATGGCGTGTTTATTTAACAGGGGCGTAAATTCTGCAAGCGCCCTTATTAATGCAAATCAAGAAAACGTGATCGATTTTTTCTTTGTCTTGTCTTGTCTGGAGGTTCAAGTAAGTGCGATATTCAGGCAACCTCGTTTCCAAGGTATTTTGTCCTTTTTATTAATTCCGTAATAACGGCTCAAGGATCCGCATTTAAGAGACGCAAATTAAGGAAGAACTTTTACATGGAATGGACGGCTATTTGCTTATTTCTAAACCTCGTCCTTAAGGCTACTTTGCATTCTCAAATAGGGACAGGATCGGTGTACATGTCCTTTATCCTTGTACCTAGGATCTCTTTCCAGGGGTCGGATTATCTGCTATTAAGTTAAATATAAAAGTAAAGTGTTGTACACCTTTGGGAGCCGTCGGGATGAGGTTGGTCGTTTACAGTGCTTGCCATCTTTTTTAGGTACACCCCACAATATCGAAAATTGAACGAACTGCAAGAAAAATACGGTCCAGAATATGCGAAAAATAACCATCCGAATCATCCACATTGCCATTTGCAAATATTTGGTTTCCCGTGCAACCAATTCGGTTACCAGGTAGACTTTTACCCTTCTTTTACTATTCTTTCCTTGACTTTCTATAATGGAAATATCTATCATATAACAATCCTTTATAACCTATATCTATGGTTAATAAAAATATAATATATATGGAAAATCGTCTAGGGTAATTGCAACATACAGGGAGAACACACTTTTAACCTAATGCTTTAACCTTTAGGAACCAGCTGAGAACTTTGAATTAATGAATTGTTTAAAGTACGTGCGTCCAGGCTTTGGTTTTGTACCAAATTTCCCATTGTCAGGAAAGCTCAAAGTAAATGGACACGAAGAATCACCAGTGTTCACATTTCTAAAGGTTTGTTTACTTCTCCTTCCTCTTCTTTTCTTTCCTTCTCCTTTTCCTGCAGTTGCAAATAATTCTATACTTTATTCAGAGTCGATGTCCAGCACCTATGGGTTTGATTGCCAACCGTACCGATATAACATGGACTCCCATTCGTAACAACGATATCTCGTGGAACTTTGCAAAATGGTTGGTTTCTTCAAATGGGCATCCATACAAAAGATTCACATCTCGAACCACGCCAGCTATGGTTGAAGATGATATACTTCAGTTATTAGAAGAATGTGTACGTGGAGATAAGGAGGGTATTGGCAACTCGACGCAGACTAATAGTGTGCAAGGAAATGGAACTACACAGGGACAAGAAAATAATGGCCAAGGAGTTGGTACGGGACCGCAGAATAATAACCGAGGGACAGAAAACAATGGTTCTTCTCAAACTGTGGTTGAACAATCTACACTTAAAATTCCTGCTCAGCAACAAAATGAACCCAACGTAAATGTGAACAGAAAACAAAAAAGGCATGTGCATTCCACACATGACCTTTTCTTTTAGAAACATAAAGTGACTTATTGTTTATATATATTTATACGAAAAACAAAAATAATAAAATGCTATACCAGCATATATACAACGCCCATTAAAGGCGTTCTTTGACACACTTTAACATTTGTGTCATACGCTTCAAGCGTATCGGAAAATGGAGATGAACAAAAGGTTTTGATAGAAAAGTCGTATGATTGGTTTTAACGCAAACTGCATGCTACGTGGCAGATGTTAAAGCCATGATGTTAGAGATGAAGATTTGGTTGATGCAGTCGTTCTTTGCAGTTCGTTCAACCTGTATTAATCAAATTTTTCATCCACATAACTTTTTCAGATAAATATAAAATATTCTTCTCAAGAATTAGAGATTTTCCTTCCCCTCGCTTTTTGATAAGTAGCTAGTAACCTCGTCCCCAGGGCTCTTTTAGGTTTCTGTACATTGAGACGGAAAAACATAAAAAACATAAAAAGCCCTGCGGACGAGGTTGAAGTAGCTAACTGATTTTCTGGATTTAAAATTAATTGAAATTGTTTTTTTAATTTAATTGGAAGTGTCAATGCTATTTCGCAATGTATGCGCATGCGTGGGAGCAGAAAAACCAGGACCACAGTGGAAAATATGGGCTGATTTTCCAAGATTACAAAAAACGAAATACCAAAGGCACTGAAATTAATTTTCTTATCCGATTTTTCGCGTTGGAAGGAATTTCTGCGTAAGTATCTTTGTTTTACTGGACTTGCT
The DNA here is from genome assembly GCA_030067915.1 of Hydractinia echinata. Lineage (NCBI taxonomy): Eukaryota > Metazoa > Cnidaria > Hydrozoa > Anthoathecata > Hydractiniidae > Hydractinia > Hydractinia echinata. Next base: position 829,599 of record JASGCC010000089.1, read on the forward strand.
TGCGCGCGCATGTCAATTGTTCTCAACGCAAAATCACAATCACGAAATTGCAAATCTATTTGGTACTGCTTGAAAAGGAGAGTGACAAGGAGAGTCAAAAGAGAGAAGTGAATAGATTTTTTCATGACGCCACGTAGGCCATAGAATCGTACAACAGTCGCACAACAACAAATTACTCTACAGTCGCACAACGCACACAAAATCTTTTATTCACAAAATTTATAACCTTTAGAATCCCTTTTGTTTTTCTTTCCTTTTTTTCCTCTTCTTTTTTTTAATCTTTTTTATCCATGTTATGATACCCGTATACGTCTGTCTGTCACGCAAGATGGTACTGCAAGTAGTGAGATGCACGTAATGCGGTATAAAAAGGACGGGCAAACCCGTGGATTTTTCCACGGGCCACCGACTAGTTCTTTTCTATTTACCCACTTCAGTCTGGCTGTTGATTAAAAGTTGTTTCGTTTTTAGAAAGATTATAGGTTCGTGTAGCAGCCTACAATATGTTGCATAGAAAATTTGTGTATTAGATTAACCCAATCTCAACAAAATGTGTTGGTTAATTAATGCATAGAAGACATGCGTGCAAGTGTTGAACAATCATAGACAATTAATCTTTATCTTTATCTAAATTAACAAAAATATCTGAATAAAAGATTAAATTCTTAATAACTATATTTTTTTCATTCTTTCAATCAAGCATGACGCACTAAAAAGGTTAGCCCTCGTCCTCTCGTCCCCAGGATTAAAAAAAAGGGCAAGAACCAACACAACAAAATGTGTGTCCATCAAAATCCCGTAAAATAGATTTTGCTAGAACATAATTCTTACTTTTTTTTAACAACATAGATGCTATCTGCTAAAAGAATTTTGCAAAGTTCACCATAATATTGTACTCTCAAAGTAAAGGTTTTGAAATAAAAATATAATCTTGATCTGGATTCATGATAAAACAGTATCTTCGAAGCAGCCTACAATACGACCTTTTCTTCTTCCTCCCATGCCAAACAGGGAAAACCCTGAGAATGAGAGTGTATTGGTTTCACAAAAGAGGAGACTACGCCCCTCTCTAACGCCACCACTAACAACCGTCCACCTTTCTCAAATTTAATTATTTAAAATTCGTGCGACGACCTTGATATAAAAATCAGCTGTGAATGAATATAAATGCGCAGCGTTGAAAAGAAAATACAGGGATTGAATGGAAAGGTATAAAAGATTGAATATGCGGTAAAAAAATAAGATGAACTGAATATACAAGAATACACAACCTCGATTCCAGGTCCTGTTGTCTGTTTTTTGCATACCGGACGGCGAGAAGAACATGGTGGAGGCAGGTCACGTGTACCAAAAAAATCAGCTTTTTCACAGATTTGTGCAACTGTCTCCTTTACCCGGAAATTAGACTAGTTCCTGCCGCGAGTAAACGAGTTTCAGTTTTGGTATTTTGGAACTTTCGTAAAGACTCAGGTAGTAATGGCTGCAATAATATCTGTGTAAAATGCTGACCGGAACTTGAGACCGTAAAAAAGCGTATTGTTTCGAGGCCTTGTAAAAGGATATGATGGCAGATTTGACTACTGGATTTAAAAAATCGATTATTATTATTCATTTACTGGCAAATCTATTTTCAGGTAAAGATGGAAAAAACTTCGTTTTCTTCATCAGCCCACTAACTTTCGTTATAATTGATCAGATGAAATACTTGAATGAAGTTGTTTTTTCTGCTGCTGAGATTAGAGAGAGGCGGTTAAGAATTTATTTGAAAGTAGCGCAGTGCATATGGTGAGGAAGACGGGAGTGACATGAGTATTCCAGTTAAATGCAACCTCGTTCCCAGCGCCTATTGTCTTTTTTCTGTAACCGAGACGGCGAGATCGCCGTCCGATGTGGTAGAAAAGGTACAAGGTGCCCTGGGGACGAGGTTGAGTGGAATTTGATTTAAAAATCGGAGATATGAATTTTTTTTGGCCTAACGTAATTTTTATCCAACCTCGATCCCAGGGCCTCTTTTGGCGTTTTTTGATTAGGATGAAAGGCGTACGAATTTGCGATTATTGTTGTACAATCTCGTACCCAGAGCGTCTTCTTCTCTTTGTGATATGCATGCCGTAAGTGATGCTTCTCAGAGATTCATTGTGTTGGACATGACATACAAAACTCCTTATCATGCCGTAAGTGATATTTCTCAGAGATTTATTGTTGTTGGACATGTACTAATGAACATGTCTAACGTGTCAGGTACAGTTTTTACAACTACCAAATTCCTTATTATTGGCATGGTTATATATTATTGGCATGGCTAATTAGACAGCGAATACATAGAAAAAGTCGATTTGGTGCTCTGTTCGCTACTATACTATAACTATAGAGTGTTCAGTAATTGACTGTCTGTTAATTATAAAGTTTAATTAATAAGGACTACATTTTTGTTTGTGCAAAATGTTTTTGTCCGTTAATTAGCCCCAGAACAGCCTGAACAACAAGAAGTTTAGGAGGGACATTATGCCATGCTTTGTAATAACGGCCCTAGTATCAACTATGACCGTTTGATAAATGTTTACGGACCTAACTCTGCTTGTGTCGCATTGTGATTTTATTTATTTATTTTAAGGGGGTGTTGGTTATGAAATATCTTTGGAAACCTAATTAATAAGTGGAGCGAGTCCTAGTAGTGAAAAAACAATGTTGGTGTCCTACATATAAAAGTTTCATACATTAAAAATTCTTAAACTAGGAAATTAAAATATTTATTAGAGCAAATTAACGGGAAAAGCGTTAATTGGCCCGACACGTGTTACGACGTGAGCGTTACTGTGTAAGTGTTCTTTAAACCTTATGAATAAGACAAAACAAAATTCAATGTGAAACGCTAAAACGTAGCCGGATTGGAGCCAGAGCAAAAAAACACTGTTAAAAGTTGAGCGGTGCTGAAGAAGAAAAAACGAGCTTGTTGTCCCAGTCACTATTATATAGACGTAGCAAAAGCATATCGCAATGCATCGAGACAAATTCTAATGTTATTTTTAACCGCTGACCGAACCCGTTTGCACCGTGGGCTCCATATCCCAATCGAACGAACTGGGAAAAAGCAAGAAGGCGGCAATGGCGAACGGTGTACAGTTTGTCACGCCCAATTGAAAGGAGGTAATACTGGCTTATATAACAACTAAAACTAGTATCTTATCTTTTTATATTGATTTTAGAGCTTTTAATAAAATTTATTTTTGTAGATTCCCACTGTTTCTATTTTTAATCTCTTCTGACTGGCCACAAATAACTCAGGCATATGACCTTGGTGACAATCCTTTTGGATTTTCCAATCTTAACAGGCGATATTTTTGCCATGCTCCCTGCATTTTCTATTTTGAATGATTCTATACCTTCCACAAACATTCCAACAACTTGGATCTGATTAAGAAACTCATGACTCAGGTTCGATTCCCCACTCCAATGCACTATTTTGAATGTAGTGTTATACATGCACTACATATTGACTGCTAACACTGGCTTGTGTGGCAGGCAAGCAAGTTAGAGCAATGCTATATGTATCTCTTGCGGTAATGTAACATAGTTACAGTTGGAGAAAAGGAAGAGCCAGACATTACGATGGAATCTCCAAGGACATAAATACTTTACATTACTTGCTTACTTACTTACTTACTTTCCACAATCACTTGTTTGTTTGTCAGAGAGGACCTATAATTAGTCTGTAAAAGAATAGTTGGTCAATGTATGATATTTATACAAAACACGGTATAATTAGCTGCTAATTAAATGGTAAAGATCTTTTTTACTTTAATTATATAGCTATATACTTTTCTTATTCTCCTGCTTACGCATCAGAACACTTAGTATGCCATCTGGACCAGGTGCATCTTGTGGTGAAAGGTCATTTAATGCTTTTAAAAAGTTCATCAGTTAACTCAACGCATGTGATACTTTTAAACGAATCAAAGGTCCGTAATTTTTAGAGAAGCCATTATAATTTAAGGGAAGACGCGCTATTCACATGGTCAGCTCTTCAAAAATAGGTGTTTTCTAACTTCAAACCTAACAAACTGTGTAGCTAATTTAGCTTTACTTTAATTCACTTGTAGTTCTTGTTTAATCAAAGCTTCTTGTGTCAGAGTTTGACTGTAAAATGTCTGTGTTTCCCTTAACCGTGTACCTTTAGCTGTATGTCCTGTAATTAATCAACACACAAGTTTGTGAAAATCACAAACAAATCAGTCACGAGGAAACCTCAGTGTCAGCTGATTAACTTGTTCCAGCCTAATTATCAGTTCTTCCTGACTGTTTATCACCAATGGAAATATAATCTGATCCCCATCAAGGGAATTTTGTGAGAAAAACCTGATACAAGTCTATTTTTTAAAAGGGACTCAGCGAAGTCCTTTTTGAATCAGCATTTATTAAGTAACACAATAGTAGGACTCTAATCAGGATTCCTCATCACATTTCAGTCTTTGAATCTCAGATTGCTTTAGCAAATAATTGCCGAAGTAACGCAATTTTTCAAAGTCACTTCAGCAGTCCTTCGGCAGAATAAATGCCTAAGACAATGATCAAAAGCACTGAAAAGCTTTGACAAATGCCTCGGCAGACTTCGGGACCTTTTCCTACATTTTTTGAAATGAAAAATATTTAAATATGATGCCAAGCATAAACGATCAAACATCAACAAAGTCAACTTGGTTAATCCTGATGTTTTTGTTTTTCTTGGGCACGATAATACTAGCTTCGTCACTAGACTCCGCTATTTTGAACTGCAGGTAGAACTGAATAAAACTACAGTACTGAAATTAAGTTTGTCAACACAATGCATTGGTTGAAGGGATCATATTGTCTACCTTCACGTGGTGATCCTGTTACAGCTAATTTTATTGGCTAACTAATTCAAATATGAGGGCATGGAGACTATATGCTTTTTATTTTCCGTTGTTTTCGAAGTGGGCAGTGGGAAGTTATTTGTCATTGTGGTGATATCTGTTTGGTGAAATCTAGGAGTATGGAAAATATGAATATTCATAAAAAAGGGAAACTACAACAGTCGACGATCGAGTTTATGCTCGGCAATATTTTTGCTGAAGCGAAAGCCTTATAACTGCTAATACTTCGGCAATTACTTCAGCAAGTGCCGAAGCGAAATTCGAAGGCTGCATTTGGACAATTTTCTTTAGGGAAAGGTATACTGTTCTTCCCATTTTTAAAAACTACAAGTTTCATGCTTCCCAGTGATGAAAAACACTTATCAAAAAACACTTGGGAAGAAAGTTTAATCTGTTGCTACTTTCTTTGTTTAAATTAACTATCGCTGGCTAGGTTCAGGATTTACAGGAATCCACACTTTTCTGGTTTTTGGTGATTAAATTGCGTTCACTATGCGGTCAATCAAAAATTATACAATTTACTCACTTACTTGATTACTTGATTAGATTCTTCTACTTTCACAGTAAGGTCAGGACCGGTCATCTCCCCAGCATTCTTCTTTTATCTATCTCGTGTATGTTTATCATCATTGTAACACCGTTTTGACATCTTCTAACACTGTCGTATGGAAGATGTGGGTGGTCAACAAGAGTATCCAGTACTTATCAAAATTAGTTTTGAAGGACTTTGTAGTTGTATACTAATCTTCAGAACAAATATCCTTGCGTTGTGCTTTGCTCTAAAAAAATAGTGCAACAATGTGCTTTTTTCTTCATTATATTTCGCTCCCTATACATCTCTGAAACCTAAGGCTTGTTTACAGTGTGCACATAGCATTGAATTACTGTATGTCGATAGTGCTAAAAGGTTATGCCTATCAGTGAGCTGTTTTTAAAAATGAAATGGTCTCATGTCTGCTACTGAGCAAAAAAATCCATGAGGTTAGAACAACTTTTTTTGTAAGTTTTATTGAAAATATGCTAGAAAAGAAAGCTTCAAAAATTTAAATTAAGATATTGACGTTAAATTAGTGTTATTAAAGTTGTGTCGTAATGAAAATTTAACATTTAGTAACTTTTTCGGCTACATCAAAGGAAAATAAACACATCGACTTTGCCTGTTACAGACACACACATACACACAGTCTCTGTATTATTGTATAGATAATTACTGCAATTTGAAATGAACAACCTCTTTGACAGAGTTAATGATTAGTAACTCTTTATTTCCTAAAGTTTCTGCAAAATCTCCTTAAATTTGACCCTGAAACCTAAATTCAAATCTTATAAATTTTAAAGTTTTAAATCTGAGACAACCCTATTTCTGTTTAAAGTTACAAAAATATGATATATAATAAATAATTTGCCTTACAACATTACTATATTTCGCTCTAAAACTTTTCGCTCTAACTTTGATTTGCTGTAGTGTAAAATGTTTAATCCTGTTTGCAGCACACAAAATGGTTATTCACGCTACCTCTCTGAATTTCTTCTCGTAGTTTCCTGATTTATTTCAGATGCTTAGCAGAGGCAGAATTGGGAACTTTATAGTGACTCTTATCCTTATTTTAATTTTGAAAGAATCAAAAACGAGTCAAGGGAAGAATGTTTTTTATCAGGGATTACAGTTTGTTCTTTTCTACTGTGCAACCTACAAAACAGTGTTCTCAGCAGCAGTTAAACGGCTATTTCCCAATTGAAACTTAAACTGCATTAAAAATTAACTTTTTATATAAATGGATTTATTTCAAACCAACTAAGTCATATTTTCTAATTGTACTGACACTTAACATTTTTTGCAATGCCTGAGGTGACCTATTGTCCTAATAATAAATTTTTCTTGAATATAATAATCAACCCTTTCATTTTAGGTGAAGGATAAAAGATTTTTTTAATGTAGCAATAAATTTCTAAAAATTGGATTTTGACAGGTTAGTAGTTAGATTATTTGTGGAAAATGTAGTAAATATTTGTGTCACTATTTTTCTTCCATTCACACAAAATTAGAAAAAATAAACAAAAATTTTCTATCCCCAAAAGTGGTGTTTTAGAAAGGATTCTGTAGTGTAGATTTTACACGAAAATGCTCAGCTCTTCCTGTGCAGATATTATTAATAATGCACCAATGTATAAAGAAACTATTTTAAATCTTCGCAAGAATATATTTATAAAAATTGAGTCCAACTATTAAAAGTTTAACTAGCAACTAATATAATAATTCCAGCCTTCACAGTAGCCGTTAAACAGCTATTTTCCAATTTATCAGAGGAGCTAATATATATATATATATTCACTACAAAATATGGGACTTATAGCCCATTTTATGTAAGTTGTGAAGGAATAAGATTTAAAACTACCTTGATGAAATTCCCATTTAGATTTTAGCAGCCCTTATTTTACATTCCTGGATTACACCCTGATAATCTATGAAAACATCCTATTGTTTTATTTTTTTAGATAAAAAAAAGAATCAAAATGGGGAAGTTGCTCTCCAAAATCTTTGGCAACAAAGAAATGAGAATTTTAATGTTAGGATTAGATGCTGCAGGCAAAACTAGTATCTTTTTCATTTGTTATACCACGTTTTCCTATTGCATTATAAAAAATCATGAAACAATTTATATAACATTTTTCTCACACAGGGAAAGGTTGTCTTGTTTCTTTCATATAAATAGAAAGTAATATTGGTGTTTACTCTCTTAGTGAGATATTTCTTTGTATGAAGAGCACCTGATGAGTTGAGCTGTTAATAACTTGTTTTCTTTATTTCCCAGAATACTAAAGTCAAACATTTTGTTTTTCTTTTTTTCTACTCTGGTGGCTTTAGAATAAGGACTTGCTTCTGTTTAAAATCAAAAGATATACTTTGGCAGTCAAACACCTTTAGATATAATTATGAAAGGATACTCGCTGATTTGAACTTTCCCTAAAAACTGTGTCAATACAACGAGGACACAATTTGTACTTTTACAAATTCAACATTCAGTTTTTGTTTGAAGTGTTTTTGTCTTCCTTAACTTTTGTTCTAGCTATTTTATATAAGTTAAAATTAGGACAATCAGTGACAACGATTCCCACGGTTGGTTTCAATGTCGAAACTGTCACATACAAAAATGTTAAATTCAATGTTTGGGTAAGTTATGTTTTTTGTGTGTGGTTGGCTTGCATCATTTACTGAAGAATATATTTTTTTTTTTGAGGGGGGGGGGTATTATTTCAATCCCTTTTATTGTTGGAAATTTTGTTGCGGGCCAGGTGAAACTTTTTACCCATTCAGTTGAATCTTAAACTCAGAAGAGAATCAAGACCATTGGACCTAAATATATAGCAGGGCTGTGCAAAGTTTGTTAAAAACTCCATTCTTATATATTTTGTTCAGCATTTCTTATTGTTACCTGTTTACATTTATTTGTTTACAAAATTAAAATTACTAAATTGTTGTTGAATATTTGAACTGTAAATAGATAAAGCATAAAATACCAAGCTTCAACATATTTCTTCATAAACAATTTTAATTGCTAATCCAATGTTAAAGTTCCATGATCCCAATTTTCATTTTGTTTCAACAATAAGATCTGAACCAACTTAGGAAAGATGTTACATGAAACTAGGCAAACGCGTCATTTATTCCCTTGAATTTATGCCAGCAAAATGACATTAATAATATAAGGCCCTCTAAATAAGTAAAAATAGTTATTACTGCCAAATTACCTAGAAATTTGTGCCAACAAAATTCGATATAAAAATTACCACATCAAATTTGGGTTTTTACCAAATTTTGTGTTGTAGCTGCGAAATTCTTAAAGAAACATTTTGTATTGAAAAATTTTGCAGTTTACAATCGACTCCATTTTTGCAGAAATAAATTTTGTACAACAGTCATCACTACGAATAAGTAAGCGACGAGAAGTTTTAACTAAACTAGAAGCGACACAAAATGTTGTAGAGATTTCTTTCTATCCCTGCCTGTTGCATAACGTACTTTAATGGAAAAACTTTAAAGTAAATATGATATAACAGAATCAGCTAAGTTAAATTTTAATATTCTGTGTATTACTAAAAGTCAATTACTGAACTTCAAAATCTTTTTATTCCTAATGTTAGATAGATGTGCATATTTTGCATGACTAGCCTCACAGACATCGAGGGATATACTCTGTCTATTATTTCCTGGAGGGGCCATGGCTTCGATGGGGTGTATGAATATTGAATGCTCATTTCGAGCTACGCAGACCCAATTACGGTCCTCGTTCTGCCAGACAACTCCCTGCAACATCCAACGGCCCACACAGTGTGCCATCTCCCCAATTTCCCTCACGTGGCTTTGGTTAACTCTTATTCTCTGGTTAAATCCCCGCCAAAGGGATCGAACCCCAGTGCGAGAGTTATAACCACTAAGCTGCTTTATTAGATTTTTTTATTCTTTTTTTCTGTAGGATGTTGGCGGTCAAGATAAAATTCGTCCGTTATGGAGACATTATTATACAGGAACACAGGGACTTATTTTCGTAGTGGACTGTGCTGATAAAGATCGGATTGATGAAGCTAAGCAGGAACTGCATAGAATTATAAATGACCGAGAAATGAAAGATGCAATTATATTAATCTTCGCAAACAAACAAGATTTACCTGATGGTATGGTACTCTTTCTATTACAGTAAACACTGAATTTATTGGTTGATCTCTTCCAACTAACCTCTTTCTTGACTTTTTCCTTAAAAAAATTTATTAGCTGAGGTATACGGATTTTCGTTTATTAGAGCCAGCAATCTGAAAACTTGAACAAGTCGGGGAATTTAAAAATTGCATCAAAAAGTCAGAATTTAGTAAAAAATTAAATGTCAGGTTTGTTGCGTAAAACTCAGCTGCCAATTACGTGAGTGTAGTGTCAACTCAGTAAGCAATTGTCAAGAATTTCCAAAATATTGTCAACATTTCAGGGCAAAGTTAGAAATATCAGCAATTTCTTTGATTATGTCAAGAATAAAGTGTGAAATTTTGGCCTATAATAGTTGAAAAAATGATGAAAAATGTCATAAATTTTAGCCAAAATATGTCAGGAAAAAAAAGGAATTAATATATTGAGTTGCAATACAGTCTGTTAAAAGTGATGGTAAAACCCTATACCCTATTTAACCCGAATACCAGAAGCAGCTAATAAGAATGAGAAGTGTTTGATACATACAGGAAAACTGTTATTTGTCAAATCTGCATGATTTCTAACCTCCTTTAGTATAAGCAATTTGTCGCTAACACTATAACTCAACTTAAAACACTATAACCCAACTTAAAACACTATAACCCAACTTAAAACACTATAACCCAACTTAAAACACTATAACCCAACTTAAAACACTATAACCCAACTTAAAACACTATAACCCAACTTAAAACACTATAACCCAACTTAAATCGAAACCTAGGAGGTTTGTGATAATGTTTGAAACTGTCCGACTTACCTTGGTTTCAGCTACAATTTTGATGTGGAATCTATGGAAGTTAAACATTTATCCAATAATATATTTACTTTTTAATACCTTCAACGAGGCTCGACAAACATTTGTAATTAAATAAAAAATCTAACAAAAACTAGGGGGAGGTCAGATTAGGTAAATATATTAGGTCAGTGGTACCTATGTATGAAGGTGGATTCTTTACTGTGGGAGATTGGTACCCTCTGCACAATATAACAGTAGAGTATTGCTTTTAAAAAATGGGTGTATGTAAAACTGCTTTTCTTTTTCTTTTTAGCAATGAAACCACACGAAATACAAGAAAAATTAGGATTAACTAGAATTCGCGATCGTAATTGGTTTGTACAACCCTCCTGCGCAACAACGGGTGACGGACTATATGAAGGCCTCACATGGTTAACTGCAAATTATAAATCGTGAATATTCCCCCTTTACACTTTCATATAAAAAAAGCTTGTAACGTCAGAAATTATATATAAAAACAATTTTCGCTATCAATACAAAAGCTGTTGCGACCAACCATTGTTCAATCCGCTATTGTTAACAACATGGATAAGATTGTCTTGTCATTGGTCGATACAACTGAATGCATGTTTTTAATTGGTTGTTGGCGATGATGTAACCTGTTTTCATTGGTTGATGTCTGCATTCACAATGGATGATAATGATATAGCCTTTCCTTGTAGTGGAAGACCGACGGATTTTATATATATACTGGTCAATAACTGGTTACGTATGTGTTTGTGGGAAATTTCGTTGAATTTGCTAAGCCTCAATATTTTTGCTTTGTTTCTGATTAATGCATAATTCGGGTCTTTATTTTATTACTTTCTCACGGCATTTAACTTAATTATTTTGCAGATTGATTTAAAATTGTTCCTAAAATATTTTGTTTACATGTTTTGACGGCTGCAACATGCGTTACCAGGGCGTAACCATGTATTTTTCAACTATACAAACACCCCCGTTTTTTTTCGCCAAGATGAGCTTCTTAGGGGCTTTTTATAAGGAGCCAATAACCGCCTTACAACCCCCTCAATTTTAGTGGTAATTTCATACGCTAATGGCTAGGATAGACTTGCAAGAACGAGGTACTTGATTCAGTGTAAACCGTCCCTTAGCTTACTTTAATATCCTGCATTTCTCGTCGACCTTTATTCAATAGCCTACCATTACTACATCCTACCCGTGAATCTCTAAACCACTCATTACCCCTTTGAATTCATTGCTTTTTTGTATTCGCTTGTATATAGAAATCGTTTTATTTGTCAATTTCCTTTTGCCTCCCGTCCAAAAGAAAATCGACAAAAATTTATAGGGAATTATAAGCATTGTATGTTAGAGTACTGATTGGCTTTATTTTTTCCTTTGCAATATGTTATTTTTTACCGTATACCTCATTTCCATTATTCCTGCAGAAACTTTTGGTATTTGAAGTATGCAGAAGAGTGTACCGAAAATGTTAAATTTAGCGCGCCCTCTCATTCTTTTAACTGCCCTTCTCAATTCAGTGCCTTTTCTCTTCCGAAAAAAATGGTGTAAGCGAATATACTTGAAAAGGGGCGTTATTGAAACTACTGTAAATTCATAGCGTAACAATGACAGACAATGACAGTTGTATTCACGGAGAGAAAATAGTATCAACTTTTTTATTAAATGTCTCACTCCAAAAATGCTCCCTTTAAGGACCCATTTTAAGTATAGCATCCTGGCCTCAATTACGCATTTCTGTCATTATCCTAGCCTTTATTGATTTTCACTACTTTTTGTATCTGTGGGGAATGTTTAATCCATCATGTGCGCACTGTTCTTGATTATTTTTTACTCGTTCAACATCTACGGAGAAGCGCAGCGTGTCTTTTGAAACGTGATTTTATACTGCTTTTTGGGGGATCATCGCGTTACATGGTGGCTTGAAAATATAAAACAAAAAACGGATGCGGGGCTTTTAAACTCATGCAATAACTGCATTGAACTCTGTTAAAAATAAGGATAGGGAAAAAAGCCATTTTTGTAAATTTTATTAAATCGAAACCTCAATTTTTTCATATTTTTTGTATCAACTTTCTGCGACTGATTGTACTAAATGATTCGGGATCAAAGTATGAGAATCATAATAGCCTATTAAACGTTTAGCCGATCCATAAGGAAAAATATCGACCGAGATAATGACGTAAGCATAACGAGTTTTTTTACATCCTAATAGACCTTTCCCGAATTTCCTAATTATGCCAAACTCAATTAAAGAGGTCAATACTAAAAATGATTCTTATCCCTAAGTTCCTTAGCAAAAGTTAGAACAAATTACCTTAATTTCGTAAATAATTCTATCTGTTAAGTGCCTCAATTCCGAGCTGAAAGTTACGGTCAAACCCTTGATATAGCCGAGCTTCCTAAGAATAGCCTCGTTTTTAAAATAATTATTTTCTTCAAATCTAAATAAAATCCAACCAGAATATTATATTGCTCTAAAAACGTCATTTTTGTTATGATAATTTTATATTCTATCTGAATATCCTTATTTGAAGAGCACAGAACCATTATAAATTTTTGGATGACGTCATAATTATTATAATTTATGAAATTCGGGAAAGGTGTGTATTGGAGATAATCAGATTTCTCTTTATGCGCTCGTACCAAGGAAATATTTTTGTAAAAAAACATCTCTTCAAATCAATTATCTGCTAGACAGAATGTGTAGCGTGTACAAGAATGTCGCGTAATAAAAACAGAAAATTGTCTTGGTTCAATCTGAAACATCGCACTAAATCAGTTTTGATCAAAATGGACGAACTTTTTTGATTTTTTTTTGGCTGGTACTTATATCGTAGGGTAATTTGAAACTCAAAAATATCGAATGTATCACTGATTTTTACATAACTCGACTGGCCCGACGTCGTTTGAGGCTTCCTCATGCCCAACATCTCTTTCCTGAATGGGGCCCTTGTATCCTGACTGTCTCACCATAGAGTCATTGTTAAACGCTAAATTCATCATAAAGGCGAATTGTCCAGGAGACGAGATTGGTAACAGAGTAGCTTCCTAACGTAGGGGAAAGCACTGTTAACTACTTGAAATGAAAAAGCAGCGTGACTCAATCTCAAGCTACGCTTCGTCTGAAAAACAAAGCCTTGTTACAGGGTTTCGAATGACTTTTTAATGGCGGTTGTATAGCTCCGTGTTGGGTCGCCGTTCATACGAGAGAAATCGACGCAAAATTTTAAAAGTGATTATATTGAGCGAAACAATAACACTGGGTTTTGATTCGTCATTTTTTTATTTTTTTTTATCTTGTAAATGTAAATCGTGCTCCTAAACCAATTAGGAAATCACAGGAGGTCGAAAAAAGTTTACTAAAATAGTAAACTGTCCTAGAAATGAAATCTTAATCGCGATCATTTCCCTAGGATAGCCTCTTAAGTTCCAGTTCGTACCGTCATCAACGAGGATTGTTCAGAGTAATGCAAAAGCATTAAAAGCTCTCATTTCGATCTACTGAAGCACATGGAAGCACAGCAACAGCTCAGCTAAACAATCTTCCGCCAAAATCTCAATCCTATGCTGAACGCTAAGTAGAAAGAAATGATCCACACTTTTATAGTCCTTCCATGGCTTGGCCAGGGTTTAAACTTACACTCTTTCGCACTGGATGCAAACGCTCTTTCACAAAGCCACCAATCGGTCTTTCATGCTATATAAAATTTGGGAGTCATGTGAGGGAATTCAAAAAGCTAAACGCAAAACGAAACAAAAAGAAATGAATTTCTAAACTAACTAAAATCAATTTACCGAAATTAAAAACATCACATGATTCTTTTTATTTGTGATACTATATACAAAACTAGTTTCTATAAAAATCATATCGCTTATGCTAATTTCACTGTATTAAATCCGCCATGTTGGTACGTAACATTCTACAAAAGTCCTATTTCGTTGTTTGTTTTAAAACATTTGGCATGCAGTCGTAAGGAATATTTTTTACTTGTTTAGAGGAGCTGATGTTAAACACATAAAATCTTGACGACGAAGAATATTGATATTAATCTCGTTCCCAGGGATTTTTTTCGCTTTTTCTGAGATGTGAAAGAAGAAGAACGACAAGAATCGAGGCTGGAAGGAACTTATGTTATACAAAAATGCATCAACAAACAAACCTCGTCTCCAGGGCTTCTAGGTGCTTTTCTAGGTGACCGACTAGGGCGAGGGCGCCCCGATGTAACTAAGAAGCCATGAAAATGAAGTTGTTTAACTAATCAATCTCGCCCCTAGGACTTTCTTTTGCTTTTTGATATGCGTGTTGGCGCGAAAGATACATTTCAGAAAGGGAAAAAGAAGTCTGGGAACGAGATTGGCAACTAATATTATTTGTTGACGTAATATCAACTAAACTGATTCCTTTTCATTTGAGATCTAACTTGCGTCGAATCTTCCCATCATGGTAGCCCATATTGCGCTGAGCAATGACAACAAAACAGCGATCCATCCCAGTATGAACGTCCAACTGTATCTGTACGATAATTTATTCGCCCATTCGTTTTCCGTGAGAAACACTATCAATGCTATCGCCATGGTGATTGCTATTAAGAAAAAATGGAAATAAACAAGACGCAAAATATATTGAAAGTAAAAAAGTCTCAACCTCATCCATCAGCGGTTTCATTGTTATAACTACATTTTGAACTATTATTGTAGCATTCCCATTCGAGCTAATAAAACGATTTGGTCAACCTTGTTCCACAATTTCTTTTTCTATTTTGATAGCCAGAAATCGAGAAGGATTATCAAAAAGAGAAAAAGAAAAGCCTTGGAAATTCAGTTGTAATTTGAAATAAAACCCGCGTAAAAAACAAACAACACAACCTCGTTCCCAGGGCCTGTAGCGTGTTTAGATATGAAGATGAAACCAAAAAACGCTTCAGGCCCTGGGATCGAGGTTGCAAACAACACAGTAAACGGATTAACACACTTTGTAAATAGTTTTAGTGTCTCTCAGTTTTCTTATGGTTGATGGGATTCTGGTTCGTTTGCATTTCAAGCAAAACAACATGAATCATCAGAGCATTCAAAGTTGAAATCAAAACATTCTAGAACCTAATCTATACAACTTTTTATAAACTTGGGCTTCTGCCTCTTTAGAGTTATAATTTTCAGAATTTGAGATTCAAAATTTTATGACATGCTTCCAATAAAAACAATGTATTGTGTATTGGTAAAAAAATTTTTGTCTCGTGCTTTTATCTATTCATGTTTACTGGTTAGGGTGTGCGCTCGTTTGTACCATACATATGCGCTATTATTGAAACAGTCTGTGACTCGATGCTCTCACTCTTGGTATCCTAATTGTAAGAGTGAAGTAGGGGGGGGGGGGGGTTAATTTAGGGGGTGTTTTTCAAATTTTCCTTTAATCAATAGTTTGGGATGTTAATAAACTTAAGTAGGCGAATCTCCATCTTTAGACCAGGAAAAGATGGAAGGGAACCTCCTTTAAAAATAATGATTTGTTCTGACGTTTTATTAGTAACCCGAATTATTTCTTGTGAACATGTACACTTCTATTCCTTATAATGTTTTTGAATACGGACATTTTCTTTCCTTTTCCTTTTCAAATTATTTCTAAAAAATTTTTAAGGTTGAATAATTTAAGGTTCCAGAGGAATAAGAGGAAATGTATAAAAAGGTAAATCGAGTTATATGTTTTGTTTTGCTCAGAAGCTTTCTGGACAAAAAATACGCCAGCAGTTAGGTAAATCCAAATAATTCACATCTGAATGGATGGAAAAGTGATACAAAATGGAACGTGATCTCCTCAGTACATTTAACCTTTAAAACACTCACCAGATATAATGCAACATATCGATATCATATAACCCTTGACTCGCTGTTCCACAAATGATAACAATGATAGGGCTACACCTAGCAGTATGGCTAAACAAGACAAAATCACCATGGCCCTGCATGATCTCATCCAGGCTAAACAAGAAAAAACAGAAACATGTGCACGAAATATATGACGTAATAATTACACACATATGTTTTAGAAGTCCAAATTGCCTACACCAGTTAGTCAGCAGATTAAATACAACTTGTCAACCTCGTCCCCAGGCTTGTGGCCCCTGAGCCATCAACTTCATCAACAAGGCAAAATGCCCTGGGAACGAGGTTGACAACCTGGGGTTTATACTGGAGATGAGCCCCAGGGCTTCTTAGGCTTTTTATAACGAGACGTACTGATGTGAAAACACTGGGACGAGGTTTAGGAAAGTGTGCAACCTTGGTTCGAGGGGCTTTATCTTGAAGCGAAATGAACATCAAAAAATGAGACAAAAGACCCTGGAAAGAAGGTTTATGAATGCGCTACAAAAGATAAAAACCCGTGATTTAAGGTAAGAATGTTCACTCAACTTACCACTTGATGCTGTGAAGTCGCTACATCCTCCGCCATGTCCCGATACACACGATTTCCATAAACCACTCTCATACGTCACTGAACCTAACCTAACAGTGACATCTTTTGCCACCCACGAATTACCTCCTGTACCAATACAGGTAAATACGAAGGCTAAACTTGCCAGAATTAGTAAAAATGTTGCCCGTTTTTGAACTAGAATCTTCATGTTTTCATTCAAAAGAAATTCTGTCTTAATAAATTTTAAACTTATATTAGTAATAGATATTCGTTCGCAGTAAAAATCTGAACAACGCAGTTTTGCCATTTACTCGTTTTTTGTTATTATTATGGCAAAGAAGAAACAAAGAATTACAAGACAAAGAAATGAGAGTAAATATTAGTCAAAATTTGAATTTTAATCTCTTTTTCTTTTTGCTGATTTGTTGATCAATTTCTTTGTAGAATAAAAGGGAAGCTAAGTACACAATAATCGCCATATTTGTTTATAATTGAGAAAAGCCTTCTGATGTTAGCATTAGCCATTTTTAATTAATTCATAATGGGCGTCTTGTTGATAATGTCGTTGTTATAGAAACTGTATATGTGGAGACGAAGATGAATGTAAAGGAATTCGATATGATGCACGGCTTTTTTTTTGTTTATAAAAAGGTTTAGGCTAATATTTTTTGGCAAAAAAGTTAAGAACACTTTTACAACGTGCTGAGCCTTGATTAAATTTCAAAGTAAAGAAATTTTTTTATTGTCTTGTTTTCACACATTATAATTATAAGTAACTTCGTTCCCAGCGCCAAATGTTTGACTTGCTGTCCCAATATAAACAAGAGACAGCAGGCGCTGGGAACAAGGTTGAATTATAAGTAAATTTTTGCCACTGCATCTAAATGACAAAAGAAAAGTTTTACTTTTAAAGATTGTTTAGTTGACTGGAAGTCTTGTGATAGAGCGTTCATGTCAAGTACGAAAGGTTTTGCGTTCAAACTCCGCCCTGTTTTACCAGATAAACGTGTGAATAGATCGTTTACTACTTAGCGTTAAGCATGAAAATAGGATTGATATTTTAGGCAGTTGTCTAGTTGAGCGATTGCTGTGCTTGTACGGCTTTCGTAGCTCATTTGGGAGCTTTAAATGCATTAGGAGTCCCTTTGTATGGCCCTCATTGATACCAATAGGAACCAGAGCGGCTATCCTGGGTCATTAATATAATTGTAGTGAGCATAAGAACGCATGAGAACTGAATAAATGAACTGAGACTGAAATTGTCCTCTAGCCTCAGTATGCGAAAATTAATTTTACTCCCAGGTACCAAGGTTTATCTTTGTGTTGCATAAGGTAAAGATGAACCTTGGATTATAACCATGCGTTCGTTAGTTCAATGGAGTAAATTTGTACGTGACCACAACAGCTTCACTAATGTGTGGTAGCTTTCTTGGCTCCACAAACACGTTATAATAACTTTTGGCATGCGTTAAATTGCTTTATCCTTTTATACTAATCGCATGCAATTGAACGTTCCATCTAAAATAAATTTGTTTATCCCGTGAAAGTAGAGAGATTTAGGTAAACAAAATTAAAAAGACCCTTTATCGTAGACGTTTTTAAAAAGGTGACAATATCGTTTCCGGGACACGAGTTCAGTTGTGGGTTAAGAAAACTGGAAACAAAGTGGTTTGTGGTCGTATCATAGAAAACCATAATTGTCGATTTTTGCTAAATTACTGTATTAAACTTAAAAGTAGCAATACGGTTTTCTGATGATGAAAAACAAAACGCAGAAGTATAACACACTTTTTCTTTTATAAGAATATGTTTCATAAGAATATCAGGCTGGGATTTCAGGTTAAAAACAACAGGTCTATTGTTAAGAAAAATAGAGAAATATGAATAATGGCGAATTAGTTAGCAGTTTGTTATTCTTATCATTAACAGCATGTATATTGCAACCCGTAAGTACACGGGTTCACCGGCCCTTGAAATTAATAAACAAAGTGGATAAAAATGTATCGCATTTGCTATTTTGTGTTCCGTAGCACGACTTTTTTTTCTCGCGCACAGACAGAATATGGGAAATATTAAGATGGAGATTTTCTCGTTTTTTAATTCTGTCAGGAAACTCCGCTAGCTATATTTAGAAAAAGATGAATATTATTCCAGCTATTTAATTCTGCTGACAGTCAACCCCATCTCCAGGGTCCCTTTTGACGTGCCGTCCAATTTCAAAAAGCGAAAAGGGTGTTGACTCTCCTGTGGAGAGTATGGCGTGTTAAAAAATGGTATTTTGTGGGTATGGGATGAGAATGGTTCCATTAGACACTCACTCCTTGTTTCTCACACCGTTTTCTATTAGCAGTAATTTTGATTGACCCATAATCTTATCAAAACTATAAGAACATGTTAAAAATACCAATCCTATTTTAACTTTGTTGTTGTTGCTGTTGCTGTTGTTTTTTCCCATTTTTAAGTGACAAATTATTGTGGGAGCAATTTAATTTTAACGAGTCAAAAGTCATCATAAACAAAGGTTAGAAAAATATCCTCAAATTATCATTTCAAGACACGGTTAACCTTCGTCGTCAATCTCGATATTACTTCAACGTCATTATAAAGCGTAGTATCGAGGAACAGTTAGTTGCACAAGATTAGAACGCTTTTAACCAATCATATTGCTTGTTTTATGCCCTTTGTCCTGGGTATTGATAACATAAGATTAAAATCTTTCAAGAGCATTTTTATTTTATTTTGAACAGTTGATATTTTTATGCTCACTGCAAATTTTTATTTTATTTTGAACAGTTGATATTTTTATGCTCACTGCAAATTTTCCCAATTGCTATTTTATAAGAAACCAAGCAAGCGTCTAAGTTGTAAAAGTTTTTTTAAATTATGAGGTTTTAGAGTATAAATGTGTATAAAATAAACAAAAAACAACATCTTACGCATGCGTTCGCCACTCACTGTTATGTTTTTTTATGGCACAATCAACAATGGACCTTCACCTTGATCAAGTGACAAATTTCCTGTGCCCTTCCTACAGAGGTGTTTGCCTTTGTAACTATTTCACAACTTTAATTCGCTGATAATATAACAAATACGTCAAATGTAAAAGTTGTAAAAGTTTTTCAGAAAAGACCGCTTACTAGGTAAGTTTCTTATTGAAATTACTATTATTATTGTTATTATTATTCCCTAAGCTCTAGAGAGAGACATTTTTGCAACTTTTTTGGTAAAATTTAAAAGAGTCAGTAGTTATTTGCAAATATTGAAAAATTTAAACTGAAAATTCACCAGAAACAAAATTGAATCTAAAACCCTTTTTTTTCTTTGCCCAATCATGGTGGGCGCCATTTTGTGGCCACACCACTTCGAAAACCAAGTCGCCGAACCTGTTTAATTATTATTTTCTTCGTATCTTATTCTTATTTTGTACTTAACACACGCAAAGAAGACAGGAACTTTCCCTTTTCTATTCATCAGCCATCTTGATATCACATATAGGTCATAACTTTTGATCGTCGCGCACATCTATTAAAAGTCTATTAAGAAATATTTTCATCATCCATGGGGAAGGGATTGTTAGAGCTCAATTAAAAACTCGTTTTCAATTAAATGTTAGAGACAGAAGCTAAACCAAGGAAAGTTTTTTATGTAATTCTCCAATGTTTGCAGAAGAAGCGACGATGGGAAAGTTTAACTTTGAAAATCCTTTCGAGGTAAGTCAACTCAAATATCAATTCTAGAATAAAGTTTTGTTTGTTTGTTTGTTTGTTTGTTTGTTTGTTTGTCTGTTTTTGTTTTTGTGTAGCTAGCTGTTTTTTACGTTATGCGTTTGTCCTTGAAATAACTTTATGATGGATAACGACCAAATATATTCAATTTTGGTGTTACGTTGTATCAAACGTTGACAAGGAAACAAAAGAATATTTAGGGAATCAAAAGAAGACACGCTGAACGCGTTGGTGACAGAAAGGTCTGCTTGACTTAGAGAATGCGCTTCAAAATATAGTAGACTGAATCTTTTTTTACAATGTTGATAATTTGCTGTAAATTACCCTGAAGTTGAAATACATGTTACATACTTGCTATTGCCCATACCTTATCGGTAAAAGAAAGTCGGTAAAAATATTAGATACCTGCGCTAAATTTAGTTTTTACCGACTAATTTTTTGAAGTACTTGTTGAGTTTACAAATATAAAATAAATGAAAAATCATAAAAGATTCTTATTTTATTTAACAATTTTGGCTAAAAATGTATCCTCCTTTTTAACGAATTTAGGTTTTTAGTGCACTGGATAAGAAAAAGAACATATAGTAAAAAGATCGGTAAAAAAGGCGGTTAAAAATATCAATCTCCTGCGCTGGGAGATTTACAAAAGTCACCAAAAAATTCGGTCGACAAACAGTCTGCAAAAATAAACAGCAAAAAGGTTTAGTCGATAAAAAATGTCGATAAAAACGTTTTTACCGACATTTTTTATCCATAAAGGGGGATTTTCACGAAGCGAATTGAACGGCGAATTCGACGGCGAATGGTATCTGAGCATGCGCAGTTTTGTTTGTTTTGATTTTGCTTCGCTGAAAAGTAGAAACAGTTCCTACTTTTTCGCGGCTAAAGGTTTCGCTGCTAGTTTTTGACCAATCAGAACGCGGTTAACTAATGTAAACAATGAATTTGGCGCCTAATTTATTTTGTCGTGAAAATTAAAAAGCGAATTCGCCGTTCAATTCGCTTCGTGAAAATCCCCCTTAAGGTATAACTTTTAAGTATTGGAAATTTACGAAATAACATCTCATTTACGAAATTAAATTCCCATGTTTGCTTCATGCACAAAATATAAATTCCCGCGAATTTTTCTGTTGGGTGATTCGCCAAATTAATTTTACCGAAAATTTTACCTAAAGCAAGTTAATATGAAAGTGTTAGTAATTCCTAGTTGAGTTACAAATCATCATATTGACAAAGCTAGTTCTATATAGCTCATAAATTACATCTCGCTCTGTTTTCTTCAATTCAGTATAATTCGCAAAAAATTCTGTGCACAATAACTTTTGACATTAAAGTAACATGTGATCGCTGCTAAACAATCTTAGACGCTGATCACTACACACACAAGCAACCTTGCATCAACCTAGTCCCCAGTGAATACACTAACGAGATGCTAAACTGTCCCGTAAACATATCATAGTCTTATAACAGCCATGGAGATGAGGTTGAATTTGAGTTCCTCTTTCAAAGTTTAACGTCCTCATAAATTATGATAATGAGATTAAAGTATGAAAATATAGGATATAAAAAATTAGTAAGTTGTTGACGGAGAAAGCTGCGGAGAAAATTTTATGCTTAGCAAAGGATAAACCGATTTCTTATAAGAACGAAGATACATATAGGAAATACAAAAATGGTTTCATAAGTACGTTAAACTGATAAACAAACGTCGTAAAATGACACGTTAAT
This sequence comes from Hydractinia echinata, assembly GCA_030067915.1. NCBI lineage: Eukaryota > Metazoa > Cnidaria > Hydrozoa > Anthoathecata > Hydractiniidae > Hydractinia > Hydractinia echinata. The sequence continues at coordinate 851,863 of JASGCC010000089.1, forward strand.
TTCTCAGAAGTTTTTATCAAAAAAATTAGTATTTGCGTCGCAGTTTTTCTGTCAACGTCAATTTTCGTTTTAATTTGTTTACCAAACTGAAATAACAAACGTGATCCATTTCACTGTTTAATTAACCACAACAAATTTTGTCATTATCCCTTATCTAACATTAAATCTAAATTTGGACAGTCCTGTATCCCTTGAAACCATGGAAGCAGTGCAACGATTAAGCGCGGGAAATAGGTGCGAAATTCAGAAAAATTAAATTCTTTAGGATGTCAATCAAATTTCATATAAGTTGTTGCCACAAATATTCCAGTTCCAATACTAATATTTTATAGAAAAATTCTCCGCGTTAAACATACAAATAACTTTCTTTTTTCGATTTCGAATGTGAGCAAAAACTGTCTCCACTCACTTTCACAATCAAATTTCTCGCATTAAAAAATATATTTTTTAGTTTTATTTGTTAGCTGTATTTCCGTAGTCAGTTTTGTTTTTGAAAGAAAAATAGTGCGTATTAAATTTTGCGTAAAACATTTTCGGCGTAAAATCTGTGCTAAATTTCGTGCACTAACAAATTTTTTGCGGAAAATCGCGAAAATTATAAGGTATGATTTTTGTTTTAATCTCTCTCATAATTTTCTTCTTAAAAAAACGTTCGTGGCATGATGAGAGTTTCTTACGTGGATCATATCTCGCGAGAATTTACTTTCACAACGGCCAAAATAAATTTAAATTTCCGGTTGTGGTATACAAAAAGTTCTAAAAGTCAAACTGGAAACAACTGATGGAAATGTTTTGTGTATTTAAAAATCGAGGTGAAATCTTTCACGTAAACAAATCTTCCAACCTTGATCCCAGGGTCTGTAGCGTTTTTTGATATGAGGATCTGGAATCCAGGTTGTTAATTTTCGCGATCGAGTTTAATTTTTATAAATTTTACGTGGACTATAATTTGTGGTTTGCACAAAAACCGCGAAGATGTGAAATTTTGTTAAGTAAATTACCTCTAAAACAAACCACGCTGATAATAAAAAACCAAAATTATGATAATTAGATCTAAATTCTCTTTAAATTGTAAAAATAAAATTGTTCAGATTAAGCCACGCCCATACGAATTGTGTTTACCTCTTACCCGAAAGGGTGTAAACGCAATTAAAATATTTTTTTACACTAAAATGCAAAAATATCAAAAAATTCTATAAGCAAGGATTATTCCATTAGAATTAACTTTTCTTTCAGCGTCAATTAAACCTCTACTAATTAAACTACATTTAGATATTAAAGCGATTTGTTGTTGTGTAGCTTAATTGTTCACGCTGTTTATTTTCATGTAACATGACATGTAATAACGAGCGTATGTTTATGGTATGCGTCACTATGGAGGTTGTGAGTAATGGTTGATCAATATATGAAACAGCTATTGTTGAAGTGGTCAGACGTGTTAGTTTTGTCGTAAACCGAAAAAGATATAAAAACGGGGTGGAATAATTTGACAAAATAAGTTCTAAGGGGAAAGCAACGCTATAAGCAATACAAATTCCCAGTTACTAGAAAATTTGAATTTGTAACATTATTTTACTGCTTTCCTTAATTTCGTGAACCTTTATTAATTGTTCCTTATAAAATTAACCCGTTAACTCGAACTCTGATAACTAGAACATTCGCTATCGAACACTCGCTGTCTATTTTTCTATACTGACGCCTTTTTTGGTGTAACACATTTTCACGGCGAAAGTATGCTTGAGGAGGCAAACATACGGAAAATGTTCTATAATAGTATCAATAGCCGTCGTACCTGTTCAAAATATTTGCGCCGCAGCTTTATTTTGGACTCCCGCGGAGTAATGTAATTACTTCGTGTGAACAGGCAAACAAAAATGCACAAAATTCCGATGGGAGAAATATGTATGAAGGCGAAAATCCGAGGACCAGCGAACCCGTGTATTCCTTCATAGCCAGACGCCTAGTTTCTACTATTGCCGTAAGTTAACAAAACAAAAATAAAGTGACCACTTTTCGGTCAACCATGCGCAGCCCAGTAAACTGAGCTTTCTCTGAGGATATCAAATTCCGCTTCTCTCATACGAAGACTTAGACGAAAACGAATGTCTCAAAGCAATCGCCTCGTTCAGATAGACAAACGAATACAAACCCAGTGTTGCCACATCTTACCCTGTTTACTAGTTCGAAATTTGGGCTCCAGCGTAATTTTCCGCACCCTCCAACTTCCCACTGTTTAGCGTGGTTTATTAAACCGATACACAAGATGGAAATATAGGGTTATTTTTGGAGTCATGCCTCACGGGCGTTACAATCTGTCAAAGACGCAAAAATTATGCCTCGTAAGGAATTAAAATACAAAATTTTGCCATTACAAGCAATTTAATCCCAAGCACAGCACGTTTTTAAAAGAAATATTTTTCTTAGTACAGCGACTTTATGATATTCTTTTGATTCCTAACTTTGATTTTTATTAGATTAAAATCAGTTCAGTATTGTTTAAGTAGTCATAGATAACTTTATTAGTAAAATAGGTAAACTCATGCTTACTAATGCAACGTAATGGTGTGACGCATCCTCACAGATACGATCAGGGATAATAACGTGTATAACACCAAGACAGTTGCTAAAGAATTTAAAAGAAGACTGGCATTGAGTTTGGTATTCCATATATTCCACTAAAACGTGTAGAAGTGTATAATTAACGTGAAAGCTAAGGAGAAGAGTAGGTGCTAAAAAGGAACATTGTTGGATATTGGACTGTGTAGCGCAGCATTTGAAAAAGCAAGGTATAGTGTTATGAAGTGGCAAATGATTTTGTGTATGTTAAGAACAATGTTGCGTTGCAATGTCATGTCCTTTTAACTTTTCAATAAGCACCCTTGCCAAATAAGTCCTTCCTCTTTCCAAATGGGACGTTTATTAGAAATATTTCTTCTTTCCCCAGCAATGGTGTTTTTACAATTGCCATAGAGATAAAATCGAGTTAGTTATCTTTAAGAGACTTCTTTCTGATTATGTTTGAACAAGGAGCTTCGTTCAAATAAGCGGATGTGAACTGTACATACACCAGGAAAAAAACATCTTTTTTCACTAAAGCGGTAATAACTTTTAGAAAAAGGAATCATTGAATATTCCGGTTGCTGTAAACGACGTTTTAGTATTGAAAAGAATACTACCTTGGTGGTAAAATACCAACCTCGATGCCAGGGCCTGTAGCGTTTTCGATATAGGGATGATATCAAAAAACGCTACATGCTCTGGGATCGTGGTTGGTAAGATACTACCTCATGCTGCGCAATTAGACTTTTTTGTCGAAGTCTTATGTGAGAAATGTGAGGACCCATTTAGTCGATCGAATTTGTTTATACTTTGGAATACCGAATAATAATCGTCTTCCAATTTAAGGTACTTCTTTTGAAATGACTAACTTTCTCTAAAGTTTTAAGAAATGGCCAGAAATATATTAAAAAGCGAAAAAGCTCTGAGGTCCAGGAAATCAAAAAATAACATAAGGTTAGTGTTATTTTTAGATCAAATGTTCTTATTTGCGCTCTTCTATAAAATAGGGGACGGCCAGATTTACTGATCAATGGAATACTTTAAATAAGTTATCTTTTTATAAAACATACACGTATAGAAAACAAAAAACTGTTTGGATGTAATTGCTTTTCAGTAATTCTACGCTCACTCTCGTTCCCAGGGATTATTCTCTCATTTAAAAAAAAAACAAAAATCTCTGGGAACAAGGATGTTCTAGGTTTAATTAATTTTTATAATCTGTAAAGACATTCAGACTGAATGCTATCTTAATATGTTCTTTAGAGAAATCCTAACCTCACGTTCTTATAAAGTAGGTTCTTATAAAAACGTGTAATATTACTAGTAAATTTAAATAATTACTAGTACAATTATCAGACTGTTTGTATACGTAAAAGTAATAATATTTTGTCTTATGTGTATGTATGTGTGTGTGCACAGTGAGGCCAACGACGAACAATCTCAGGTTTCCTGCCCTAATTTCGATGGTCGCTTCTTCATAAGCGTGGACAAACAGGAAAAATAGAAGTAGGAGTAATTATATTAGTGATTAAAAAAAACTAGAAACTAACAAAGTCAAAATAGAATTTACACACAAAAGGATTGTAAAATATATGACATTATTTTTTAATTATAAAAACACCAACTTCTTCTCCAGACCTCGGAATTAAAAGAATTCTTATTTAATTCAACATAATTGACAATTGTTTTTTGAAATATGCAATGAAACTAACTATTAGTTTTGGTAATTAGTAATTATCAAAAATAATAACTTGTAAGTGTTGTGCGGATATGAGAGTTGTCAATACAAAGAGCTTTGACCAATCACAAATTAAAATGCAGTTTATAAACACCAAAGCCAATGTAGTTCAATTATTTCTCCAGAGCTTCATCTTCGCTTTCGAACACGTGTGTCTCGCTAGCTATGTATCTGAAAAAGAAAAAAGAAGCCCTGGAATCAAAATTTAGTTGAACATAGTTTCGTTGACAGACATATATAGTATATCAAATGTTTTCATGTCATAATTATTCACTGGAGGATTTGCGGTTTTATGACCGAAACAAAATGACGCCACAAGTAATTATTTCGTTTACCTATTACTGTTTTGATATTTTCTTTACTGTACTTATGTGAATTAGAAATGGTAGAAATTAAATATGGTCCTAAGAATGCATGGAATAACGTCCAGAATAATTACGACGTGCTAAGCCGCAGATCTTTCCACGGGCTAACGGATGGAGAGTTGAGTATTACAATATGGATATTTAGGCCGTGTAATATAACGATGCGCTATCCACTCTCCACCCCAGAGCTTTTTGAGATGCGCTATCAACTGCTGTTCTAAATATGTTGGAACTTCAAAATATATCGCGACCTTCTTTATACCGCGTGAAAAAAAACATTTTCTTTTGTCAACTCAATCAAGATATAACTGTTTATAAATAATTTTATGGTGCTGTTAGGGCGTGACGTGTCTGTCTGTGTGACGTGTCGGTGTGTGGTGTGAATATTCTTTTTAATCTTAGATGATACACAGTTAGCTTGATTGGTAACACCATTACAAGGACTGGTTTCATACGTTAATAATAACTTGTTTTCCGTATTTATTTATTTATTTATTCATTTATTCATTCGTAGGTTGCTCGAAAGTTGTCACGAACAAGAAGTTTATCTTTTACTCACTTCGTGCAAAGAGAAGGAAAATCACGCCTCCGTTCCGACTCGGAAATGTTTTTACGACAACAAGCAGATCAAAACGAGTATTATACCCACGAGAATGAACAATTAAGGAATAAAATAGAAGAATGGTTGTCGGATACTAGTTCAGAGTTTGAACGAAAAAAGGGATTATCTCGTAAACCTTCAAATAATTCGGTGGGGGAATCACTTGGATCGGTATTAGAGTCAGATGAAAATGATGAAATTCAAAGTGAATGTTCCAGGAGAAACTCTCTGGATTCACCTAAGAAGAACTCACTTCCGTATCAGACCAAGACATGCAATTATGATTTGTTACCAGTCTACCTTCAGAAAGAAATTGAAGCATCGGATTGTGTTTTAGAAGACGTACCTTGGGATCTTGTGAAAAGCGATTTATTAATACAAGTTGAAAATGTTTTATTTCCCGTCGACCGTAACTTTATTTCCTATGTGTCGGACTGTTTCTACGACTTTGTCGAGAATGCAAGCCAGAAAGGAAGTCATGTTTTGTTAATGGAAGGGTACGATGTAAATGAAGTCAAAACTATCCTTAAGTATATTTATTCCACAAACAACGACGGAGTGTCAGGTGAGAATGCCCTTTTTGTGACCAAGTTAGTAAGGTTAACACCTACCTTAGGGAAAAAAAGTGTTTAGGAAAGAAAATTTTGCAGTACAGCTTTATATTTTGCGGGGAAAATTTTCGCTGTTTTAAAAATTTTTTTGCGGCACTGCAAATTTTTTTTATCTATTTCCGACAATTTTTTATACATTGTCTCGTAGCAGCAAAATTCTTAAAAAAAATCTCATTGAAACATTACTCGGGAAAAATTTTTTTCAAAATCCCAGGATCCCGACAAATTCTGCCGAGTGCCGACTCGCTTCTCATACAAACACGTTTTGCTTCTAGTAAATGTTTAATTTATTATCTGAGGTTTCAGCTAGCCGAGTCCGGTGGTTAAACCGGGCCAGCCCGCCTCATATAGCTAATACCCCTAAATAGTCCATTTTAAATGACAGGAACTCTCATTATGTGAAATAATCATTATCAGACAAAATCTTTCGAGGAGCGAGAAAATTTTAGTACGAGTTGTTTTGTTTTTATCGTTGACTACATAAAAAACGTAAACAAAATTTCTCCGGGTGAAAAATTTTATTCTCGTCCCCAGACCACTCTGGGACAAGAATGGGATATTTTTCCGACATTTTTCTTCTTAAATCTAACCTTCAACAATCCGCAAAAAGTATTTCCTGTCTCCTTTGAAACCTTAAAAATCTTATACTAATTCCTTTTAAGATAACAAAAAGGTCTTGCAATGAGCTGCAGTTAGTCTTAGTATTATTTTTTTATTTAGATGAAAACGTTGCCTCGCTGCTCCAGTTGGGAAAAGATTTTGGAGTCTCGAGACTAAAGTTTCAATGTGAAAATTACCTACACAAGTCAACAACCTTTAATCCCTTCATCATGCTTCATTTGGCGAGGCAATATAAACTCGAATGTTTACTCAAACACTCGCTAAAAGAAATCAGTAAAATAGACAGTATTGAAAGTAAACCCGAATTTATTGCGCTGGATTACGAAACACAAAACAAAATAATGAAGTATATTCTACAGAGATACAAAAAAGCAAGTAAGACATTGTCACAGTTCGATGTGCATTTATGTCATCACCATGGTAACGAAGGCAAAAATAATGCGTGCTGTTATAGAGCTGCCACCTATACTACCGAAAATGAACGCACATTTTTAGTGCAAATGGAAAATCCGGAAACTAAACTAATCCATGTATTCAATAAAGCTTTTAACTGCGAAGCTAAAGAATTACACTCAGTTGGCGAGTTACACTAAAATTTCGCAAGACGCGTAATTGTGACGGATTAAATCTCTTATAAACTTAGATTAATTATAATCTAGTGTGTATATATATAAATATGAATTAGTAGTAGGATAAAAATGAAAAAAAAGATTCCACAAGTAGGCGGATATAGAAGGACATTTAATCTTATTTTTGAGATTCATTTAATGTTATATGCGGACGGAGAGAAGTCAAAGCGGTTCACATTTCCTTTAGGGATGAGGGACAATCAATAAGCCGCAATTATGGTGCACTTCTTTGTCACTTTGTACAAAAAAAAATTTACAATCTCGCCGTTTCAACTGAAAAGTCACAAATTTACAATCTCGCCGTTTCAACTGAAAAGTCACAAATTTACAATCTCGCCGTTTCAACTGAAAAGTCAAAAATTAACAATCTCGTCGTTTCAACTGAAACGCTTACTTTAAAGGAATTAAGGATAGTTTATTTTTTTTAAAAGATTCTATTAGCGAAAGTTGAATCAGGGTAACAACAACCCGATATTGTTTCCATAAAAAAGGTACTAGTAAACCGATTTTTTTATTTTTATTTTTTTTTATTAACTGTCTTTCAGGCACTTCCATATTCCATATATTATATATATATATATATATATATTATATATATACATATATATTCCAGATTGAGCAACCTAATATCCATACCTCTCTAAACAACTTTTGTTTACTAGGGATGTTTATTTTTATTATTTCTTGTATTGTATTGTAAATATGATTTTTTGTGCATGGCTGGTTCCCGCAATAGTCTTTTCGTATATTTAATAGATTTTTGTTAACATCGCGTTCATTTTTTGAATGTTAATTTTTGTAAGAAAAACGAGAAAAATTCTCGTCTCCAGAGTTCCTTAAGAAAAATCTTGAATTTCGAGGTTTGGGGACGAGAATGAGAGAGAGAGAGTGATTTATTTCCTCTGTATATTCCTTTTTGATGTTGCTGATATATATTAAATGTATACTTCTCTTTTCCTTGCTTCTTTCATGTTCCTAATCCAAGAACTTGAGATGTTACGCTTTTATGTAATGGTAACATACCTAAAAAAAATAGTTCTGGCAGCAACCTTGACCCAAAACCTTTCGCTTCTTAACAGCGCTACGCTTAAATGGGTGGAAAGGCTGGGCTTGTCTTAAAGATATAAATCTAAAGATATAAACAGAAATTTCTATAAAAATCTGATAGAGTGACATCCTCAAGAATTTGAGTGCTCTGTCTGTTGTATGGCAGCGCACGGCAGGCAAATTCTATGTTAAAAATGGCGCCCGTTTTCTCCTTTGGATGCAGCACGTTTTTGTCAAAAAATAAAAAAATAAAAATACATTTTTAATTCAGGACTATGCAACCTCTTTGTCTCTTTGTTTTATAAAGTCAAAACGTTTTAAAGAAACCCTATGGACAAAGACTAGACCATATAATAAATGGCTAAAGCGTGGTTTCCAATAAGTCGCCGATGTTTCGCGGTTGTTGCACAACAGTTGTTGCGCAACACTGCTGCGACAAGTTGTTGCGCAACACTATGTTTCCAAAACAAAACAAAAGCCAAAACATCGTAAAAATGGCACATGTGAACACGTGATTTATCCTTCTTTGTCAGCTTAAACTGTTGATCAGTATACTCGCGAGAAGACGAAAACAAAAACAAAAGAAGAGAAGAATTCATAGATTTTGGGTTAGAGATATTTTCAAAAATCGAGTTGAGAAAGTTGCGTTCTACAGTCTGATACCGGAGCTATGACTGCACGATAGAGAATATTTTTATCGTTACCTTCGGATGTCACCCGAAAGATTTGAACATCTTTTATCGATGATTGGACCAAAAATACGGAAAAAATTTTGCCCAAGTAGAGAACCGATAACAACACCTGCTGAGTGATTAATAGTAACACTTCGTTATTTGGCCACAGGCGAATCCCTCAATAGCGTTCATGTTAAATGTCGAAGCAATTTTCTCCCAGGCATTCCTTTTCATATCCTGGTTTTTAAATTCGGAATCAAATTTATCATATAAAATCTTGTATCGTTGGACTTCTTGCATGAATCTTTCTTTTGAAAACGAAGTAGCAGCGGCCATTTTTATTTTTTATTTGTTGTTTTTGTTCAGTACAAGGGTTATTTTACAGAACCAAAATTTTCAAAATAAATATTCAACAAAAATGACGCACTATTGCTTAGCAACAGTTCTGCAACAAGCTGAAACACAGAACAAAATAGAAATTTGTCAATCTCGGCAACACTTGTTGTGCAACATCGAAACAGTTGTGCAACATTTATTGTGTTGTGCAACATTATGTTTCCAACAAATCCGCAACAGTTGCACAACAGTTACACAACAGCCCGCGACTTATTGGAAACCACGCTTAACAAGTGATCTAAATTGTTGCCTGCGCATGTCAGTCTTGCTTACCCGCGTTCACTTTTTCTTTTTTTCACAAAATACCAGCGGAAATATCTACTTTGAAACAATTCTTAGAGTCTTGAAAAAAGAAGAAGAGGAATACTTACTCAGTTTCAATTTTTATATATATCTCTCCTGCGTAAGTTTTTACTCTCAACAACAATTTAGTGCTGCTTATTTTGTGCAGCTATTTTACAACACTAGTCGTTAGCCCGTGGAAAAATCCACGGGTTCGCCCGTCGCAGCTAAGCTAGACAGACAGACAGACAGACAGACGTATACGGGTAATTTAATATAGATACACAGTTACAATTAATTTTGAAAAAAATGTAGAAAAATAAGCGACAGCAGAAAAGATAGAATAACGGTGAAGGAAAACGTAAAAAGAAAAAAAGTAGAAAAATTGATACATTCGATATTACAACGTACAGTTAACTCCCGTTAACTCGAACCTCCATTGGGCCGGGGAAATAGCTCGACTTAACGAATGTTCGAGTTAAACGAAGCTCCCGTTAATTCGAATTTAGTCTAAAATATGAAAATGGCATGCAATTCCTTGTAAATTGAATTTTCCCTGACAGACATTAAATTAAATTAATACCCTTTATCTCAGTAACAATAGGGTATTAACGGATTTGAACTTGGTACTTTGTCTAGTTAGCTATATAGAATTTCGACTGCTGACATGTTGTTAAAAGGCTGACATTTTGTCAATTAGAGCCGCCCGTCGCTAAGTACAACAGAAAAACTTTCGAATTCAATTTTTATCTTTACAAAACTGTTCACAGAAATACAAAATATAGGCAGAGAAACAGCAGTGAATAAAAACACACATATTTATTATTTTGTTCAAGTCTTATGGCCCATCCTCGCCACATGCTTGTCAGTCGCTTTGATCAATGTCTTGTTACTCTACATCAACTGATTCGTTAAAAAAGTCCTCGTCATCCAATCATAAGTCTCGAATTTAACTGTTGTGCATAATTTAGTTTATCACACGAAGTGACTTCCACCTTAGTAAAATAGTCATTTAACTTGTCCTGCAACTCTTCACAAATCTGAAACGGAAAAAGAAAAAATTATCCGAAGTTTGTAAGGGCATCACAGTCCCACGTTTTTTATATTCCCTACCCCTTTCCATCCAACCCCTTTTTAGAATATCTTCTTTCTCCCTTTTTAGGCTGCTTAGCCCCTCAAAACTACTCGATCACCAGGAGCAGGTTGAAGTCTACTTAGGGCACTTCAATCTTTTCCAACTGACGTCATAAGTAAGCGCCACGGCTAGCGGACTAACTAGTTATTTAAACACCAGCACCAAATTTAGGGAAAGATAAAAAAAGAGTTCTAACTTTTTTAAGCAACAAAATGACAAATACCTGTGCGATTTCTTCGTTTTCAAAGTTAGATCGTAGGGCGGCGAGTAGTTGATCAAACGATGTATACGGTAGCCATACAGGCGGTGTTGTGGCGTGTAGAGCAGTCTAAAGTAAACAAAGAGAGATTTAACCCTATTTATACAGGGCGTTTTCGGCTTCAAATATCCTAAGGGGTAAATTTAACTACCTCAAATTACTTTTAAATGGTTGAAGCTATGGTGATTAAACTTCACAGAAATAAATTGATTAGTAGGGGTATATTTGCAGACATCAGCAATTTTGCTATGACGTCATTATTTTCTAAAAACATGTTTTCTCCGCAGACCATTGTCGATTATATTGATTATTTAGCGACAAAAAAAATCACGTGCAAATCATGTTTTCGTCGATTGATTTGGTTCTGACGTGAATTTTGTTTGCTAAATGGGTCCTGATATTATTACACTTTCAACCTCTAACTTTAAACATATTAACGAGGTTTGTACAAAGAAATTCCTTTTAAATAGATTTTTCTAGCATTTTGAAGCACTAAGCAGTTAGACACAAAAACTTTACAGGTATTTCGCTACAACAACCCAGTAACCAACTAATCTGTAGCTAAAAGTTTGAGACTACAACGCTCTTTAGAAAGTGATCTATGTTTACACCTAATAATGTTAAATTTCCCTGTAAGAAAAATAACCAGTTGTAAAACCAATTCCCACTGGATCATGAAAGTTTCATAACATTCCCTGAGACCCGAAGACTCTAAAACTTGGAACCACATAATCTGTAATGCCCAGAAGTTTCTTCTTTTTTGGTATACCAATTTAACTTTCATTTTGAATTAAACTTACATTTAAGCCCAAGTATTCTTTTCCAGTACCAAGCACTGCGTCGATATATTTGATGGAGAGTTGCGATGCTTCCAATACCATGTCATAACAAAGATACAAGTGGAGAAGCTCGGGTGGATTAACAAACTAATTGAGAAAAATAAAACATCTAGCCTTGATAAATTAGTTTAAACTAGCCGGGATGTCGCATGCAATGTTATAGGTCAGATGTAAACAAAGAGAATAAGTGTTGGATAAAAAGAACGAAAAGTGACTTTACATATATTTTAAATCTTAAATTTATTTATGAACGGTCGTGTATACTAAAATAAATTGTCATTTTTTACATGATCGTGATTCTAGGTTACAACTTTTCTTGCAGAAAGACACACACTGAGAGGAATTGGGAAATTATATGGCTCAGGAAAACTTAAAACAATTTTTAATTAAAGAAATATGATCCCAAAGGTTATCTTTAAACAAGAAAAGGAAGACAAGAAAACCGCAAAAATATACTGTACTTTGGAAAGCCACTTTAGATTGGGTACATAAATGCGAGCCGACTGGTAGTCATGACAACTAACCTCGTAATCTTTCACAAGCCAAGATGGCAGGTTGCATCCTACACTTAGAAATTTCGATGCTACAGCTTTTAAGTGACTGGAATGATTCTTGGACTTGTATTTCTCCAAATATATCTGTAGTAGGTAGAAGGCTTGTTGAGAAGCACTGAAATAGAGTTAAAAGCGCGAGTTAGGTTGTAAAAAAACAAGTTGTTTGTTCTACAATTATAAGGTGTTACTCGTTATCCGTTTGTGGTTGGGCTGCTTCATAAGCGTGTAAACACATCTTTAACACTCGTGTCGTATTCAAATTGACAGACAATTGTCCTGTGGGATTATTATAACGCCCAAAGCAACTTTAGGGCGGATATCTACCATGAGCGGTGTGGAATAATGTCGTTTTTCTTACTAACCTTTTGGCTGAAACCAATTGTGTTGTATTTATTTCGTTCAGGGTGAGCCATTTCCATCTTTCATCAAATTCGCTAAACATATATATAAACGAAATTCATGTTTCAAGTTCACTTGTAGGCGGACGGTTCATCGAAATTTAAAAATAATTTGTGAACGAGGAGAGTTTTAAAAAGATAATTTAAAGAATAATTGCAAAACAAAATACCGAATGCTTTACAAATATTAACATTGGCACATGCACCATTCGAATGCTGCTTAATTCGAACATTTATTTCGAACAAATTCCTGGTGCATTTTCGAATCAGCGAAAATATAATCGTTACAACCTAGTCGTCGTTTCAACAAACTCGTTGCAATAACAACGCCACAAATATACAAAAAATTGTCACGGCAACAATGTGGCGTATAAAACCACTCACCTCACTTTACTTCTCACTAAGTTTGCGCATCTGAAATCAAACAAATGTAAAATTGTTTGATTGGTTTGTTCATACGTTCAAACTTCACAACATTTTCTAAGGCTTCAAATAATGCTTAGCATATGCTTGAAAAATGACGAAATTTAAGCCTACGGATGCTTATAAATGTCATGGTTATAAAAAAAAACATGTACTTCACAAGAAAAATAATACAAGACGAATCTTACTTTCCAGCTAAAGCTTCAAATATATTTTTGAAGGACAGGTTAAACTTTTGAGCCAATGAAAATGCAGTATCGAACAATCCAGTTTGAGAAAGTAAGGCAATAGTTTCAGCAGGTGTCAAACCAGGCCCTGAAATAGAAAGTTTAGAAAAATTATAAACGAAACACGGAGCACTGTTTATTATAAGCAATGCATTTCATTTTTGACTCGTATCTAATATGTTGGCCTCATTACTATCTCGCCTGCGAGGATAGTATTGGTTTCCAACTCGTAACTAACTAATTAACTAACTATGTCCCAAATGGTCAATTGCAACGTCATCAACGAAATTTTTTTTTTTTAGAAAAACTGCCATCAGGTTGGTTCCAACCCACGACCTCTGGGTTCACAGTGCGACGCGTTAGCCAACTGAGTCATTACGCCTTGAGTAGAAATATTTAATTTGACGATTTAACCGCTGGCGAATTAACGCAAAATGATTTACTGATGCGAAATACAAAAGTTTTTTAGATTTTTTTTTTGCGAAATGATTCCTCTCAACAAAATATGGTTGTGTTGTGACTTTCAAGTTCTAAGAATAATTCCAATGAATTTCCCCATTATAAGGATTTCATAAAAATTTTAAGCGGTATTTTCGAGAAACTTCACATGCAGGTGTCTAATAGATAAATATAAAAAGTCAGTAAGTATTATAGCCATGCATTAGGTTTTGTGAAATGACCCCGTTAATAAATTAAAAATATATTGTTGCAGTGATGTGTAATTGACATTGACATGCGAGATAGTTTATGCAGCCCCTGCATCTTGTATTTCTTGAAGTGAAGTCCCCTGCTCCCCTTCAGATTCTTTTAAATAACTTTTGAACTAGTACGGGCTGTGTTGAAATATGGTGACTTTTTGTATAATACCCATTAGAAATATTTTACCAAAACATTTTGATGCAACAACTTGGGTAAAAAGTCACGTATTTTAAAAAATGGCGTCATCAGTAAATCCATGATGTCACCAAATTTTATATCAAGAGTTGTTATATCGGAGGGGGGAGGGAGGGGGATGGTGCTACTCACCAACGGCAATTGAATCGTTTTTACTGTGTTGTACCAGCTTCAAACGCGCCAAGACTAGAAGATATTCTTTTTCCAGATCGTCCATCTCCACAATCACTGTCTTGTGTGCTTTTGGTCTCTTCAAGGCTGAATGATACACCTCTTCCCCATCTTCTTTTCGTTTGGGTGAGTGAGAATATTGTTGTTGGTGCTGCAAAGTGAAATTGAGGCTGGTAACGAAACTGGAGGGAAAATTAGTCTAGCCGATCAGAAACAAGGCGAGACTATGCATACTAAGCACGCTTAGATTATATATTTGCATAATTTCGTTCAGTGTTTTGTTAGTCCAAATAGTATGGATTTTTTTTTTAATATGCCTTCGCACGTACACGGAAAAAAATCAGGGGTTGCAGCGTTATCTGAATTTTTAGGGAGATGAACTTAGTAAAATAGCTTTTGTGAAGAGAACAACCATTTCACACATCTTTTCCATGGTGACGTAAGTTTAGACATATTTTCTTTTAGAATTTACGTTCAAGATATATGGCTGCCCTGGGTCCTGGATTTGAATATATAAAGAATTCACAAGGTTACGTCGGAGACTTATTTGCAGCTTATACGGTTAGCACATTTTTATCAAAGTAGTAGTCAAATCCATACCCGAGACGAGGAGACGCTTTGTGATTTTTCTTGCGGTCTTACTATCCATGAATATTTGGGATCTACCAATTTTAACGCTGTGATGGAAGCTAGATAACATTTAGCCTGAAAGAAAAACAAAATGCTTAAATGTTATAGCATTCTATAAATCTCGGACAAAAATAGTAGGCTCTAGTGGACGAACTTAGAAGGCACGATCTAGTAAGTGACCGGAAAATTTATGGATGGGGAAAACTAGCGAAAAATAGGCTTATAAGTGGCAGAAATGGTGCGTGTGCGACAGGGAGAAGTACGTGATAGAAGGTATCCGACGTTGAGTCCAATTTATGGAGAATTCGAAGTTTTATGGCCAGTCTTAGAAACAAAGAGAGTGTTAATTGAAGGCAGTAGACATCAAGGGATAACTTCAACAGATGCGTAGGCAAGGTAAAAGATCGTTCAAAATGCACTAGCCATGTGGTTATATCATCTACCGTGCGTTCATAAGTGAGAACGAACTTTCAAATTTCCCCCTCTGTTCACAGGTATTTCGTCCATTATCTTACTTCTTTGGACTAGCGTGTATTTTGAAATGCGTAGTTATTTATTTATACTATATAAGAAAAAAAAACTTTACGTGGAGCCAACAACGTTGAGGTTGAATTTGAACGTAACTTAATTTAAAAATGGAACTCTGCCGCTAAGAGTAGTTTAGGTTTCACAGAAAAAGCTTCAGATATTAAAACAGTGGAAAATGTAGTGGAAACCAGTTCATAAACGAGAAATTTGTATACCTGTTTCTGCAGCGACTTCAGGCCGTGCATTTCTGTACACAACCGACAGGCTTGTTCATACATAGTTGTGGAAGCTAGAAAAGAAGTTACGACCGTATTACACATGCATTATTAAAATGTCCTCCCTAATAATACATTCATTTACCGTGTGATTAAAAATTTGCAATAAAAGCCAGAAAAATAATAGGATACATACAAAACAACGACGACGACGACGACGACGACGACGACAACGACAACGACAACGACAACGACAACGACAACAACAACAACAACAACAACAACAACAACAACAACAATCACATCAATGAACACAAAATAAAATACCTTTTCGATAATCATTCTTCATAACATGGTAAGAATATAATAAATCATAATATTTATTCACTGTGATGTCCATCGTACGAGCTCTTATCTCAATAATATTCACCACCTGTGACAAACAAAAAACGATAAACTAAATCAACCGCGAAAGTCTCCACTATTTTTTTGGCAAACCTACACAGGCTAAGAATATATGCAGGCTATAAAAATGGAAATGACTTAAGTAGAAAAAATTATAGTAAAGTATTTACTACAGAGGATTTGTTTGACCAACAAAAGTTTTTCTTTTTTTTCTCCAGTTTTTGTTTTTCCCTATTTTTTCCTTGAGTTCCAAAGTCAAATACGAAAAACAAGACATTAAACATAAAATATACTTAAAACTCGCACACAAGGATCTCCTTGCGAGAGTTTAAAAATTGTACACTGGGATCTCCTTGTGAGAGTTCAAAAAAGGAACACTGGCATCTCCTTGTGAGAGCTCAAATATGGCACACTAGGATCTCCTTGCGAAAGTTTGAAGATTGCACAATTGTGAGAGCTTACAAATCTCCAATATCCTACCTCTTCTTCAAGGTTAACGTATGGATAGGAACAAATATCTTGGAACAGACCTCGTTCACATAACGTTATGATGAAGTATCGAAGACAATCATGTCGTCTAAATAAAACAATTCTTACTTACAATAGCAAATATATAAAACGGGTTTAGAACTTTTCTTGAATCTTCTCATAATGTCCACATAAAATCCAGAAAATAGATTTTAAGGCCAAAATCCCTCGTTTGCGATGACAGCAAAAAATTAAAAAGCATTTCAAAGATTAGTTGTTATAATGGACATGTCTCCAACATTTTTCTTAGAATTCCTGGAAGATCTTTATACTTTGTTCTTGGGAAGGTTACATTCCCCAAGAATAATGCTATGGTGAGACACTATTGACGGAGAAGGTTTTTTGGCTAAGGTTAATTTCCAGAAAAACTTAGAATATTTGCTTGGTAATATCCAAGAAGATTCCAGGACAAAAAAGTAGATTGTAGAATTTTTTAAGGATTTCCAGGTGGTCGCCATGCAATAAAAATGTCAGCAGAAAAATAGGTGAGATAAGAGAAATGGATTTGAAAGCAAGTACAGCTGAAAAAGACGAATCTAATTTAGCATAAAAAAACTATCACTATTATTTTTATTATTTAGTGACAGTTTTTATTGACAGACAGTTTGGTCCTTGTTTATTCTAAAGAAATCATGTTACTGTATCTTCACACGATACTTTCCAACTTGGGTTACTAAAAATCCTACCGAATTCTATCTGAGTTATGTATGATAGCTGCATAGGCTTCATTGTAATGTTCCAACTCCATGTGATTTTTAAATATAACAGACCATAACATTGGCTAAATAATAATTAAAACAAATATAAAAATCATATAAAATATAACACAAATACTCAATACTTTTGAATCATAGCTAAACTTTAAGAAAGATGACAGATCATTTTTCGTAACAGGATGTTCGCTCACCACACTCGGGTCATTCTTCTTTGCGATGGTTATTGCTGTTGATGCAGAAGATATAACAAAGTTCGGATACTCAAATTGTTCAAACAGTCTCATCACCTTGAAAACATAAACAAAATAATGCAGGAATAGAATGATGGTTGTAAGTAAGTTACATGCATATATTGTATATATTCTACACGTTTGAAATATCTGCTTCTAAAGCACTTGGTATACCAAGTAACATGAAGAAATTCCTAAAACTGGAAGAAATCCGATAAATGGCTCATGCTATCCAATTATCAAATTCAATTACAACAAGCCTGATTATAGGCCCTGTTAGGGCTTCCTATCACTAATTTGCCTGCACATGAATAAAAGGGTAAGAGTTTCCCTGTGCGTTTTTGTTACATTTTAAAAATTGTTGCCTTAGACAAAAATCTTGATTCATTTGCAGCTAATGTAGATAATATATTAAATGGTTCATGTTGTCAATAGTTTTGAAATGAACAATACACATTCTTTGTACGAAGTAGAAGTAAGTTTTTCCTTGATACTAAGCAATTCTTTTAAAGTTTTCAATTGAGATCAATTGGAATATATGCCAAACAAAAAACAAATAAAAAAGGGATATGAAAGGTGATTCAACTTACTTTGATGAAATAGTGTACTAATGATTCTTGTTTGTTTTCTTCGTCTCCTTCAAGCAGATTCATCAATAATGGTTCCTGCATGCCTATAAAATGAAATGTAACATTTGTTTTTTTATTTGGTTAAAATTTGAATTACAGTCAATTAAAACATATATCAAAACACGACAACAACAACAACAATATTCTTATATTCTTACTTATGCCTCTAGCTGCACTAATAAAATACTTTAAAGCTTTGTGAGGCTCATCGCTACCAAGATACGACTGGGCAATCAAGAAATCCTTTGTGCCTCTGTTAACCAAACACCATTCATCACACAAGTGCAAATATTCGTTCAGATGACAATACTGGCAGTGTGCAGCTAGATATTCTGGAAAATCTGAACTTTTTTCATTTAAAACCCATCTGATAGTTTCAGAGTTAAAGAATAAACAGAGAAAATGATCAGCATTATCCTAAAGAACAAGATTTCCTTAATAAAGTGATAAATAAACACTTCAAGGTTTTTTCCCTTCATATTTTGCCTGTTTTTTCCCTATAATTTGCAATTGCAAGGTTCTTAAGCACAGACACAAGCAAAATTTATATGTACAACCAGAGTAAATAAAACGTCTTCAAAACTTTATACAGAACTATTTGAAAATATTCACATTTGAAAAATTTTCGTTTAGTGAATATTCAAGGCTTTAAAGATTTTTAAAATTTTTGTTAAGATCCGGCACACACTCTGAAACAGCAATAATAAAATCTAAAAAGCCCTGTTTTTTTAAGAAACAGCTTCAGCAAAGAAAAAAATTTCTAAAAAAGTATTGGTTATAAACAGCGGGGGGAAAAAATCCACGACTTCAAAATAACACTTTGCACCAAAAGGATACATCTCGTTTAAGCATGCTCTTGTGATGAGTTTCGTCATTTCTAACGTCGAATAATCTCCTGGCTTCAGCATGTTTAGGTTGGTTTCTGTCAAATATCTTAAAGCATTTTGTATTCCAACATCTCTGATGAAACAGTAAAGCAGAGACAACGGTTCCTCTGTGTCTTCATCTGTTGCTATGATTGGAAGAACCTTTCCAGTATATACACACTCAGGGATCTCACTTAGTTTTACAACTTTATGGTCAACAGTAAGAAAGAGAAATTGTCAGGGTGTAATCCAGAAATTTAAAACCGTTGCCGTTAAATCAAAAATAGGAATTTCATTGAGGGGTTTTTTATATAAAATTGGGTTACAAGCCTCATATTTTCGTAAATAGTAGTTAGCTTTTACAATGAAATAGGAAATTCAAGATCAATGAAATTCAAGATCCATTCAAATTGGGAAATAGCAGTTTAATGGCTGACGACGCTGGATTACACCGTGATTGCATCTGGTACTTTATAGCATACACTTAACTTAGGTAAATAACTGTTTTTAAAATTATATAATAGGAGTACTTACGTATTTTCCTAGCTGTGTTTGACGCAGGACTTCGTTCGGTTAACTGAAGTGCAGCAAGATTGGTTAGGTTAATATCTCTAGAAAAAATACTTATCATTGGAGACTACTATTTTCAGAGATCTAATACGGAAAATGTTTTTGAAAGTGACACTTTAAAACAAAATACGTTCTGAAGAGAGAATCCATAGATTCACGAAAAAAGTTGTTTTTCATTTCCTTTGAAGATCAACTTAGAATCTAACCAACTTTAAATCTCTTTTAGAATGTACAAATGTTCTAGGAGCATAATGATGGTTTTTGAATGAATTAATTTGGTTACTTTCTACTATAGAACATGTAAACAAAATAAGAAAAAAAAACAACAGACATACAGCGTTGTTGGGTCGATATCTTCAAAGACTTTTTTCGTTGACCAATACACAGCATGATAGGCTCGTAGCATGTCATAACATGTACTTGATATGGGTGCACCAAATTCTTTCGCAACATTTAAACTTAACCCAATCTAATGGAAAACTTTACCAAGTTAAGATATTGTCAACAAAAAAACTATTCTATTTAAATCTGACATAGTTTGACTCATGTTAGGACTTGTCTGAACCCTATAACAGTCGTATCAGACGCTATAGTTTATTGTTTGTCTTCTTAAACTCACCTAAGCCTGATGGTCACAAGTTTGGAAGGACTTGTCCATTCAAAGGTCAGATATGCACCCCTCCCAAAACCGTAATTGTTAGAGATTTTTAATTATATAAAAATGTTTACTAGCTAGGCATTAGCCAGTGAAAAAATCCTATATCCTATATAATATAGACTAGTTGGTACCCTAGGTTGGTACCGTACAGATAAATCCGTCCTTTTTCGTTCCACCTAGCTTAGTCCATTCTGGCGTATCCGGAATACAAAATCATTCAAAGACAGATAATGAAAATTATATAGTTTTCCAATTAATTAATTATAGGGATATGGTAATAGGCTGAAGGTCTTGACTACACTCTCTTGAATAATTTCCCCATCCTAACCTTATGAACAAAGGTGACTTACTTTGCAGCTAATCTTTTCCATCAGTTTAAGCAAAACAAATAAGTCACGACATAAATGCATTCGATGAAATGCAGTGCTTGAAAGTATTTCAGTAATCATGTTTACACCATCTTTGCTGCATAAAAATTGAGTAGCATTTTGCGTAGGTGGTTCATCCATTTCTAAATAAAAACGATAACTCCTTCACGGTGCATGATGCTCTTATAATTACATTGAGAACGCAACAGTTTTTTTATCAGTAATATAAGTCATAGCTGTCTGTACTTTCGATTTTGTGCTTTATAATTCATAGCAAAATATCAAAACTGTATCATTACCTATTAAATAAAAAGTTTATTGCATTACTTTCTGTCCACTTTTCCTTAGTACTGTCTTATAAATGTACTTTTTCTTGAAACTGTACCTTTAAATCTTTGTTTTCCCTTTAACTTCTCACCAAACCAGTAGGCTACTATCATTGACTTTTTTGGTTTTGTGAATAAATAAAGTTGGTGTCATTTTACATAGTTACCTGATATATCGAGAGCTGTTGAACTTGGAAATTCAGAAACCTCTAAAGCAGTCAAGATAGTCTCTACTGCTTTCTGTGGGTTTTGAATATGCTTCAACCTGCACACAAAAGAATAAACAAACGTGTAACTTATAAATCCAAAAATAAATAAAATGTCTCTACCTAACAATGCTTACCTTGCTTCTATCGCACATAAATAATCACCTCTCTGTATTGGATCGCCAACCAACTGTTCGAAATCACTGTATCAAAGGAAAAATATTTAGGTGGGTAGGTAGATAAAATATAACAGCAAAATAACTTAGCCTAATTGACGTAATTATGTCCACAAAGACTGGAATGGGACAAAAAAAATTCATATAACCCAACAACAAAAAAGGCAAATTAAATGAAGTAAAATACCACAAGAAAGCCTTGTAGTGTAAAATTACAGCAATTTTTTCATGTTCTTTATTCGTAACAACAAGCTAGTGTATGATTATAACAACAGTTTCTCAATGATAAGCACTGTGAATGACTCCACCCCATGATTAAACTACTCCCATTGTACTCTTTAATTGATATAAAACAATAAGTAAAATACCAGGTAAAAACATTAATTCTCCTGCTCCTGTCAATTACAGTCAATCCTAAGTCATTTCAATAACACGAGAAAATACAATTAAAACAAAATTGGCAAAAAAACAATCAATTTCTCCTGCCCCTGTCTAGTCAACCCTAGGTCGTTTGGCTACCACTCCATTCCAGCTGGGCCGGCTGTATTTATTAACAGAAGGAGTATATAACAGGAGAAATAGGAATTACCAAATTTATTAACACATAAATTTCGCTTAATGGAAGTTCTCCTGTTTCTGCCAGATAACAACAAAAAATAAGTATTTTGTAATAAGAGCTACCAGTTCTTTTTTATTAAGAGACAAAACTCGACACAGTAATTCCAATATAAATTTTTACCTGCTGTTAGTGACTAGCACAGAAGCCATACAAGATAAAAACAATTTCACATCTTCATTTCCATTGAGATCTTTATCAATGCCAAGCATAACCTCTTGGCTGAACTAAAAAAAATGATGTTATGTCATGTGTACTGAATTGTGTCAGTTAAGGTAAAAGTTGGGAAAACAATTAATATTTTTGATTTAAATGTAGAATAACATATGAGGGTTAAGGAAAGATTTATCAAGCAAGTTCTTTTTTATCATGCAAGAACAACAAAAAATGTCAAGTACATTGAAAAAGTCATTAGTACCAGACTAATGACTTTTTCTGTATTTTTGTTCCATTTTTAAATATGCTAAAATCCATGTTATCCCAAACATGTTCTGCAGACAATGAAACCCCTGGTAGGTAAATTTTTACGTTTAGGTACATGACGTGATGATTTGATTTTTTACTCACTGACTTTATAATGTAATATAAGATGAATTTTTTTCTTATTCTGTTTAGAACAGACAGATTTGCAAAATATTTTTTTAAACACCAGTCTTTGCAAAATTTGTAATGTATATTTACTTTGTTATTTTTAATCACTTTTCCAGTGGGAATGTTTTAATTAAAAAATAGTTTAATTTAGTAATTAATAATTAATTTATTTAAAAATTCTTGTGACCGTTTACTTTCCT
The DNA here is from genome assembly GCA_030067915.1 of Hydractinia echinata. Classification (NCBI taxonomy): domain Eukaryota; kingdom Metazoa; phylum Cnidaria; class Hydrozoa; order Anthoathecata; family Hydractiniidae; genus Hydractinia; species Hydractinia echinata. The sequence goes on from JASGCC010000089.1 coordinate 874,744, forward strand.
TTATTTACCTCCCCTTTCAGGCCTGGAAATTTGGCGGAAACGATCGTGACGTTTCCGTGACGTTTCCGCCAATCAATGAAGACGATAAATCGTTTCCCTTGGACAATATTTCAAATTATCATAATTTTACTCACAATCTTATTCCTACTTTCGCCCTATTTCTTAAAGAGCAAGAATTTTCAACGATTCGAAAGTTTCGTGTTTCTGCATAGTGTTGACGGGTCTGACATTATGAATTAGTATACACGAAAATGACAGAGGTACAAAACACTGTGAGTGCATGAAAAAAATGCCCTGAGTAGTTGAAAAAAAAGGCCAGAATATTTTGAACACGAAGTATATTTCCAAACTTTCACTTGAAGCTCTTTTGTTGCTTTTGAGTGTTTTTAGATAATACAACTACCGTGGGTCATTATCCATTGATCTATGCTCAATGTTACCGTCGTTACCGTATCGTTTCCACAAAGTCTACTTCGCGAAAACGAAAAAACGTTTTGATCGTTTCCGTCAGCTTCAAATCACGGTAACGACAGGTGATTTCCCTAGACTCCACAAATTTCCAGGCCTGCCTTTTCTGACCAAGTAAATACCTCTTGAAACCAAAATTATGATTAGACCTCTACCTGTTCTGGAATAGTCTTCAGACATTCGACAACATACAGTATGTCTCTACTTAAAGCTCCATCTAAATATAACAATTTAACAATTAGCAAATTAAAAAATATAAAATTAGTTTCAAATTTTGTTTGTTTGTTAGCATTTCTACTGACAAATTTTATCATCAGATTAGTTAGAAATAGTGCATAAGATAACACCTTTTCTATTGCTTTGATTAACGTTTGTCTTGATTTGCTGTGGGTTTTAGCATAGTTGCATGTCTTGTGTGTAATTTCCAGGGCAAACAACAACAATCTGTGACATGTTTTATATGGTAATAAAAAGACCTTTCTGTTACTCTGACAGCTGTTACAGTAATAGACACCATATCATGCTACTTCAAACAAGGGTTTAATGTAGATGCATAATGCATGATAAACGTTTCTCCCACAACAAGTAGTTCATGCAAATACCAATTTTAATTTTAAAATCCTTCAAGCTTACCATCAAGATCCAATTCGTTTTCAATGTAAGATGTTACTCCTTCACATGTGTCAAGGTTTGTTAAGTATAGATGATCAACCCAATCCAAGCAATGCAGGTAGCCAAACATTTCCTGGAAATATATTGCAAGTGTTGCTTACACATTCTTGAAAGACAAAGCATAATTTAAGTGGCAAGGATATTAGAAGGGTTTTTATGTGATAAGACCTATCTCTTTGTTTATCTTTTCTTTTTAGGTTTTACACTAAAAACTATATTTTAAATTATCTATTGATGTGTGCTACCTCTGAAACATTAGTGAGAAAGTAACAAGAAGTAACGGTTGGCTCTTTTCCCCTTCAACCTTAACTAAGTTACATTGCCTTCTAGAGATATGTATAGCATTGCTCTCTAACTTGCTTTCCAGTTTAAAGAGACAGCTTTTTAGGACTGATGTCTTAGACCACTCAGCCATTTGTTCACAAGATGAATGGTCAATCCAGGCAACGATTTATCAACAACTAGTCGGTGGCACGTGGAAAAATCCATGGGTTCGCCCGTCCTTTTTAAAACGAATTGCGTGCGTCTCGCTACTTGCGGTACCATTTTGCGTGACAGACAGACGTATACGGGTATTATAATATAGATTATATTTAAAATGGACACCATTACAATAAACAATTTCCTATTTCGAACATTATTTCTTATTACTATGATGATGTTGAACAGTGGAACAAATACTCTCCAGTCATGCTGTTATTACTTATACTCATTTTTCGTTTAGCATACTTTAGAATGCTACTCAGAGTTATACTGTGAAATACAAAACTTGAGGGCAAATGCAGAGATTGAGCATGTATGCAATAAATTTTTTTTCAAGTATACAAAAAATTCAAAGCAATTGTTTTTCAAGTTGCTATTTTTAATAATGGTTTTCCAAACTGTTTAGTTTTGCTGCATAGCTCTGTCAAAGTAAGCCGTAAACCAATGAGTCATCAGATTTCTTCAACTGGCTTTCGTATTGGTCAGCTAATAAACCTTATACTTCCTCATTATACATATACAACGTTACAAAGTTATAACAATACCTGTCTAATGATAATTGGACTTGTGCAACCTTCATCCACATGTAATCCAAGCGGTGTCTCACGTGCCTGTAAAAAATAAAACAATCTCATCAGTGCAGAATGATGAATAATGTGTTAGGTTTAAAGGGGAAGTTCGGTCAAAAAATATATTTTCATAACCAATAGTCATAACAGAAAAAAAAAGAATACCATAATTCTTTTCAAGTAAAACCCTCTATTTTCTGAAATAATCTGTGTTAACCACGCGTAAAAAGACCTCCGTAGACTGACCCCTTTACAATTTTACGAAGGCTGGGTCGAGTTTGAATTATGATGTTTTTCAGTTCAAAAAGCGAAGTTCGGTGTTGGGGATTAGGTGTAATCATATGAAGAAGTATTGTCTATACATTTTTATTGTTTTAATATGCCAAACTGTGCTGCCATCGGCTGTACAAATCGAAGTAGCGATAATAAAAAGACAGAAAAAGATAAGGGGAGCGAGAAAAATAAGGAGGAAGAGAACGAAAAGCTAACAACAAAAGACGAAGATAATAATGAAAGAAAAATTTGGGTAGAAGAGCTTCAACAAAAATAGCAACATAATATAAAAAGAACTGGTACCTTGCCGAAAGATTCTGGATTTTATATTTGTTCTCTACATTTTGAACCTGAGTGCTTCAAAAAGATTTACGGATAAGCCTTTTTGTTAGCTACGTTTCACCAAACAGCCAAACATTTGCTTTTCTCGTATTTAGAAAAATGTCAAAAAATTATTATATTTCATTTCCATGTTCGCATTTTCTTTCCACAGCGCTGAATGTTTTTCTCACATCGAAAAAATCCTTCAAGAACATGCGCTTTCGTAAGACGGGGGTAATAAAATCTTTTATTTTAAATTAAATTTTTAGGCTGAGCCTCCTCTGCGAAAGAGGTACTGTTCCGACCTTCTTTCATTTTGCAAAACAATTATACAGTTTTAAGTTTCGATTTCTGAACACACGTTCTCATTCAATTTGTAAAGCTGAATAAACAAAACAACCATCGTTGTGTTTTTTTGTTAAATGTTTTTGGACAGTAGCAAATAATACCGAATAAAATATATGCGAAGGAGAGTTGAATGATTTTGAGATAAACTCATGTTACACAAAATATTTTGAGTGAAAGTTTTGTGTCAGTTAGGCATACTTTTTTATCAACGCGAAGACTAATATTTAATAGGAATATTCATTTGTATCCCTGTACGCTCTGCAGTGACCACCGCATGTATGTCATCATTTTCATCTTCGTTAGAACTTGAATCGCTTCGAATTAGATGCGTTGCTTACAAAACTAACACTGTGTTTTCAAAGAAGTAATTTGTTATAGATTTGAAAAGAAATGTAGCTAGAAACAAGTATTTTTTTCTAGTAAGCTATGTAGCCTGTGTTGTGAATCTTTCACGCGATGCAATGTTTTGAACTGAAAAACATCATACTTGAGTTAGAACCCAGCTTTTTTTTTTCCGACGCGCTTTTTTAAAAATGAAGCATTTTCAAGAAGTTTGTGTCAACATAACTGGCATTTCCAGAACTCTGAGTTTAATGAAATAAAGTTTTTCTGTTTTTATAAGTATAAATACGTGGAATTATAAAATAAAATAATTTTTTTTTTTTGACCGAACTTCCCCTTTAAGAACACCCATATTTTTTTGAGCATATTTTGATCAAGAAATAGTTACCTTTCTAAAATTTCAGTTGCAATTGGTGGCTAAGGAAACCTACATGTTTATTGGGTAAGGATTTTTGGATATTCAATTTTATAAGAGCATTGTATGATGTTAATTAATGTGGATTATGTATAAAATATAGACCATATTTGAAAGTAATATTAATTGAAAGGAGTGACATCATTTATTAATACCTTTGCTGGTACGATTAAAAACTTGTATAATTTTATTCCAACACCAACAAATTGTAATGAAATTTAAGATAACTTGCATTTCGTTAAATTGTATAAACAAGTCCAGTGAACACCTTTTTTTAAATCAGTAAACAAACTAAATCATTTCAAGTGCAAATACAGTGTGTGTAAATCAGAAAAAAAACAAATAAAAGAAGTGTAAACTAAAGATACACCATTTTTCAATGTGATGGTAAAACATATTATACCGTGTAACATTGTTATGCTTCAAACACATAAGAGTGAGTACTACTAGTATTATATATTTTGGTTTTCATGTTTGAATCAGGGAAAGAAGTGTTAAATGTTGGATTGACTTTTAGAACACTTTTCAATTTGTGATTGTTTATGGATTTATATATTTTTGTAACATTTTTACGGGACTGCAACAAAAACTAGAATAATTACGGAGAATAAATTCAAGACAGAATTGCACATGCACCCATTCGAACAAAAAGAGTATTATTTAAGTTTAAGGAGTTTGTTTTTTAAGAGTTACTTATAATTATTATGCAACACTCATGTAAGTTTAATAATGCTGGTACTTTACAAAATAAAATAATAAGAAACATTTTGTACATGGTTTGGCTGTTGAAGATGTCCTTATATTTTTTTAGTCTATTTCAGAAAGTTCAAAATGCTTGAAAGTGTCATGCTGGTGAGAAATGCATGTTATTTAGTCAGTAAATTTTATGTGAAATCTTTCATAAAAGAAGAAATTGGGTTCAAATCTGTTAATAATAATCCATACCTGCCTACATTGTTGAACAAATGAGTAAAATCGTGACCAACATTGATGTTGTAATTCCTGATACTCAGTTGGTGATAACTCACGATCAACCATATTTTTTTCAATCTGTGGCAAACAAGGGAAGATTATTTTAATCAATAAAACTTCATTTTTTAAACAAAATTAAACATCTGGTGGTCTAATATAATGACATAACACAAATTACTATTTTTACAGCAAGAATCGCCATTAGGTAAAATATCTCTCAACCAACAGTTTTGTTGTGTTGATAAAAACACGACAACTCTATACCTCCAAATCCAGTATTTGCAAGACACTTTCTTTAATAGCAGGTAAATCACATGTTTCATCAGGTAAAAAGTCTTCCCCAATATCGATTGTCTTCGTGAAAACCTAAACATGCAATATGAATGACCACAACAAAACCTAAAGCTGTGTTGCCATTATGGCATAGATATCTACAACTACAAAGGCGTGCTTTCATTTGAATTTTCTAGCATATAGTGTGAGTAGAGTCAAGTAACAATACTTTCCTCCATGTGGAAATAGCAGTGTGTTGAATCATTGGATTAGATTTTTATATTCCTACTTATTTTCAGCTTTTGTTGTGTCTATGCATGATGTGTTGTTCAATACAACTCTGGCTGTATACTGCAGTACCACAATTATTGGGCGGTATTTTTCCAAATTGTCACTATTATACTCTTTTATAATTGGTACATTGAACAATGCCTTAATCTAGAAGTGGGTATAGCTTTTACTTGAAGAGCTTTCATAATTGACTGTTTGTTATATGCTCCAGGTGTGAAAAGATTTTCCAAGTAGACTTCCTGAAATAACAAGAACAGTGAGTTGAAGAGTCAGGTTTAAGAAATTGAAAATGTACACTACACATCAAATCCACAGAAGCAGGGTTGGTGTGGCATGTTGTTGTGTTACACAGTACTCTCATATACTCATATGTTTTCACAAAAGGGTTAAAAGTTTGACAAACAAGCATCCCCCGTCATGTATTATGCACCAAGAGTACATGCAATTGAATTTTGACATTCACTTAGAAATTTTTAGTAAATATAACTTTTATTTGTTGGTTTTATAAGTTAAACTCAATTAACCAATCTTTTTTCCTTGATATTGAAAAGGTAAACATTTGACATTGTGAATTACCACTTTAGTAAGCGTGCAATAATAAAATAATATCTTTGCATGTGATCATCTCACACCATAAAAACCTTCTGGCATGGTTAACAAATAAATCAAGTCATCCATTAATCTAAACATTTACCAACATGTGTGTCACATCTACCATATTGATTGTTTTATCAATCTCTAGGACTGTGTAATTAAAGGACCACAGAAAGTACCTTCAGTCTTATCTAAAATCTGAACAATTAAGCAGAAAGCTTTATTTTCTTAATTTAACAAAATTTCTTAATTATTTCATGAAAAGATCAGAAACTTTCTTCCTGGTGTTTGTTTAACGATGCGATTTTTGTAGCGAACAAAAATGTTTTTTTTATTTACATATTTTGCAACATAAAACAGCTAACTTGTGTTTAGAAAGATCATTTTCTTCATTGGAAAAACCTTTAAAAAAGATTGTAAAGTTAGTTTGACAGCTTCAAGTGAGGATTTTTAAAACATAACATCAATTATCATCATCATCATCATCATTCTCGGCTTAACGTCCGTTTTCCATGCTAGCATGGGTTGGACGGGGTATATTAATGACCCTCTTCCAATCTGATCTAGACTGTGTTAGATCTAAACTCAACTTCCTCTGTATCAAGTCTGTCCTTATAACCTCATGCCAAGTCTTTCTCGGTCTGCCTCTGGGCTTTGCCCCAGGAACTATCAAGTCTCTACACTTTCTTACCCAATTATCCTCCTCCATTCTTTCCAAGTGCCCCAGCCAATTCAATCTTCTTATCTGGATAACATCTTTAATTCTACGGATACTTAGCCTGCTTCTTAGCTCATCTGAACTCTTTCTGTCTCTCAGACTGACGTTACACATCCACCTAACCATTCTCATATCATTCCTTTCTAAACGGTCAAGATCTTCCTGCTTCACTGCCCATGTCTCACTACCGTACAACATAACACTTCTTACACAGGCCTCATACAACCTATCTTTTACCTCAATTGACAAGACTCTGCTAGTCAACAAAGGCAGTAACACTCTGAACTTTTTCCAAGCAGAACCTATCCTGCAAGTAACACTTCTTCCAACACCCCCTTTACTGCCTAACATATCACCTAAGTAACAGAAGTTCTCAACTATCTCTAACGAGCCACTGTTGTACATCATTAAAGCTGGAAGTACTTCATTCTCTATAATCTCACCTTTGCAACGCTTGCATACAAACTGAATGTCAGCTCTTAACCTTCCACCAATACTACTGCAGTTCTTATGTACCCAATGCTTGCAAGTCTGACAAAAAATTGAGTTACTACCAACCCCTTTCCTGCAAACTCCACAAGGCCACTTTCCAACTACAAGGTCACACTTGGCTGCAATGCTACTAATCATGACTTTAGACTTTGCTGTGTTCACCCTTAGCCCTTTCTCTTCTAGTCCTTTCTTCCACTTCTCAAACTTTTCAACTAATTCTTCCATCGACTCCGCTATGAGAACCAAATCATCTGCATACAATAACTCCCATGGACAACCTGTTCTGAACTCCATCGACAGCGCTTCTAAGACTAGAACAAACAACAAAGGACTAAGTACAGAACCCTGATGTACACCAACATTTACACTAAATTCATCACTAAGTGAATCTTTAATCCTGACACGACTTCTAGCATTGCTGTACATAGACTGTACCATCGTAACTAGCCACTGATCCACACCTAATTTTCTCATAGCCCACCAAATAACTTTACGTGGCACTCTATCAAAAGCTTTCTCTAAATCTACAAAGGCAAAATAGAGATTCTTTCTCTTTCCTAAATACTTTTCCTGAAGCTGTCTGAGTAAAAATATTGCATCGTGTAGTGCCACGCCCTGGAACAAAACCAAATTGCATCTTATCTATATCAATTCTTTCTCTAAGTAACTTATCAATCACTCTTTCAATAACTTTCATTACTTTATCAACCAACTTCAAACCTCTATAGTTACCTCTTTCTAATGCATCACCCTTGCCCTTGAAATTATGACTGAGAGACATTGTGAAATTAGTTAGAGAGTGTAAAGGATCGCACAACATCATTATTCCTTCTAGGGAGGCCTGCATAGTAATAATGTGCATAGCTAACAAACAAAAATCATAAATATTTTTTTACCTTTGCGTCTTGAAACATTGGAATAAAAATTTCATTTTTTTCTGGCCTTTTTACATGTGCAACATGCCAACCTCTCTCGAAATTTTTGCCTCTAAAAAGGCAACAAATTTAATAAACAGGGTAACCAGACACATTATTCAAAAGACTTTTTCTATATTCCCTTGGCAGACACTTTTCTCTCCTGATTCTGTATAAACATTAGATGAATACTGAAAACACTAACCCTTCAACAGGAGCATATGAAACTGAATGCTCTCCATCTGACGTGCTCCATAATGCCCATAAATATTGATTTGTAAGGTACAGGTCTTGAATGTTGTTCTAAAAAAATAAGAACTATACTAAATTCCTAATTGCCAAGATTTAAACCCTGCAAACTTTGAGTTATGCTACATGCTTGCAAAATTTTGCTGGACAACATGTATAATTAGCTTAATGTATTCAGAGTTGCCACATGTTAATGTCCTTTGCTTGGCTTGACACAGCATATACAGCTAAAAATAATGTTGAGCTCTTCAAAAATTGTTTCTAGTTTTTTTTTAATTTTTTAAAACGCTCTCTTTTCTCTCAAAATATTCATATTTAAAGATTTTAAGATTTAATTATGTCATATTAAGGAACAGTAAAATTTGACAGTAATTTTAGACCTGCGCATGTGAATCAAACAATTTCAACTTCAAACAATTACTGCACTTGTTTCCAAGTCCACAGCCTCTTAACATTTTACTGACAATAATTCAGGATCTGGAAAAGTAAACATATGGAGCATATTCAAGCTTGTGCACTCTATGAGTAAGTACAAAACATATTATAGCATCTTGTTAGTATGGACAATTGTGATGCTCTCTAGGAAAATCAACCACTTCTCTTTTCGCATTAAAAAATACGAAATACGGAAATTTCGTATTAAAAAATACGGATTTCGTATTTTAAAATACGCGTATTTTTAAAAATACGAAATACGAATTTTCGTATTTTTAAAAATACGAAATTCTATTTTTAAAGATAGAACCAACGAAATTCTATTTTTAAAAATAGAATTTCGTATTTTTAAAACTATTAGTGTATCAAGTGAGTGGTTGAATAAACTGAATAGAAAAATTACTCAATTTTACAAGTTTGTTTTTAATAGGTTTTAAATTGGCTCAATGATTTCACAGGGACATTTTCTCGTCATTTTAGAATGATATACGGCAACTTTAAAGCTTCACAGGAAAGTTTTCTCGTCATTTTAGAACGAAATACGGCAACTTTAAAGCTTCGCAGGGACGTTTTCTCGTCATTTTAGAAGGAAATACGTCAACTTTATAGCTTCGCAGAGACGTTTTCTCGTCATTTTAGAACGAAATACGGCAACTGTAGAGCTTCGTAGGCATATTTTTTCGTTATTTTATAACGAAATACGGCAACTTTAAAGCTTCGCAGGGACGTTTTCTCGTCATTTTAGAATGAAATACGCCAACTTTATAGCTACGCAGAGACGTTTTCTCGTCATTTTAGAACGAAAAACGGCAACTGTAGAGCTTCGCAGGCACATTTTTTCGTCATTTTAGAACGAAATACGGCAACTGTAGAGCTTCGCAGGCACATTTTCTCGTTATTTAATAACGAAATACGGCAACCTTAAAGTTTTGCAGGCACATTTTCTCGTCATTTTAGAACGAAATACGGCAACCTTAGAGCTTCGCAGGGACGTTTTCTCGTCATTTTAGAACGAAATACGGCAACTGTAGAGCTTCGCAGGCACATTTTCTCGTTATATAATAACGAAATACGGCAACCTTAAAGTTTTGCAGGCACATTTTCTCGTCATTTTAGAACGAAATACGGCAACCTTAGAGCTTCGCAGGGACGTTTTCTCGTCATTTTAGAACGAAATACGGCAACTTTAGAGCTTCGCAGGCACATTTTCTCGTTATTTAATAACGAAATACGACAACTTTAGAGATTCTCAGGGACGTTTTCTCGTCATTTTAGAATGAAATACGGCAACTTTAGAGCTTCGCAGAGATGTTTTCTCGTCATTTTAGAATGAAATACGGCAACTTTGAAGCATCGCAGGAACGTTTTCTCGTCATTTTAAAATGAAATACGGCAACTTTAAAGCTTTGCAGAGATGTTTTTTCGTTATTTTAGAATGAAATAGGGCAACTTTGAAGCCTCGCAGGGACGTTTTCTCGTCATTTAAGAATGAAATAAGGCAACTTAAGACCTTTGCAGGGACGTTTTCTCGTCATTTTAGAATGAAATACGGCAACTTAAGAGCTTCGCAGGGATGTTTTCTCGTCATTTTAGAACGAAATACGGCAACTGTAGAGCTTCGCAGGCACATTTTCTCGTTATTTAATAACGAAATACGGCAACTTTAGAGCTTCGTAGGGACGTTTTCTCGTCATTTTAGAATGAAATATGGCAACTTTAGAGCTTCGCAGAGATGTTTTCTCGTTTCATTTTTTGTATTAAATTATATAATCATTTTGTGAAAAAAAATTAAAACATTTAATTCGTTTCATAATACGATTATGAGACGATGTAAAAAAAATAATGAAACGATTCCTATATAATGAAAATCGTTTCAATTCAAAAATGAAAAGATCTCGGAGACGATCCCTTACTTTTTTTATGTTTTCGAATTTTAAATCACAGCGTATTTTTAGAAATGCGTATTTTTAGAAATACGTATTTTTTTATACGAATTTCGTATTTTCAAAAATACGAAATCCGTATTAAAAAATACGCGTATTTTTAAATACCAATTCCGTATTTTTTGAAAATACGAAATACGGTTTTTAAAAAAATATGCGTATTTTTAAATACGCAATTCGTATTTTTAAAAATACGAAATGCGGAATTCTATTGTTTTAAAAATACGAATTAAAAATAGAAGCGGTCGATTTTCCTAGAGAGCATCACAATTAGAAAAGCTTGGTTTTCTATATGTTTACATGAAACAGAACTTCATGTTCAGCCATTTTTTGCTTTCGTTTTGGTTCAAATTTTGCTTTGCAAAAAAGCAACCAAGAGTTTCTTGATCTTTCATGTTTTTTGTTGAATAACTATCATTTTACAGTTGGACGCATACTAACAGCTTTTGAAGAAGATAAATAGTACCAAACTTACAAATTCTGAGAAGAAATTTGAGATATGCATTAAAACGACATCCTTCTGTTCCTTGAAAACTTCCAAAATGATAAACTATCATAAATAGAAAGATATAAATCTAATACAAGGAAATAATTAGGAAAACATTATTAACCTTAGAACAGTTTTTTACAAGTCTTTTAAAGAAGCAGTCTTACCATTATAGCGTGCGTGGTCACCACGTTACCACACAAGCTTGAAACAGAATTAGGTGTGCTGTTTTGAGGTCTTAATAGCATGTGTAAAACCAAGATCACACATGCAGAACTTTATTTCTTGTAGGTTAACTAATTAGATAATTTAAAATCACACGCCTACACACCGTAAAAACAATTTTGCGTGTGCAAGTAGTCGGACACCTGACCTTTTACTCATTGACAGGCTGCAAATTTTATCCATTATAGTAACAGGAGTAACGAACTGAAATTTCTTCTTGTGAGTTTTTAAAAAAAATTTCACTTACAGTAAAGTTAATGCAAACAAACAACAAAGTCTAACCTGTGAATTATATGCCAGACAACAATGAGCTGCTAGCACCAATTGTCTTGTAGTTTGATTTCGCGCTTTCTTTAATGTCAACAAGCCAACTAAAGATTCAAATTATTTACTTATAAAATTATTAGTTTGTCAGTATTTGACAATAAAAGGAATTTAAGTATAACATGAATTTTATAGAAAAGAAATATAAATATTCTCTCCATCCAGCTTTGTGTTGAATGTGAAAGCACAAGATTAAGTTTCCATTTCTGGTGCTAGTGTGACAACAATTGAAATAATTCAATAATTTTATCTTGTTGAAGATATTATTTCGACGTTTCGGGAGAAGGATCTCCAGAAACATCGCCTACTAAACTATCATGTTCAAGAAATGATAAACTTTCCACAGTAATTTTATCTTGCATTACAAACCGTGCATGTAACATTGACTTACCTGAATCTGTTTGTAAATCAGGTTTATCTGGAATCAGTGGGATGAGATCTTTTGTTGTAACACAATTTTGACCCTAAGTTTCCAACCAAAATAAATTAAGTATACAGTCAGATAGTAAAGAACGTCAATTCATTTTATGAGGTCTTTGTGTAAAAGCTTTAATTCTATATGTTTACCAGGTGACATTATGATGGCAAAAAAAAAACTTTTTAGCATACAAAATGCTGTGGTGAAACAAAAGGACGGAATCTGCTGAATGCCAATGTGATTTAAAATTTATGTGGCTGGCCCAACTAATTTCAAATCAAATGTTTTCAGGCGGAACCACAAAGGCAGTTTTAGAGTGTTTAAGGCTCCCATTTTAAGCTACAGAAATCTTTGATATTTCTGCCCAACTAGATAAGTGCATTGACGGACCGAACTCACAATCTTTCGGACATGAGTCAGGCACTCTACCAACTGAGTTACCAACCTTCACCAACCTCTTCTGATGACTGGGTATTTACCTGGCTCTGGTATGCCCAGAGTGATACCAAATGGAGGTGCCCATATACAATTAATAGGATAAATGACAAGTTGAAAACCAAATATTTTCACAATCATACACAGCTGTTTGGTGACTATAGTCTATATATATCTATATAATAATACAGAGAATGTGTGTGTGTGTGTGTGTTTGTCTGTCTGTAACAGGCAAAGTAGATTATATTTTTTACAGTTTTCTTTAAAAGCGTCTGTCATACATCCCCTATGAAAATGTTCTGTATTTTATAAACGCTTTGTTTACGATTATAATTGGCTAGAAAAAATCATGTGTTAAAATAAAGTAATTTCATTATTTGGGAATTTTATTGCATGCTAAATTAAATTTACCGTGAGGAGTGCTTTGTTATAAATTATTGTCCAGGCAATGTCACTGGCAATTAACTGTTTGTGTCTTTTAAATGAAATTGACAACAAATCATTTTGTGATAAGAAGCATACAAAACATTTTAAATGCTTTTGAGTGGATTCCTCAACGGGATTTCGTTTAAAACGTTTTTTTTCAACGTTCTTAATGAAATTATCAACAAACCTTATTGTGATAAGAAGCACACTAATTTCAGTGGATTCTTCCACGGGTTTTAATAACTAGTATTTAAATATTAAGGCTTCAACTTTAGCATACCTTGATGTCCCAAACTCTTATTTTTATATCTTTACATATGGTTATGGCATAAACATCATCCTCATTGAAGCTGTGTATAACCAGTGATTCCACACCCATCCAGGAATCATCTCCTCTATAAAAATATGCCAAAAAAAATTAAATACAGTAATTTTTTTAATTAATTTCCTACACAAGACAATACTTAACACTTAAAACACCAGGTCTGAATGTTTTTGTATTTCTATAACATTCTTGCAGGTGCTGATACAGGAATTATTTTGGGCGTCAGTAGTCCCTTTATAGCCATCTATTTGTTTTTTGGCATGTGTTTATTTGTTCTGTTTGCACGGCGAGTTGTTTGAAACAGTATGCAAAAAATACATACATCAGGCCTATCATTAAGAGGCGAGCGATCGCTCTCGCGTGCGCAACGGCGCTCCCAATTCTAAGACATGAGATAATTGCTGAGCCATTAATTGCTCCCCCAGTTCTACAAAAAATTAGCTAGCTGAGCGATCTTGATTTTCAAACGTGTTACTTTATTCGGAGAAACTTTCGCGAGTCCAAAAACTCGCGAAATTTTTTGGATAAATTTTCACGAATCTACAAATTGAAAATTTTTCGCGAGATAAACTTTCGCGACATCTGAAATTGGAAAGTTTCGGCGAGATAAACTTTCGCGATTCGTGATTTTGAACTTATCTTTTATGTTCTTATAAAAAATGATGTAATTTTTTTTCTAATAGTATGTAAAAATTTCTATTTACAAATTGATCATTGTCAAAATCACAAAACAGATCAAACATATTTCTAAGCTTGTCTTCTTCCGGCTCCCACGCATCGTCGTCATCATCTTCTTCGCCAGTAACTCGGTTATAAGCAAACATACATTTGAACATCATCGCTTTTGTTTATTTCTAAGTTTATTCCAACCTTGTTTTCAGCGCAAGTTGTATCTTTTTTAAACGGGAGGGTGAGTGAAAAAATAACTTTTAAAACCAGCAAATTTTTTAAAATTTTTAGTGGATCTTTGGCACAGCGATACGGGAAAAAAAACGATATGTGAAAACAAAGAAGAGAAAAAAAACAACCTAATGGGTGCTTATGGACCGCCACCCATCTATACAGGAGCTTATGGACCGCCTCCTGCTCATCTAAACTTTTTTAAAACATATTTTTAGTTATACTCGTTAATATGTTGACGATTTCAAGAAAAAAGGTTAAAGCTGCAAAACACTTTATTTAATTTTTTATTTGTTTGTTTTGTACTGTGTATTTATTTGAAACTAAACAAGTGTTGTGTTGCGTAAAAAAATATTACATAAAACTATGATGAGCAGAAAGTGAGTATTTTTTGCACTCATGTGCAGCACTCCGTCACGTTAATACAATAATAGAATTTTCAATAGAACATATTTCCACAAGAGAGGTAGCTAAAATAGAATACAGGTGGCGGGTTTTAAAAAACTTGTTTAAGTGTCTATCAAGTTTTCCACATTCGTGATGTCTTCAGCACAGAAAAATATAAAGGGAAACAAAATTCAGTTATCCACTTTTATGAAATGGGGGGTTGATGAGGTAATCGGATACAAAACTGTAGAAGAAAATGGCAGTCAATTAGTAAACTTTTTGTGGTGTAAATTATGTGCAAAAAACAAGCCTGCTATTCTACAACACTCGAACTGTAGAGGACCGGTTAAAGAATACGTTTTAAGTTATATCGATGGGACAGCTTTTGTAAAGAAACACTCGGTCATGCGACATATTTCAGGCGAAGGCCATAACATAGCTTTAGCGTGTGAAAAAAGTAAACCAAAGGTAGTTAGATTACCATCAGTCTTGAGTGTAAAACAGGGAGGAAGCACCAACAAGGTTCGTTTTTGTTAAATATTATGTGTTCCTTCTATATTAATTTCTTAGTTGTTTGATGCCACATAAACATTTTAGTGTGTTGGTAAATTTTTCTTTATTTCTCAATTCGAACGGACATGTCCCCTACCTCTGACAGTTGTATTTACCATTTCAATCCCTTAGGTTAAATGCTGTAAAGATAATGGCATCAAAATGATTGAAAGAAAGGAAGATGGTCGTTCTGGAAAAGAGTTTGTTCACTGTATTGCAGAGGCTGTGAGGGAAAAATGTGCGGTTCTACTTGCCAGTGGACATTTTATGTCAATATTAACAGACGGGAGTCAGGCTAGAAAAACGGGTAGGGAAAAGGAACTTGTTCTAGTACGAACTGAACGAAATGGACTCCCAGTTTATGTTGTAGCTAGTTTGTTGGAGGTAGCTAGGTTTGGAGGAGGTGACGCTGATTCAATTGTGGCAGGGATAAACAGCATTTTTAGAACTGAAGGTGGACCATTTTTTATAGACGAGGAGAGCTACACAAACAAGATTGTAAGTTGTACTGCAGACGGAGCTAGTGTTAATTTCGGGAGGTACAAGGGCGTTTTAACGCGAATGAGGGATCAAGGTCGTCCATGGATGCTATTGGTTCACTGCGCTAATCACAGAATCGAACTAGATGTGAAAGAAGCGTTTAATGTTAGCCAGTTAAATGACATAGCTACTTTCTACTCAACTAATTTTTATTTATTAAGGAGTAGTGGGAAACTAAAATCGGGAGTGCAAGCATGTGCAAACGCCCAAGGGATTGCCTACTATGCTTTATCAAAAATCACTGGTACAAGATTTGTAGGTCATCGCCGACGTGGTTTTAAGAGTTTGCTTGAGTCATGGCCAGCATATATTACAGCATATGAAAATTTCATAGCTGACAACAAAGGAAGTATTGCTACAACGAAAGCGAAAGTTTCCGGTTTATTGAAAAAGTTTAAAAGTTATGAATTTCTCCTAACAGTTTCAATTTACCTCGATATGCTGGATATAATTGTTCCTGCTTCGAAAATGTTCGAATCAAATGATCTAATGCCTTATATGGTCAATTCAATTATTGAAGAAACCACATTAGAACTCGACAGAAAAATTGATGAGATAGGAAGTGATAAGGTATCAAGTTAGTGAGACACAGGGGGACAAAAGTTGGTGGAGTGCGGCATTAGAAGGGAAGTTTATTAAAGCCGGCGAGAAGCGAAAGAAGGATCAAACATTGGTCACAATCAAATTTCAAACAAGTGTCATAAACCAAGAACGATCGTTGGATGTCATACGCACATTAAAAAAAATTATGCGAATCTTTAATCAAGGTACTGAAAGAAAGATTTTTTGATTATGAAAGAGACAATAGTTTGTACGAGTGTATGAAGTTCATGGACCAGCAATATTGGAAGTCAGGAAAAGATTTTGGTTACAAGGAAATAAATCACCTCTTTAATCACTTTAAGAAACCTTTACTAAATGCCGGATTTAACATGGAAAGATCTTTGGTTGAATGGAAAAAATTTAAGATTTATGTAACAGCTCATTACAAGAGCATGGGAGTATGGGATATGTGGAAATCTGTTTTAACTTATAAGCGAGAGACATTTCCAAATATAAGTGTTCTTGTATCTCTAATTTTAAGCATATCTGGTTCAAACTCCAGCATCGAACGGTGCTTTAGTACCATAACCAGCGTGCTTTCCGATCGACGACTTTCAATGGCTCATGACACGTTGGAAAACTCACTAATTATTTTTGGTAATGATAAAACGTGGACAAAGGACGAGCGGATTGGAATTATTGAAAGAGCAAAGGCGATATATATGTCAAAAAGGAGACGAATAACGGTAGAAACGTCTTCCCTTGTCCACGAGAATTTCTCTACGCCGGATGATAACATAAGCGAGGATAGCTCCAGCATTGATGAAAGCTGGGATAGCAATGACGAGCTATTTGAAGAACTTTAAAAGAACAGTCTTTCTGTAGTATATATTTTTGTTGATGTTTTTTTGTAGGTAGCAAATAAAAACCTGAAAAAAAGTATTTAATACGGCAGTAATGAATAACCCACAAGTAGATTAAAAGCGAGTCAACATATATACACCAGATTTTTGTCTAACTTATTTCAGCTGAGATAAAGGTTGTTTAAACCTTCAGTCTCGGGACTTTAGCGTTTAAATCTTGCCCTGACTTTATTTTTTCGAAATTTTTCGTAATTTCTGTATTATTAGAACTCGTGCAAACAAAGTTATTATAGCTTGGGGCGCGCGATTTATCGCTCGGGGCCTCTTTTCTTATTGATAGGCCTGATACATTAAAATATGCATGTCGTATTTGTCTATGTTCTTGCATAAAAATATCACAGTTCTATATAGCTAAAACCCTGAAATTATTGTAATAATAATATTGTAATATTGTAATAATTTTCATTTAATAATTATCTATCTATTTTGTGCTCACAAAACGATATAGTGAAGGCCAAATTAACCTGGATCAGCTCCCTTCGTGGGTATCAAGTAACTTGAATCAACAGTGCAGCACTAAAATTCATTGAGACAATGAATTCTATTTATTTGTTTATTAAAATTTAGTAGCATGGGTCCATGTAATTCTTCAAGTTTGTAAAACAAATAACAAAAAAAGCTATATATAAATTTTTTTTATGAGAAAAAGCATTTTGCAAATCAAGATCACGCTAACAATGTTGTTAAAACAACTGCAATAAATTGACCACAATAAGCATGTAAGGTATTATACATACCTAACAAAAGAAGGAACAAGACCAGTCCATAAGCGCTGCATCACACCAGTCTCTTTCAGCTCAATACAACTGCAGAAGTCTAAACAATCAAATAAGAAAGAAAAAAATTGGATTGGTATACAATTTACTGTACAACAACAAAAAAAAAAGAACATGACATTAAAATCAATTAACGTAAAACAACTGGTTACTTTCAAAAGCGTCAAAACAAATATATTTAATTTGATAGAAGACTAGCAACAATGCCTCCACTGTTAGGTAAAAAAAATACTGTCTCATTTTATTCACAAAAAGGAGATACTACTTGCATGGGTTTCTTTGAACATGGTCATTTATTGGGCTAAAACCACAAACAGGTGATGCACTTGTTCACCTTTTTGTACCAACTTCTAATAATTCATGATGACCCTAACTACCAATGGTAGTAAAACAGCAGGTTTGTCATAGTAACACAACATTGTTTTGCCATTGTGAAATGTCAAAATGTAAGAAATAAATTGGTTGATATAATTGTCTAAAAGAATGCTAAGCTTTTTTTATAGTAACGAAAACAGAGCATTAATTTCAATAACTAGCCGGTGGCCTGTGGATAAATTCATGGTTTGCCTGTCCTTTATTTACTGAATGTTGTGTTTTTTGCTACTGATGTTAGCATTTTGCGTGACAGACAGACGTGTTTGGGTATTATTATAGAGATTGTAAAAATGCTGTGCAAAGATTTACCTTGACCAAATAATCACATGCAAATGATCATATTTAATTTATGTATAAGGCATTGATTACCTACCTGGGGTGTCTTCAAGTTTGGCAACAAGAAGGGACTTTGCATCTGTAACCAGACCAAAATAAACATCTCCTGTATGCGTTGCAGTAGCATCGAACTGATGACAAGGCTGTGTCAAGGAGAACTGCCTAATGTTTTGTTTTAATTTCACTTCTGCATCATTGAAGACAGACGGTAAAGAAACGTTCATCCCACTCGGAAGAATAAATCCCTAGGTGAAAAATATGATGCTCAATTTTAATTCTACGTACTTCTACATTTTATTGCTAAGTTAATAATGGTACTTTGGGATAAAACTACGATGACACAGAGGAGTCGTGTATCAACAAAGTTGGACAGAGTAATTCTCATGTCCAGTTTAACTACACGGAATACAATATATTTCCAGTTTAACCTAGCATTGTTTCAACTTTCAGTTCTCTTTGTTATGTTATTTTTCGTGACAAAAACATTTAAAATCTATATTCTACAGTAAGATTTCATTGTAAAAAGACTTTAAACTAACTAACTTTAAATAAAAAAAAAGGTTTAAAGGGAACCCAAGGTATAAAATGATGTGGGACTTATATTATAGAGCTTAAGAAGTTGGCTAACAAGTCTTTTTAAATTTTTTAAAAAGCTCTTTTCGTTCTCAAGATATTCACATTTAAAGAATTTCAGATTTAATTATGCTGCATAAATTATGATGTCATATTTAAGTAATAGCAAATTTTGACATTTTCTGTCACCAGTAATTTTAGACCTGTTAAGGGATGTGCATTCAAACTTTATCAAACCAAAGATATTATAAAGGTGAATTTATTAACATAAAATTTTTGGCCAAAATGACACTTGTTTGCTCATCCCAGGCCTCTTAAATTTTTTCCAATGACCCAATAACTCAGGCTCTACAACTTGGTTTGGGATAAAATTTTCTGGGTAAGCTTGTATAGGCCCTATATGTTTACTCACAAAATTTGAATGTAAACCGACATGCAGATCCCAAGTTATGGTCGTCAACCAAAAATTAAGAGGCCTGGGACGAGCAAATAAGTGTCATTTTGGCAAAAAATTTATGTTAATCAATTCACCGTTAAAATATCTCTGCATTGATAAAGTTTGAATGCACACCCCTTAACAGGTCTAAAATTACTGGTGACAAAAAATGTCAAAATTTGCTATTTATATTACTTAAATATGACATCATAATTTATGCAGCATAATTAAAACTGAAATTCTTTAAGGATACGGTAACCCCCTTTAGGGTCATTTTTTTTTTAAATTATTTTTTTTAATTTTGATTCTTTGGCATATTTTGCTGATATTTTTTTAAAAAAAATCAAAAATATTTATGGTTAAGAGGGATAAAATGAGGAAAAATCTTTTTTATTTTTTAGTGTTTTCAATAGTGTGCTCAAAGTTTAAAATTCCTTAAATATATTTAATCTGTATGATAATTAAAGAGAGTTATGCAGAACGAATAAAAAATTGCATCTCTACATTAACATAGGAAACGTTCACACTTTAATAATCTATACAAATTTATTATTAGTTATTATCTATGCCTTTTTAATTTATTTATTTTCGCTTTTATCCTGTTATGTTATGTTATCCTGTTGTCTGTTTAACAATAACAAGACCCAAAGTTCTGCAAAAACACTTTACCTTTAATTTTTAATAAAATATTCATGAGTTATTAATTACTCATAAACATTCCGTCATCATGATTTTTGCAGGTAAAAGCAAAGATCTTTGATTTGCTTTTTCTTGAAATAAAATTTTCAGTGGTAACGGTATATATTGTCGTCGAACACTCCCCTCCATCTTGTTGAAATTGTACGAAAACAAGTTTGTTGCGATAATTATATCTTTGGCTACAGAACTTTGCTTTTTCTAATGCAGAAAGTGAGGAATATCGAGTTATTGATCTATCATGCTTAAAAATAGATAAATTAGTCATAAACAGCTATTGTAACACAAAATATGCTATATTTTAGGAACCACGTGTTGTTTTGAGTAAAAAAAGCAAATTTTTTTAAAGCTGAAAAGAGCTTCGCAACCATATGTTTTTCAATGAACAAAAATTTTACTGAGGGGAGTGTTCGACAAAATAAACTGGAAGGGTGAATTTTTGTATATAATTTTTTTTCTCCTTTTTGGATTTTTTTTATGGAAATATTTTATCATCACTCTAGAGATAATTTATTTGGCTTTCAGAATACAGTACTGTGAAAAGGTTTGTTAACATCGTGGTTCGTGTTTATTTCGTGTTACGCACGAACCACGATAGCCCACGATGCATATTTTTTTAACAATCGTGGACCTCAAGATCATGTTTCGTGGACTACACGAACAAAAATTAAACATTACACTGTGGTGTCCACGATAGATAACTTCTATTGTAAAACAACAAAGACCGTATTAGTTTATCAATTAAATCAAAAACCGACGGCAAAAAAAAAATTAACACTTTAATTCGTTGTCATAAAGCTATAGTTACATAATAGATTTTAATCGTTCGTGAATCAAAATGCGATGTAAAAAAACATTTCTATCGCCGCTTTTCGTTTATAAACTTTTAAAGTGCGATCTAAAAAAACATTTCTATCGCCGCTTTTCGTTTTTAAACTTTTAAAATGCGATCTAAAAAACATTTCTATTGTCGCTTTTCGCTTATAAACTTTTAAAATGCGATCTAAAAGAGCATTTCTATCGCCGCTATTCGTTTTTAAACTTTTAAAATGCGATCTAAAAAAACATTTCTATCGCCGCTTTTCGTTTATAAACTTTTTTAAAATGTGATCTAAAAAAACATTTCTATCGCCGCTTTTCGTTTATAAACTTTTAAAATGCGATCTTAAAAAACATTTCTATCGCCGCTTTTCGTTTTTAAACTTTTAAAATGCGATCTAAAAAAAAAATTCTATCGGCGCAGACAAATTTAACTTTTCTACACAAATGACATTTCGTAAAAATACAATCGCGTCCATGACGAAAAAGTATACACCAAGCAAAAACTACGAATATGCTTTTTTAACTTGATAAAACCTGAAACAAACAAATTAACTTTAATGAAAGACTTTTTTGAAAAGAAAAAAAATTAAATTATACTGGCTATAAAAATCGTGGAGCTCGCGAAAATAATCGTGAGACACACGATCCTTTGTGGAGATAATAATATTAGCGTGGTGGCCACGATAGAATGTTTGAATGTTTGTTATACATAAAGACCACGATTTTATCGTGGTTCGTGTGCACCACGCTCGTTACACGAACACGATGTTAACAAACCTTTTCACAGTACTGTATATATATTTGTTAGGGTTAATATAGCGAGCAGAGGAGATATTTTAAATATACTGAGTATGTGTCTCAGGGGGTTTACCGATCCTTAAATGTGAATATCTTGAGAACGAAAAGAGGTTTTTAAAAAATTTAAAAAGACTTGTTAGCCATTTTTTTAAGCTCTATAATATAAGTTCAAGATCATTTTATACCTTGGGTTCCCTTTAACCTTATAAGATTTAGATAGACATCTATTCATCCATCTAGTCATTCAGTTAAATTTGTGTCTTGTACCTACAGAACACATTGCATTGCATGTTGTTTTAAATGCACTCCATGTAGTTGCTCATAGGAAAACGTTATCAAAACAATTTAAAAAAAGGAGAGCTACTGTCAGCATCTAAAATTATCTATTTTGGTGTATTGTAAGATGACATGTTAATGTTACTTTTATTTGATATATGCAAATCAGACTCTGACAAGTCGACAATCGAAATCATTTCTTCATAACTTACGTATTTCCCATGATTAGGGTGGACCAATGATAATTGAAAGACAGTTTTCGTTGTAGCAATAAACAAACACAAGCTCTGCTCGGATTCATTAATAACAACATTTGGTAAGATGATTTCACCAGGTATTGAAATAACCAATTTATTTCCAAACAAGTTAAAATCCAAACTAGATTCATACAGCTCAACAACATTCTCTGCAACTTTCCTAACAATCAAAGAAGAAAAAAATTAACTTTCTTAAGTTAGTCCTAGTGGATTATTTCCATAGGGAGCCACCAAACACAAAACAAGTATAAAACGTTAATTCGCCTTATCACAATCAAAAATAGTAAATAACTTGACATTCTGAGAAAATTAAAAAGAAAAGTATTCAAAACAAAAATTAGCCTTTCCCTATTAGAACTCACAAAAACGTTGCCCACATAGAAGTCTTTTTGGTTGAAATCTTTGTTGACCAAGGGAAGTGTGAACCTGTTTTATGGGCTTTTCTAGTCAGTGACGTTTCTTTCCAAGAAAGGTAAAAACTTGTTTTCTGTCTTTTTAGTTTCTTTTAAGTTTCCTATTTGCTTTATAAGCCGTTGCTAAGTAGTTGAAGTTTGGTATAAGGACATGTTCAAACAGACTATAAATGGTCATGTCATGGATCTTCCTAGTTTAGTTGATGTATTAATTCTTATTTTTTGAGTATATATTTTTCTTTTTTATAACATAAAAGCTTTTCAAGTAAAGATTAAAGTAGGGTTGTGGCTCCGAGGGGGAGACTTGTCCTCCCCTTCAAAACAATTATGCTTCCTACAAGGCTTTCTAGGGAATTTAAATGATCAAATTAGTTTATCTTGTTATTTTGGTGAAAAGATATGTCATTGAGGTTTGTATTGAAAAAACGAGGTTTTACAATTTGATTAATAAGAAAGCACCTGTCTGATAAATAAAATTGCCCGCCTTAAACTAAGATAATCTTGTTTGTGTAAGCGATTTGCTAATTTTTCCATGCCTTTAACATGCCTGTTCAAAAGTTAACACATTTCAATGTTAGGCTGGAGAGGATGACATTGACATGATTGAAGTGTGCATTGTTTAATAATCTAATATATAGGTTCTTTTTCTAGCAAGAAGCTATTGTTGTTCAAATTGTTCAAAAGTTGTTTCCTGCCTTTTTTTGGAGAG
This sequence comes from Hydractinia echinata, assembly GCA_030067915.1. NCBI lineage: Eukaryota > Metazoa > Cnidaria > Hydrozoa > Anthoathecata > Hydractiniidae > Hydractinia > Hydractinia echinata. The sequence goes on from JASGCC010000089.1 coordinate 898,468, forward strand.
TATTTAAGAATCACTTGAGAATATTTAGCCGCATTTTTTAAGAATTATTAACAATCATAAGGCTTGGGTTGATTTATGTAATTCTTATAAAAACAAAACAGTGCACATGATTATCTGCTCATCAACTAGAAAGGATACCTGTCTCTCTTCCCTGCTTTCACTATTGCCCTGTATTTTTGTTTTGTTTTTTACGCTCTCTAAAATTATGCGAATGTTTAGAAACAATGACATGAAATTTAAGTGGCTAATATTTTTGAATTTGAAGACAGTTGTAAATTTGAATGTCAACTGTCAAGGTGGGTTGTTCTAAACTCTCTTTTTTCCCTTCTCTCATAAAACATATCAAAAAGGGAAAAATGATGAGTTTAGTTCACTAGACTACTCATCAACTGGCTCTGGTGCTGATATAGAAACTCCACTCACTACATAAACTTTATGTTTTTGAATATACACCATTCCATAAAACAAATTGGCAAAAATACCAGTGAGCAAGGTGAGTATTTGTGTGAATTAACAAAGAAGACCTGTGGAGGAGATCGTGACAATGAAATCTTCATTTTGTGTTGTATACAAATCAATGGAATTAAAGCATTTTTACTAAAAGATAATTTTATCTAACAAAGATGCAGCAAACCACTGGTAAAACCCTATACACAGCACTTGACAATGAATAAACTCTCAATATTCTCACAGATGCGGTTCCATGTGATACTGTTCTAACAAATCGCGGATCAGTATGCAGCTTATTAAAACAGCAACCATTATAAACAGGGGTAAGCATGCCGTCTATGTAATAAAACCTGTATTCTCCCAGTCAGCAAATGTCACGTGATACTTTAAACCGATTACAGGTCCATATTTTATAGGGTAGCCATTATGATTTGAGGGTAAACAGGCTGCTCATGCGGTAAGCTCTTCATAAATAGGGGCTGGTTTTTTCATAGAATCCTTGTTTTCTAACTTCAAACCTGACATATTGTGTAGTTTTAGGTGAGTTTTTGCTGGTTTAGCTTTAGTTTAATTTAGATACTTGTAGTTCTTTTTTAATCAAAACTTCCTTTGTGGGAGTTTGACCATAAAACATGTTTTCCCTGAACGGAAAGTTGTACCACACTGAGAAAATAAATTCAAGACTAGGGATTATTTAAGAATCTTTCTTTTCTGATTTTAAATCTTTAATATGTTTGAGATAAGCTAGTTAATGGGATACATTTTAAGCGCATGTGCTTGCATTCTACTTTGAAAGGTTTGACTGTGAAAAGTCCAAGTTTTACCCCATTCAATATGAGATAGATAGATAGATGTGCATATTTTACATGGCTAGCCTCACAAATATCGAGGGATATACCCTGTCTATTATTTCCAGGAGGGGCCATGGCTTAGATGGAGAGTCCTAGAGTATTTAATGCTCATTTTGAGCCACGCAGACCCAATTAGAGCCTGTGCTTTACTAGACAACTCCCGGCAACATCCAACGGCCCACACAGTGTGCCATCTTCCCAATTTCCCTCACATGGCTTGGGTTAACCCGGGGTTATGGTAACATTCACTCGCCCATGTTGAATCGCCGTCAAGAGGAATCGAACCCCGGTCTCCCGCACAGAGTACGAGAGCTATAACCACTAATCTACGGCGCCACTTGGCGCCACACACTTGTTCTATGAGCATAGAACAATATCATGTGACAAGTCCAAATGGTTACAGGGTTGATTTGACACTGTTGTCTAAAAAGCCAGATTTCTGTATAACTAGATAGCTCAAATAGCAGTTCTAAAACCGTCCTTATGTGAGGCTAAGCCACAATCCATACATTTTTTTGGCCCACTTACCATATTATTCGTCTATTTCTAGTAATTTTTGATTGAATCTCGTAGGAAAATCCTCCAGCAGTATCTGGAAATAGCTTCTCTTCGTTTTCAACAACAGAGATACCATCATGTGGAGTACTTAAGGATATAAAATTGCTTCCACGTGAACACTGACTAAACGAAAGTTCTTCAAACGAACCAGCCATTTTACTTTATTTTTATTTCTCCCGCTCTGACAGAACCGTACGTCTCCTGGGCACTAAGTTGCGAAACTAATTTTATAAACACAACGCGAGAAAAAGATACAGGAAAAGTACCAGAAAGAAGACTGAGCAAAATAGTTAGTTCGGCTTTAAAATAATTTAAAAGCCACCAAAATAAAGAGCATCATTGTATGTTTCAGAAGGGCAGAAGCTTGGAGGTTTTCTAGAAAATTAAAAGGGCCAGGCCGGAACCGCTGGCCTGATCGCTCTCGACTCTTACATAACCGGTACCGATATTGCTCGGAATTTATGTCATAAAATGGTGTCTTTGGTGGTGAACTTCACTTAAATTCATCCCCTCTTTAAAACTCTTATTTCTATCTGTAGGTGATCGTTATTTCTTGAATAATATAGCTACAAAGTAAGGATATACTTCTTTTAACTTTAAGGCTTCACTATGACCTGGGTTACATATTATAATTCTTAATAGATATTATCTTTAAGCCTCCCTCTCTGGTGTTGGTTTTGTCCAGCCACCCTCCTGCTATTTCCACTCCTCAACCCCTTGCCTTCCTTTTTTTGAACACCTTTTTCCAGGTTTTTCTAGTTGTTTCTATATTTATTGATTTATTTTTACTAGGTCTTAAAAAAAAACAATTCTTTTTACTGAGAAAAAAATGCTGGCTTTTTGTGACATTTTTCATTAGTCCGAGTTAAATAACTAAACACCAGCATAGAAATGTTAATGATGTACAAAAAATACTTGTATAAAATCGCCATTATATATTTACCAGTCAGGGACAACCACAATTTAGAGATAGTATATATTAGGATAGTATATACTGTTCTGCCCAATCTTATTAGGACACTGCCCAATCTTTGGACATATAAATGCCCAGTCTTAAGACTGGACGGCCAGTCTTAAGACTGGGCAGGGCGTCACAAGATTGGGCAGGAGACCATGTTAGGCCCATCTCCAGACACCTTTTAGATTTTAAAGAAGGGATGTGCCACACAAGCTCTGTTGTTTGCAAGACCTAACAAAAATGGCGCCGTAGATTAGTGGTTATAGCTCTCGTACTCTGTGTGGGAGGCCGGGGTTCGATTCCTCTTGACGGCGATTCAACATGGGCGAGTGAATGTTACCATAGCCCCGGGTTAACCCAAGCCATGTGAGGGAAATTGGGAAGATGGCACACTGTGTGGGCTGTTGGATGTTGCCGGGAGTTGTCTAGTAGAGCGCTGGCTCTAATTGGGTCTGCGTAGCTCAAAATGAGCATTAAATACTCCAGGACTCTCCATCTAAGCCATGGCCCCTCCTGGAAATAATAGACAGGGTATATCCCTCAATATTTGTGAGGCTAGCCATGTAAAATATGCACATCTATCTATCTATCTAACATTCTCAGGCACATTAAAAATTATATTTGGGGTATGTACACAAAAAACGAATTTGCTGGTACTGTTAAATTGATGGGCTAAATAGGTGTAGCTAGCACATAATTATACATTTAAAATTTTTATACAGTTTGTAGTAGCCAAATTTTAAAAATAAAATGTTTATATATGAATAATCAGATAAATCGTATTCAACCACATTATTAGTTAGCTAGTTGATAACTTCATTGAATGAGAAGTTTAGCTAACTAGCTAGCTTTAGCCAGCTAATATGGTTGAATAGTTTACATGGTATAATTTTTTGGTCCTTTGATTTGCCAAGAAAAGTTTCAATTTAAAGTTCCTTTTAAGAGAGGTACAGTCTAAAATTTTCATTGTTCTCTTTGACTTCCACAATTGTTCTAAGATTGGACATGTACGTCCATAGATAGGGCAGTCCAGTCTTAAGACTGGCCAGCCATTTGTCACTGTCCGAAGATTGGCCTGGCCAAGATTGGGCAGAACAATACCTTAGATAGATAGATAGATAGATAGATAGATGTGCATATTTTACATGGCTAGCCTCACAAATATCGAGGGATATACCCTGTCTATTATTTTCAGGAGGGGCCATGGCTTAGATGGAGAGTCCTAGAGTATTTAATGCTCATTTTGAGCAACGCAGACCCGATTAGTAGGGCCCACGCTCTACTAGACAACTCCCGGCAACATCCAACGGCCCACACAGTGTGCCATCTCCCCAATTTCCCTCACATGGCTTGGGTTAACCCGGGGCTATGGTAACATTCACTCGCCCATGTTGAATCGCCGTCAAGAGGAATCGAACCCTGGTCTCCCGCACAGAGTACGAAAGCTATAACCACTAATCTACGGCGCCTTAGTTAGGACATTTTTCATAGACTACTTTCAGGAGATCATCTACTATTTAGGAGATTCATTTTCTTCTTTTATGAGCATCTAGTTGCGTCACTTTTTTTTGGAGTTTAGTTGCTCATTAGGTAATCTATGTTTGAGTAAAATTTTGTACAGTTTGCTTTGCGGGATTAAAATGTTTTTGTCAAAAGTCTTCAGATCGGTTTACCATAGGTGAGGTAGAGATGATTTAGGTTATGTGCAGCGTGTTAAAAATATCCTGCAGGAAATTTAGCCCTTTTTAAGAAGCAACCTTGGCAAAAGGAAGGAGCCGTAACAAGAGACATACATTCTAAATCAAAACAAACTAAGCACTATCTTCTGACAGTGCAAATAATAAAGAAAAATCTATTTGGGCCATCAAAAGAAGGTTTTATAGAATGTTGTTTAGAAAAACCAGATAGAATGTTGTTTAGAAAAACCAGTAAAACACTTAATAAAAGACATGCTCTGGCAAAGTTTGTGAAATACAAGTGAATTAGTTTTTAATATTAAAAAAAGCAGATAGAGACTCTGCTTTTGGGTTGTAGACCATAAGGTTTCATCTCTATTATCAGCAAATTGGCAATTAGGGGAAAGGAGGGTTGCTGAAGGCATATTTCCTGAATTTTTATGGAAGAAGTTGACAATGCAGGTCATATTAAATGACAAATTGACAAATTAAAAGAAAAAAACACACTACAAATCCTACCATTCTATAATGTATCAAAAAGAAGTCCACAATATACTCCCTTAAAGTTCTCATCTGCACGACACAGCAGGCAAGACCTTGAGTTTCCTGTACTGTTTTGATTCTTGTGAAACTGTGTCCGTGACAAGTTTTTTCAAAGCTTGCCTATAAAGGTGCGAAAAAGAATTATAATGCCTATAAGAATGCCATTGTGTAAATTGAGAACACGATTTTGATTTTTCTGCCATTGCGAATAATGTTTTCCCTCTATAAATCAAGTTTACAATAGGAACTTCTAAAAATCTTTTTCATTGCCAAATTTTCTAGATTCCCTATGCTAGTGTCAATTATTTCCACCTGTTTCCAAGTTATAAGTAAACTACAATATCTTCACTAACTTTAAAAATACTACTGACATCAATCTTTGTAATAATGTTTTACCAGTGATAAACAAAAAAGACTTATATATTTTTCAGAATAATTAATATAAGAAAAACGAGCCGACTTAGTCACATGGAGTTACTGGAACCTTGTGTTGTACTCTGATTCTCAGGCTTGGCCATTAGTTTTTGTTGTGAGTGTGGCAAATCGCACGACTAGAAGTGCGATTTGTCCCCCATTGTTTTAAAGCCTCTAAACTTACTTTTTCCTTCCATCTTTATTTCCTTTGCCAGGCCTTGCCATAAATCGCAAGTATACTTGCGTAAATGTTTATTACCAGAGCATTAAATTGTTTGCGTAAATATTAATAAAAAATTAACGATTTTTACTGATTCTACGCTAGAAGTACTTCCATTACTTTGTGCAACACACAAAGTAACAGCTATTTTAAGGGGTGGGGGGAGTTCACAGAGCAAGCTCCATGAGTACTATCTGTAAAGGTAAAAATTAAAACTAAATCCATGCACAATCAACAAAATCTTACAACAAGCATGTAGGGACGTGTTTTTCCGTAACGAAAGTATAATAAAAAAAATTACATAAAATCTATTTAATAAGAATTGTTTTTTACGCAGTCAATATATTTTGCAATTAGTTAGAATTATCATAACGGAGTAGGGTGTTACGACAAGCGAGAATTTGATGGAAAACACAGCAGCAGCGGTATTGATGAAATATCAAAGTGAGAATTGCCTAGCTACCCTGCTAATTGACTAGCTACCCTGCTAATTGACTAGCTACCCTGTTCTTTGGTAATTTTTCGTATGTAATTTATCTTTTCTTTTAGTGGGCTTAAAATTAAGATTAAAAAATGATAAATGCAATGTATATAAATAAAGAAATTATCATGACAAGGCTTAATTCTATGAGACAATTACCGAGAACTGCAGATAGGTGGTAGATTTGTACAGTTACCTTGTCCTATATCTGATCATACAAGCGTTGGTTAACATAATAAAAAATAATGAAATTTTCCCATGTGTTTTTTAATATCTTTTCCTAACAAGAAACTGTGATGTAATTCCCTTGGCCTAATATAAAGGGCATTGTATACACAGGCATTGTATACACAATTTCAAATGAGGATATGCCATTTTTTGCTGCAAGGTCGGGCAAATTGGACATTCCCAGAGAAACTGTCTTGAGACATTTAGATTTAAAGATTTCCATCTGACCTTATGATGTAATTGCTTATAATGTAATAAGATAGTCAGTATAAATTTACTTTGGACTTTTTGCTTCTGATGATATTTCATTCTGCAATGTGGAAAGCATAGCTGTATGAAGCTTTTAAATTGCTGAAGTTTAAAAGTAGAGCAACTAAAACCACAGTAATTGGGTATCAAAAAATTATCAAATAATTTTTCTTCATTTATTTTAATAGATATATAAATTTAATTACAGCGTTGCCATGCCTACTAAGCAGATTTTCTTGTAGAGGTTTTTCAAAAATCTTGATTTTAGTTGTATGTTTTTATTTTTAAAATAGGCACAGCAGTTCTCACCTTAAAATAAGAAAATGTTCTGAAATCTCCTCATTTTTTGTATGAAAATATTATCATCTTCTCAAAAAAGGTTAAGAATTCTCATCACAAGCCTCATCTTTAAAAAGAGTGGCAGCCTAGCAGGGTGGCCACTCTCCTAAATAACCTAAAACACTTTTTAAAATCTCTTACCTAATCTAAAACCTAAAATTTGGACCCAAATTATTGATTTTTTCTAAAATCTCTTGAAATTGTTAATGATGACACTCATTTTTATTTTCGAATAGTAACTTTTTGTTATTGTGTTTTTCAAAGAATTTTCACTCAATTAAAGCAAAAAGAAGCTTAGGGACGACATTTAATTTCAACAACATTTCTACAAAAAATTTCTCCTTATTTTGACAAGTATCCACAACAAATTGCAACCCAACATTCAGCTACTTGGTATTTTCTCCAAGTATTACCTAGAGCAAAATAAATTGTGTCTTTTTAAAGAACAAAAGCAGCGTCTAGAAGTTTTCAGTAATAGCATACAAGTGAGGCGAAATTCAGCCTTCCCTATTCATGTAAGCAATTGCGAATGCCGATGTGTTAAAAAAGCAGGCAGGCAAATAACATATCAAGTAGCAATTTTGTGCTGACCTAAATAAATCTGAATCAGAAAGGCTGAAATTATAGATCAGATTTGAACTGTTTTCTATTTTGTTGTCTGTCATACTCCATAATTTAGATTTTGTCTGCCTCAAGATTATACATTATAGATGTATGTTAGATTATGTATATTTTCAATAACTATACCCATAAAAACTAACCTGTTTTTTTAACTTAATTGTGAATATTTTCCTGTACACAAAGTGTAATATTTAAATGTTGCAGCTTTCTCTTAAAATAAGCACTATGATTGATTATATGTGAGGTCAATCTGTTCTTCCTGTTTGCTTGTTAATATCCTCAATGAAAGTAATGTAGAAACATGTAATGTAAAGTTCAGTGGACTTGTATATCCAAAACTTATAATTTATTGTTTTTGTTCTGTAAAGTAAACAATATTCAACTTGTGCTCCTTGCGGGAGTACTTGTATATACTTTTAATATATTAATATTTCCTGTGTAGGAGGGCTTTGTGTACGTTGTGATTATAGATATGTTTTTAATTCATAAACATGTAGAAACCTTTTTTTAAAGGGCTCCTATGGAAGTTTAATAATGTTCTGTTTATCCAAAAAAAGTTTAAATAATTTTAAAATCTAAAGAAAATTTTAGAAACATTTTTAATACCTATTTTAATGAAAATTAGGATTACTCTATTTTTTTTTAGTTTCTTTTATTTATTTTTGGGAATTTGTTGCAGTTATTTATTTATGCTAACGTTGTTTTTTTTATCTAAAATTTACGTGTTTTATTTCTTCAAGTTATGTCAAATTTGACATGACAAAAGTATTTAATGAATGTGAAAAAGCTTCTTTGTTTGTTGACATGATATCAAGTTGAATTTATTTTTGTTTTTTTTAGAGTTAGAGTAATAGTAAAGCAACATTATGATCGTGTCCATCGTCATCATGAAGTAAAAAACGAAATGGAAAGTTTAATTTCACAGTGAGTTATAGATATATGCACAAATAAAAACGTGGATAAGATGTCCACCTACGAAACACCACCACCTGATTTGGCGACACAGTTTCGAAGAATTTTATCCATACACAAAGAACGTAGAAGCCCTGTTGTAAGTTTTCTTTAGGACTAACAATTTGCCTCTGTTCATGTAAGTTTACTTGAAATTATTTGTGGCTATCACAGCTATTATTCAAACTATGCAGCTCTTTAGTTTGACTCGCTGGATAATTTATTCTGTAGTGTAAAATATTTCAAAACACTCTCTGAACATGAGTCCTATCATATGACCTGCATAATAAAATAGTATCAAATGACCTTCATAATAATAAAACTAACTATTGTAGTCACTGCTAAATTAATTTGTGATCTGTTATGGTTTTAAGTTTAATTTTCATTTTGCAGGGTTAAAAATACTTTGAAATACCTAAAAATAGGTACAGAAAAATGCTGTGAGATTTCAAGAGTTCTTTCAGTTCAGCAATTTTCAACTAAATCTATGTTGGCGAAAAATTGGAATATATTTTGTGTTGCGATTGCACGCTTCTATACACAAACAGCAGCTAAATTAATAGAGGAAATGAGAGCAAAACCTCTGCAAGTCAAGTTACATCCAACTGAAAAAATATTCTGCAGCAAATATTTACTCACAGGAATTGAGAATTTTCGTTAACACATTAGCCATTGCTGTTGTTGACACTATTTAGAAAGGCTGGCCATTGATAACCACTTTTGTTGTAATTAGTTTTGTTTGCCATATCCTAACTGACCCAAACAAAATGTAATCAACAATGATTAATGAATTGTATCAAACTTTACCAAAGAATGGCCTTTGCACTTCACTTTTTCCTAATTTTTATAATTTGGAAATGCATGTGCAGACATTAAATTGAGTGTGTAATAATTTTTTTTTCATCATGGTTAAAAATAATTTCTTTTTGCTTCTAAGTTGACCATAAAAATCTGCTCACCAAGCAATCCAAATTCTTTTCCATAACTTGGATTACAGCAAACAAGTAATTACATAAGGGCAGTTCAAATGTTTTGTCTGCTATCAGTTTATTAGTTGTTGTTATATTAGTTTTATTAGTTTTATTAGTTGTAAGTGAAAATGAGCAAAATGTATTTTGAATATGTTTTAAAGTTAAGCTATAATGTGAATCAATCATACAATCTCAAAAAAAATTGATATTATGATTTAAAACTATTAGGCACTGATAAATATTGATTGAGTTTTCCATGATTTTGGGACACATTTTGTGGTTTAGAGAAGAAAAAGAAAATGTTTTAGCTAAATATTTAGCTTTTATTCAAGAAAAAAATTCGCAAACATGTTCTAGTTTTCACTTATCTTTGTATAAGAAATATAAAGATAAACACACTTGAAGCACAATGGGTTTGGTTTTTAGTTTGTAAAACGCACTAAAAATATTTTAGGTTTTTTATTTAAACTACAGATAAACCACAGTGGGCACCAAGCTTTAATAGACTAGTCCGCCAGGGTAATGTCAAATTTTTAAATCATCTTGGTCAATAAAATGAGTCCATCCGTTCATCAAAATGTACAGCTTAACCATGATTATGTTTGCAGTAAAAACAAAGGCAGGGCTGCTCCATGCTCCATATTAAGAGGAGGAAACAAATTTAATTTTAATCAATAGTATTTCTGGTTTGGGTATTAATTAAATTAGGGAGAGATTTTTTTCCAATTAAGATTATTTTGTGCATCATGGTAGAGCAGATATATGTACAATTTGTTTGTAAAGAATGAAGAGTTTCCACAAAAGGAAATTATAATTTTTGCCACCTGGACAAACCGTTGCCATAGCTTTGGGGGAAAATGTTCTAGACTAATCGTTATCTAAAAGTTTGCCTTGTCAAAACTTTGTATTTTTAATGGCATCTGTTTTAATAGAATTACTTATTAACCTGTAGTCATTTGTTCATCACATCGTATAAATTTGGTGCGTATTTGTGTACCTTATTAAATCAAGCCTAGTATTAAAAACTCTGCCTAGATGAATTGCCAATGTTTACAAATGTGTATGGAACTTTCCTGATTTTGTTACATGCAAAGACATTCTTGTAAAAAGTAGTACCACATAGGGTAAAATGGCTATTATTGAAATTCATAAAGATATTTTGGAAGAACAAAAGGCACTGAAATTAATTGTTTTAAACTAATTTCCTAAATTTTCTTTTTTTTTTAAAGTTCCACCAATTTTAAGTGAACATTCGCTTTTAATAAATGGATTTATTTAACTTCTGTTGTCTGTTGTGTACATTTTTATACCTACAGGAATGAGTGAGCCATGTCCATTGTTCTCATTGCAAAATGAAAACATTACATCGCATGGAAAGGGGTTTATACTTAGGGATTAACCCTTAATCTTTTTCTGAATCATCACCCCTTTTACTTTGGTATATAAGAATTTCTTTTTCTGCTGAGGAAAAAAAAGAATTTGATCTATAATTTTTTGGAGCTGATCTTCTAAGTGTTCCCGCTTTTCTACAATAAGAATTGAAATGATTTTGTCAACATTGTAGACATAATACTTATTTACTATGATTAATTAATACTGTCTTTTTTGTTTATTCTGTCAATGATGTTCCAACTTAGGTAGAAATTTTCACAAAACTAAGTCAAATCAAATTTCCATCATGATTTGTCAATTTAACCATCTAGCAAATTAAGTTCTTCAAATCGGCCTTGCGTAAAGTTGAATCCTCACAAAATGTTTTAAATTCAGGCATCCACGAAGATTAAAGTGATGTTATCAACGCAGCTATAAATGAAGCAGAAACTGGATTCAGGCTTACTAATACAGTAATCTGTCAAACAAAAGTTTCTCTGACAAATTTTTTTTTCCTATCTACAAAATTATTTGCTGCAAATTTTTTACCCAAGGGTCAAATTAATTACCTCAAACATTTGTTCCATTACTTCAGTTTTCCAGATTCAAGGTACATGTTGTGTTTAAGAAATATAAAGTTTTTTAGGTTGTCCATTGTAGTTGCACTTCCATTTGTTTAAAATTACAAATGTAATTTTGTGGTTTATTTAAAAGTTCTGGTTGGTTACTGAGCCCAATTCTAAAGTTCATTTTTAATTTTTTAATTTTTAATTTTTTGTTGCTGTTAACCTGTTTTGTTAGTGACGTTCAATCTGTACATTAAAATTTGTGGTTCTTCTGCTAATATCCTTTAGTAGCAAAAGATTTCAAATATCTTTATGAAATTTTTATTTATCTTGTCGGGGGTAAATGATTTAACAACATTTGGTGTTGGCCAGTTTTAATTAGTGTTGTTGAATACCAACCTTCTATTTTTGTATAAACTTCTGTGTTTGTATGCAACAGTTCTAAATTAGTGTCAATTCTGAATGTTTGTAAAGAAAACTGATCTGTGATTAAATACATCTTAATCTAGGATGTCGACATTATCTATGGCCATTTACGCGAAATACAAGCTATTTCACAATTACCTGAGTCATCTGTTCGGCAAATGGCAGAGAATGCTCGTTATCAGATCCATGAATCAAATGAAACCATGTATATGTAAGTTTTTTTTTGCTTTTTTTTCAATAGACACAACAAACTTTATATTAGGTGTTTGAAGGAACATGTAAATTCTTGGTTATAAGGTACTGCAGTGAAATAATTAGTTCATTATGTGAGATTTCTGCTCAGTAGATTCAAGATTTTTTTTCCATACCAATAAAGTCTTGTCAACTTGATCAATTAAAACAGAGATCCTAATAATTTGGTGTTGTTGAGAAGAAAAAAATCAAAGAAAGAAAGAATATTCAGTTTGAAAATTTTAGTGTGTACCTTGCACGCCCTTATTATACGCCTGCCCTAAGTTGATGTGGTCCGTTTTTGCACTAGTATTAACATCTAGACAGACCTAATAGACCTGTTGATTTTAAATTCAACAAGTCCACACAAAAATTTATAGTCATTTTACCATGCTGATTTTTAATCAAATACTGGTTATGAACAACCAGGTTGTAAAATACCAAATATGATGTAAATGTATTTCCTGAGTATTAATTTGACTTTTCTAAAATTGTTATGTATGGAATAAAAACCTAAAAGTACGAAACACATGTTTTTCCTTTTTTTTTATTTGCCAAAATATTGTTGTGTAATTAATATAAGGTATTTTCGTTATGTTGTGAGTTGTGAAAACGTTATAAAAATTGCAAAAATGAATCAACTAAAATTATACGTTCAAGGTATGGTGGAAGGGATATAATTTTGCCAGAATTTTCATGAGACCAGGTGAATACATGGAGAACAGATAGTCAGCGATTTCTTTTGAGGGACTATTTACATTATATGGAAATTAAAATGCTATGTGGCACACTCATTATTAGCAATATTATTTTGTTTTGGTTACCCACATAAAGTAAACATGCCTATATATTAGTAGTACACAAACAGTAAAAATTTTAAGGAAATTTTTTAGTGCTCAGCTTTGTACCTTATAGCAACTAAAAAAAAATTAAATCAAAGTTTTCGATAAAAAAGAGTGAAATTTTTCCAAATTTATATGTTCTAATTCATTGCCAGCTAATGCAATGTTGCAGTCATGAAAATTGATGCAGATAACAGTGGAGCTAAAAATCAAAGTCAATAGTGGAAAATAGACGTGTGAACTACAAGTGAGTTTATTTTTGGATCTGTATTTACATCATCAAATTTTTTAAGAAGAAACAAAAAACGTTTGAGAAAAATGAGTGGCAAATTTAAAGTTTTTAAATTTTACAAGAGTTTGACTGTAATATTTAACTGCAGTGAAACATTTTCACTGCAGTTTCTTCATAGAATATGAAAAAACTTGGATACTAATAGAGGCAGTTGTACTTAGTATATAAACTTGAAAATTTGCATGTTTCTATAAATTTCAATGCTGAATTTAAATATGTTGGTCATTTTTGTTGAAAATGGTTAAAAAATTTCAAGCATGTTAACCCGGTTCAGAGATTATAAACTAACTTCGTGAAAAGTTTAACAATTTAAAGGTTTTAGATAATATAACAAAATTTAATGTCCTTGCTTTCCATGTCCTAATTTGATTTTTTGATCAACATCATATTTCACTATAACTTTCTTATTGTTAAAATTCTTGTGGTGTAAACATGACACAAAAATTATAAATTTGATATGTTATTAATCAGTTTTTGTAGCATGTGCTTTGTGAATAAATTGTTGGTTTTAATTAGCTAATTAAGCGAAATTACAACTGGCGATGTATGGCACCATTTTTTCTACTTCACTCCTTCCTTTCAGTTTGACAAACTTAATAAGTAATTTGTAATATGCTTCCAATGTGTCATTATTATTTTGATTCTTGAAAAAAATATGAAAATAGATTTTGTCTCTTAAGTACTGCTAATTTTTAATAAGCATCGCTGGTAATTTAGTAACATTTATTATTGTTCTAAAATTTCTAAAGTCTTAATATATTGCAGTAAAGATATGCAACCCTTTTAAACAAGAAAGATGACGTATCAGTTGAATCGTTAGTTGCGTGAGTACATCACACAAAAATGACAGGATTATGAATCAGTGGATCAGTTATTTTAATGAACGTCATTAATTTTTCTTTAATTACCGATATTAATGTTAATTAGCATGTCATTTTTTTAAATTTTTATGTTTATGTTTACGTTCATAGACAGCTGGCTACTTTGTGTTTTGGTAAACTTTTTCCTTGCATTTTTCAATGTATTTTTATTACATTAAATATATTTCCTTATTTTTATTTTCTTTATTAATAAAAGTTTGCTGTGCATTTTTTAGGTAACCATCTGCGTCTTTCTTATTTTTACTTTTTTTTCTATAATATCAATTTTGTGTGTGCTAGGGAGTATGTTGTAAATAGTACATATTTTGTTGTTCGCCATTGTAGAGCCATTACAGTAGTAGTAATATACTTTATCTAAGCTTATGATTTTGATATGCTTGGAACAAAATACAAAACTACGTGGCTTAACCTACTTCCCATTACCCACAGAGAAGGTACTATGAGCCTCTTCTTGGCAGTCAAGAAGTTCTTCTGGATTATCTCCAAAACAATAGCTAATGTACTCACAGACCTCAAAATAGGATTTTTTATAAATTTTTCTTACAGAAACCAAGAACCGTTTGTCGAATGCTTTTTCCGCTTAGAAAATATGATCAAAACACAAATAAATTGAAATAAAAGAGATTGTAAATATTTGCTGATGCTGAAGTTGAACTGAGAAGAAGGAATGATAAATACTAGGTCTTGTTGCTAGTGAACATAACTGATATTGATTATGTGACCCTTTGGGGTTACCATTTTTGAAAAAAAACTGAAATAATATGTCATAAAAAGGAGCCAAGTTTCATTACATTTTGTTTGGTAGTTTTGCTATGTTACCATGAAGAACAATATCAACAATCTTACTTTGCTTTCTAAGAATATAACCGATTTATTCCCTAAAGACTAAAAGGGTTCATTAGCATGGTATTTTGTTATTTAATATGTGCCAACATTTTGATAATTATGAGCTAAAAAATTTGAAATTTTAATTTTTAAACAATTTCATACCAATTCACCAAGGGCATACAACCCAATGTTATTGATTTTTTTCCATTTAGGTATAGAATACTATATCTGCTTGCTTTCTAACTAGCAGTTTAAAAATATTAAGAGAGTTAATAAAAACTGAACAATAAATAATATGGTCTCTGTAGTTTGTAAGGTTTCTTGTGGTTTTGATTTTAGTAATTGAAGTAAAGTAAACAAAGGTTTGTTTTCATTTAACTACATGGTCCTGAAAAGTCATTTTACCTTATTTAGTCTTAGTTACCAATGTTCATAAAGTTTTCTGGGTACACAAATCGAACATTGACAAACTGCCATTGAAAGTGTAAACTCAAAATTGTGGCATAAAAAATTCTATCATTAGTCTGGTACCCTGAAACAAACAATTGCAATTGGCATTGCTGGCTATACTCACAAAAAAAAACAAGGTGTTATATCTTCATCATTTTGTAGAATCGTTTTGTATTTATTTTTGTAATTCAAAATGACAGCATATTTAGTTGTGATAGTTAAAAGCATATTTCAAATCTGTATATTTACTGAGCCGTTATGAGTTTAAAAAGTTAAATAAACAACTGGTACAAAAAATAAACAAAACCAATGATTATGAGTTGAATTCATGATATATATATCAGTTGCATTAAAAAAAATTTTGGATATGGAAAGACTTGTAAAAGAAATATACGACAACAACTACAATGACTTTCCTGAATGCTGTTGTTCATTCCTCTGTGAAATTATTAAAACATAAACACTAGGAAAAATAAAAATAAAAAAATGCCAGTGGTAGAGTTAAAGAGTTATTAGCTGAGGTATTTGTTAAATTTTGACACATCAAACAGGTAAGCTCAATCAAGTAAATCACTCATTTAGAGAGAGCAAACAGAATTATTTGTTAAGTAAGAAAACTTTTTTCCTTAAAAGATAAGATTGGAATTACATAAGATATAAAAACAATTTATGAGACACTTCATAAAACTCTAAAGGTAGCAAAATTGAAAATTTTCTGAAGTGACTTATATACGTTTTTATTATATTGAAATTCACAACTTTCAAAATAGGCGCTCATTGAAGAGAATTATTTTGACGTTTTACATTTCTTTTAAATCAGTGTTTTAATTTTTTACGGGGTGGTCTTATTTTACTTTAATCCTTATAAACAAGTCACACCTCACCACTTTGAATGAGCACTTTGGTATCATGCATGAAAATTTTAAATTAATAATACGTAAATTAAACACTTTCTTACTTATATAATATCAAAATTTAATAATATTACAACCTATTACATATACTTGATACAGCATGCAGTTGTAAAGCAATGTTTTTAAATTGTGAAAGTGTTATGCACATTCCAATTAAAAAGATTATCTTCAAATTAGTATCATAAGAACACAACATTACACAATTTCCTTAAATAAATTGTTTTTGTTTTTATAATGTTTAGGGAAGGAGATTTAGCCACATGTTGGTATATTTTGTTGTCTGGTTCTGTTTATCTCGAAGGATGTATGTACTTACCAGGTAGCAGGTGAGCAGTCCTTATTTTTTTAACGTTTGTGATGTCTTCATGCTTTTACACTTTTGCTGTTATATAACTTAAACTAGTTGTTAGCCTGTGGATAATTCCACGAGAGATTGCCAGTCTTTTGCCAAAATTTGCAGCATCCTATTCGTGCATTCTTGCCTGCCTGTTGACATGAAGTAATGGAATTGACTTGGACAGGGGTTATCACTATGATTATAGGTGTGATTATAATGGAGTTTTCGATTACAAAACCCATGTGTTTTGAATTGGCTCACACACAGCAAGTATTATAATAATATAATATAGATAGCCTAAGTTCCTATGTCCTAAGCCTGCTCTGAGCATTAACAAGTTCAAAATGTGATCATCTCACAGCCTATATACATATATTTGTATACATATATTAATAATTTGTCTACACATGTTTTTACCAGGGTTATTGGATCACAATTGTCAGATCTTTGGATTATTACCGAGGCTTCAGGTTTTTTTGAAACGTTCTGTAAAATCTTTGTAATGTAATTTATCTCCACATACATTTATTATTTTTTTATCATCAGCTTTGGAAAGCAAACAAAGTCTGGTAGAAGGGCATCAGATTGTCTCATTCTTGAAAGATCAGAAATGATTGTGGTAGGAACAATTTTATTAACTGTTTTAAGTACTGCTGTTCATTCGAACTGAAAAATACAACAAATTGGAGATTATATAAATTTTTTTAGTTCTTGTTTAATAATTGTTTTTGTTACTATACATTTGTTACAACCATTGCATTGCTATTAAACGGATGCTGATCAGCTTTGATGTTACACTGTGAAATACAAAGCCCCAGGTCAAAAGTAGGGACAAAGGACTGTGCCCTTGGTTGTGAAATGTTTTTAATTTGCAGGGAAAATATTTTTGTGGGTGGAACATCTATACTTTAAAAAAAAAATTTTTTGGTGATTCATTCGCATACGAGATAAATACAGATCTATCTTCTAAAGAAAAATTTCCGTAATAAGCTACGGAAATTTCTCCAGACGCAGCATTTTAAAGCAGGGTATCATAACATAAATAGTGGTAAAACCTACTGGGACGTTGCAGGTCTTGCTCAAAGACCTATAGGTCATTCCAAGTAACTGCTCATTTTTTTAACATCAGAGTTTCATTCAAAACTAGACCTAATGTACATTCATGTTTTCGATTTTAACACTTAAAACTTGTAATGTATTTTTTAAAACTCTGAACACATTGTGTATTTGATTAGTTTTATTAGCATTAATTATCAAATATGCAATGTGTGAATAAAAGAGAACGAATTTAGATATCAGTTCAAAAAATGATATCACTAGATTTTGCCATCTTATACATTTTGTGGCTGTTTGCATTATCTTGATTCTAAACAATCGTGATAAATTGTTCGTTTTCGGGCACATTTAAATCAAACTTTTAAAAAATTGGAATAATTAAATTTTCGTTTTCTCTTACCTTGTTCATTTATTATTTATATTCTTGTTCATAAATAGAAAAGAAGAAAAATTATAAGTGAATAATTAATATCACTGAATCCCCACTGTTAATGTATACATTGGTCTCTTCATTAATTATTTATGAAATGGTGGGTTATCTAGTAAATATTGGAGGATTTGATCAGGCGAGAATCGTATTGTGGAATGCAGGAATTACTTGTGTATGATCGTATCGAACAACATTGTACAATGTTTTGTATTTTTCAAACAAAGAAGATAGAATCGTGTCCAGTCTATACATCAAGATTTAAATTTTGCGCAAAAAACAATATTGAATGGTTTAGATAATGTTGCTAGGGGCATATATAGTTCAACATAAAGCACAAAGCAAAAAGGTAGATTTAGCGTTGTGTAGCTACCATATTCAAAATACTCCACTCTGCAATTTGAATTTGTACCTGCAAAATTTATTTTTTTTATTTTTTTATTTCATTTCATTTTCTTATTATTATTTTTACTTTGCAATGAAGCTTAGTTCCTTGTTATTTAGCCAAACAAAGGTGAATCTTGTACCTGTAAACGTTTGCTGTGATTTTTGAAACTGAATACTTAGGAATTTGGAAAACTTGTGAAATTAAATGGGTGTTGTGAGATTTTTACTGTATTCAGTGTGGACTTTTTCTATATCTGCAAATGAATTCTGAAAAAAATTAATTGTTTTCAAAGTTTATTCATTGTTAGGATTTTACCAGTAGCCTTTTGCCAGGATAAGATTCTCTCTCGATT
The DNA here is from genome assembly GCA_030067915.1 of Hydractinia echinata. Lineage (NCBI taxonomy): Eukaryota > Metazoa > Cnidaria > Hydrozoa > Anthoathecata > Hydractiniidae > Hydractinia > Hydractinia echinata. The sequence continues at coordinate 917,339 of JASGCC010000089.1, forward strand.
AACAAATATTGATTTTCCCTTTTCCTGTGAAGTGGCCAAGTTTGGCCATCAAGAGGTTATTTTTACAGCAAAGACAACAACCATAGGTCAAAAACAACTTATCAGACAAATGTGGCATGTTTCTCTACTGCTAGGAACAGTAAATATCGTCGTATCTACTCCCAAATATAGATGGTCTTAGAAAGACATTCTGGGGTCCCCTAATAATTACTTTTTACCGTCATTTGTGTTTTTAAAATTTGAGGTGCAATGCTTAGAAACTAGGCTAAATGATGTTAAAATGAACCATGCAATATTAAAGAAAGTTTGATCTACGTCTTTTATGATAAAATATTGTTCATGAATTAAAATTTTATTTATACTAAAGGCGAATTCGATTTGTTGAATTCGGCAAATTGGATCGTGTATCATGTAAAAATCGTATGCTTTCGGCATGTTCAGACTTGTCGAATTCGATTTTTAAAAAGTCGGCCCAGTTTAATCTGTACATGAAATGTGTGTTCAGAAAAATGTGAGTTTCTATATGAAAAATAAACATTACCAGAGGACGTTTTAAAACATCATGTCAGTGAATGGATGTTGGAAGAAGCGCTCTGGATCTTATTAACAGAAGACATCCAAATAAAATTAAAATAATCTTCTTGCTCTAACCGAATTTCATTTAATAACATATCACACACTCCCAAATTAGGTCTTTTCTGCAGCCACATAAGACGCAACAGCAGCGAGTTTAACTCTGTCTTCTTTCTCTGGAGACATTTTATCGAAAGCAAAATATCAAAAATCTGTTCTCGTGTATCACCTGTCATGTTTCGATTTTATTTTAATGCTCAATATAATTTCCATAAATCGAATTCGATTAATTGGATCGTGTATCACCGCGTATTTATACATACCTTTTATTCTTTCAGATCGACTACCCAAACGATAATGTTGTATCTGTCAAACAGCGTTCATATTCAAGTGATAACTTGGACGAATTGATTTCATACGGCTCTGTTCAAAAGCAATATCAAGACCGAAGTAGCGAAGAGGTATGTTTTGTAGCTGACTGATCATACAATCTATACTTTGTTATTTTTTTACAACTGGATACAAAACCAACCTTTTTTTTCACATTTTGTCAAACTACTTTTGTTGGTTAGACTTTTTAGAAAAGTTAGATAAGACTTTTTCTGAGAAAGCATTTCAAGTGTTTCAGGCATGTTTTGGCTGTATTGCATTCGCCAACATCCTAAGTCTGTTGTTTGTTATGTGCTATCAATAATGATCAATAATGATAATAATATCAATTTTGTGTTCTGTCCTAATAATCATCCATGGTTATTTAAAAAAAGTTTAGGCATAAACATTAATAAGGCAATGATTTTTACTATTGTTCTCTGCACATAAAATCAGCCTATAATGGTTTTATATTTTCGCCCATAACTGATCAAATTTGCCTGATGTCATGCTTATCTTGTATTAGAACTGACATTTTTATGGAAATAAAAATTTGCGTTTCATAAGTAGTTAAGTTATTTGATATTGACTATAAATTCATTTTCTTTAAACAGGAGTTGCCTCATCAGTTACGCCAAATGAAAGACATGCTGCAAAAAAGCGAGCCCTACCTTGATCAGATGGGTAGGCAAGATAAACATGACACAAATAAGAAAAATATGTACAACGCACGTAATAACAAAGGAGGAAGTTCGTTAGATGATTTCGACTTGGATTTGTCTGGTTTAAAGGAAACAGTGGGTAGGTTGCTATTATCTCCACCAGTTCCTAGAACACCTTTTTTGTCAAGGTTGTGTTATAATACAATAACAACCGATTACCCCGGGCTGTACCACAAAATATCGCCCAAGATCTAAGTGCTGACCGAGCTTGCGAGAACGGTGCAATGACTGAGTTTCTTTTTCAAATGCTGTAAATTACATCTAGTAACTTTTTTGTTTCTTTTTTGTTATCATTTTGACAAGATAATACACAGAAATGTTGTGGTCTAATTCTTTTCATTATTATCATGCCATTCATTCTTTTTTTTTTAAAAAAAATTTATTTGTTTTGTTGAAGAGCAGGAACTAATTTGGTTGCCTTAGGTGTATCAACTACTTAAATGAAATAATAAAATCTAACTCCTGTGATATTTTTATTGTTTTGAACAAATCATGTAATTAAATTGAAATAATTTCATTAGCTAAGAACTAGGTTTCATTAGCCATTGTATTCTACTTTTCAGTAACTATTTTTAAAACCACAGGGATTGCTTTGTTATAAATAATGTACAGGCAATGTCAGGGGCATATGAACATTGTTATTGTTGTTGCCGATTTCATTTAAAACGTTTTATTTGCGTTTTATTCAATGAAATTAACAACCAACCATTTCGTTATAAGCACAATAATTTTTTTTTGAGTAAATACTTTTATGAATTTAAATAACTGGTTAATTTTTATTATTGCAGTTTTTATCACATAACTCATAACGCTATTCTTTGTTACTCGGTTGAAAAGGTTAAATGCATAATAAACATTACTTAACTCCGGCCTAAAAATTATATGTATTTTTAAATAGCTCTTATACTCTTTATGATTTCATCTTAGGACATTAGATGCTTAATTTTGAATGAAGGCTCCAGTAAATAAATTCATGGTCAACACATACTTTGCTCCTGCATTAAACATTGTTTCAAGGTTTTTTGAGAGATAGATTAATCTTAATGCTCACATCTTTAAACATTGATGTTTATGTTAAATGCTCCAATAAATCAATGCATGGTCAATGAAATACTTTTTCCTTGTCTTCTGCATGAAAAATTAGGTTCAATGTTTACACAAGTAACTACAGACATGTACATTTATTTTGCTTTGATTAACATTTTAATCCTGTTTAACATTCAGTTTTAACCACAAACTCTTAAGATTATGAAGTAGTTTTTTTATACTCAAGTGTGTTAAAGAATGAAAACTCTTTGCGTTTGTGTACAACAAACATTGTTAAGTTTTGAAATTTATTTTTAAATAGACAAAACTGTGGTGTAATTTTATGCACAGAAATAAAGTTGGTATAAGCATTCATAAGTCATTGCAAAAATAACAAAATGGTGAATGTTATCTAACAAAGAAGATTTTTGTTTATACATCTTTGTTTATGACAAGAACAAGTTTACTGTGCAAATGAACAAAATTATACTATTTTAATTTTGTTATCAAAGAGGCTGACAAAAATAAATAATAGAGAGAGAGAAAAATTGATTGATGCTGTTTTTTAAGTATATCATCGTTGTAAACAAATGTTGCAAATAATTGAGTAATATAAAAAGATGGATGATGTGAAAAAACAATCATTACGAAGATTTAAATCACAATCTTTTCGACGTGCATCAAACTTAAACACTCAAGCAGTGAAACGGATTAAAAGTTTCTCCTCGTTTGATGCTGCAAATACAGGACTGCATAATATATATCCTTCCTTGATTAACCTCCAAGTTAAAGTTTTAAAAACATTACATTTGCGACAAGCAAGAAGTGTGTTTAATGTTTATTCTAATGAATCAAGTACGTTTCATGGTGTATTCCTACAACTTTATATTTGTTTTACAAGTGGCTTTAATTCTTTGTCATTGTCATTGGTTGTTGTTTTTGTTGTTGTTTTTAGCTGTTGAATGAATTTACATCAGTTTCATTGAAAATAAACTATTACAAATGTTATTCATAAACAAATTCCTACTGAATGATACGTTTGCATTTTTCTTCTTCATGTCTTCTGCAACAAAATTGCTGTTCTCTTTCCTTTGTTTAGTACCTCTTTCGTTCGTGCAGGACCTAAAGTGTTTAGCTGTTCATTGTGTTGGGGAACACATTAGTACTAACATAGATGATGCCAAATATATTATTTTTTTTAGTTGATTTGGACTCAGAAGATGATGATGAGATTGAACCAAGTGAGGTAAGAACTGCTGTCTTAATAACTTTATGTCATCAATCAGTTTAATCTGAACAGGAATTGATAAAAAAAAAATTATGTTTTGGTGGGAATAAGGATTTGTTCAGGTCATTTATATATTTTTTATTCATTTATAAGTGTTTTACATTGGTTCCGTTTAGTCTGCTGTTGTCCGGGATATTGTTAGGGATTGTTTGGAAAAGGAACCGTCTGGAAGAACTGAAAATGATATAAGTAAGTTAGTTATTTTTCACCCAAACCAATTTTTTTATCAAATGTGTTTGAGGAAAACATCTTTGATAATTATGATGAGTATTCAGAAAATAAGTGAAAAGTTGTATCTATATTAATTCTATTTTTTAAATATCTGCTGTTTGTGTATGAGCCGAAGTTGCTAGCTGTCAGTAGTTACGGGTAAATTTCTGTGGAAGTTTCCTCAGGCTAACCACTAGCATAAATGTTAAAAATTGTTTTGTTATTATAATTCATGCATTTATGTATGCTTTCATGGAAGACACGTACTTTACCCCAGCTCTCTAAGTTGCAACCCGTTTCTCCCCAAGGACTTCGTGTTTTGTGTTTTGTTTAAGTCTTGTTTTCTTAAGTCGGGAACTATCCTTGGAATTTTCATCACATTTTTCATTTGTAGATATATTGATGGATTTCATGCAACATTTACCTGTGAGTAGCCTTTTTTTATTTGTACTTTTGTTAATTTTTTCCCTCAAAACTGATTGAGTATAAACCAGCAATCCCAAATAGCTTATTTTGTTGTAGAAAGTTATTATAGTGCTATTGATTTTTCACGTATAGGCTTTCAGCAAATTAACACACAACATTAAAGTGGAGATGTGTAAAGTAATGGTATTTGCAGTTGTTGATAAGGCAGGAGCTGTTGTTATGTCTGATGGAGAGGAGGTAGGCTGTCTGTTTCTATATCAATTTCTTTACATGTTCTGCTATTGTGTCTATGATTAAGCCATAACACAGAATTCAAGGTGACTTTGAACACGATATTATTTAAAACTAATGGAATAGTTTCATTGTTATTAGAACGTAAATATTAAAAAGATGGAAAGGGATGATAGGGACTTCAATTGGGTAATGCAAAATGTTTGCTACAAATCAAAAGTGGATGAGTAACGGGAAATGGGTTGAGTTTCAAGTTACAGGAGGGGGTACATGAATTTAAACTAGGAGATTAAACCCCTTTTCACACTATGCTGGTAATGATGTAAAAAAAATTTTTGCAGATGGATTCATGGTCTGTTATTTTGAACGGTTCAGTGGAAATTGTATTTGAAGACCAGTCCACACAAACGCTGCATCTTGGTGACCCATTTGGAGTGGAAACAACACCTGAAACAATGTTTCACAAAGGAACAATGAAAACACGTGTAGATGACTGCCAGGTAACTAGACCACAAAACTATAAACAATAGAAATTCGTTTTTAGCAACTATAACATGCATTTTTGAAAATGTCTTTGTAAAAAGTTATGCTACAATTAACTTAAGAACTGCATAGTAATGATCTGTTTTATTTTTTAGTTTGTATGCATTGCACAAAATGACTACTGGCGAATCTTTTCACAAGGAGAAGCCAGTTGTCATACAGTTGAAGAAGAAGGCGAGGTAGTCATGGTTACAGAACATCGTGTCACTGACGGTGGCAGTAGGCAGGGACAAGTTGTCATCAAGGTAGGTTTTGTGAACTGATCAAATATATTTTAATTCACTGTTTCGGTTTTGACTTAAGCAATGATGAAGATATTAAAATCCAGGACTGCGTGTGAACATCATAAAAAGTAATTATGCGATGGTGATAATTAAAAATCAAAGCACATTCACTATCATTTCTTTTTCTGTATTTTGATGGATCAACTTAGTCATCTGGTTCTATCTCCATCTATTTTAGGGAACACCAGACAGACTACTGGATCATTTAATGGAAGATCATTCGGTTATCGATCCGACTTATGTTGAAGACTTTCTCCTCACTTTCGTTGTGTTCTTCAACAAGCCTCATGATATTGCATCCAAGTTATTAAAATGGTTCGAACGACCTCAACTAAAAGACAAGGTGTGCAATTACTTTTAATTGGTATAAAAAGTTTAAAGATGTCCATTGGAAAACTCGTAGGGGGCGAATCTTAATAAACGAAGACGTTGTCTTTTCGTAAAAAGAATACAAATAAAAATTGGTTTTGCAGGTCCTGTCTTTTTATTTATATAGATATGGCTGTATATACTTTGCAAATTATCTATATTATGATATCTGACATACGTTCAAAGTTGTAGATCTCCCCAATGGCTAACAAATAGTGTCTTACTATTAATACTGTTGTCTTTTGTATGTGTGTTCAAAGTTGCTTTCAAGGCGTAAACTGCTTAAGCTGCATAAAATAACGTACGATGTGAGAACCTGTGGATCTTTCAATGGGCTAGTAAACATAATTAAAATTTGGCCACCTGACTCACAGAAATGGTACTATTGTTATATCGCCCTGTTGTAAATGAATTACGATATTGTATGTGTCAACAATTTCTTTTCTCTGTTTATTAGGCGATTTTTATTTTATTCTAATCTCTTTTTTTCATTTTATCAAACAGGTCACCAGAGTGATGTTGTTGTGGGTAAATAACCATTTCTCAGACTTTGAGGGCGATGGTTTTATGGAGGCTTCCATGGAACGATTTGAATATTTACTTGAAGCGCGAAAGATGGTGGGACAGCTACGCTTATTAAACATGGCATGTTCAGCCAAATCAAAACCACGAATTATTACGTTGCAACGGCCGTCCAAAGAAAGTAGACTTGATTTCTCCATATGCGGAGGAAAAGATAGAGGCTTTGCGATTTTTATATCCAAAGTTGATTACGACTCCAGAGCATCGGACCTCGGTTTAAAACGAGGTGACCAAGTACTAGAGGTCAACGGACAATCATTTGAAAACATTACAGGACCTAAAGCGATAGACGTTTTAATGTCACACGCCCATCTATGTTTAATTGTTAAAACGAACACGATTGGTTTTAAAGAAGTCATACAGCCAAGTGTACGAAAAAGTCGCAGCAACAATAGTTTGGACGACAGCCACAAGTCTTCTGGTCGGTTATCACTTAATGAATTGTTGCCAGGCAAGAAGAGTGGTGGTATCAGTAGAAGCGCGTCTGACGTCAATTATAATAAAGGGAAAAAGGGTTTAGAAGCCCCAGTAAGTAGTAGTATTTTGATATTTGCAACTACAGTTTTTTAATTATTCCTTCATACTTAATAGGAATGAAAGTTTATATTTAATTGTCTTGTATAATTCATTTTGTGTGTGTTGCAATGGCGTCTATAATCTCTTTTTAGCTTCTTTCTCTCGGCATAAAAATTCATAGTATGCTTTATTTTTCCATGTATCGACTATTTTTCAGCACGACACATCAACACATTCGTCAATATCTGGCAGCTTGACGCTACCTAGAAATAGCAAGCTGCGAAAAGCAATTTTAAAACTCACTCACTTACCTAGGTCATCGTAAGTTGTGTTTGTCTTGTTTACTTCTTTTTTCTTCAATATTCCTTCATTCGTAACGAAGATAGTACGAGGAAAGATGTTGTATAAGATGTTTTACTTGATAACAATTACTATCAGTTTGTGTTGTTTAAGTAGAGTTTGTCAGGAAAGCTGACAGTGAATAAAGGCCTGCTGCTAGATCTGGATGGTAGTCCTTATCTGATCAATAAGTCGCACCTGACTGATAAGGAGTTTTTATTAATACAAAACTGTTATAGTATCAACTCACTAATGTGAAGAAAATACTATGGTTTCCACAATGTAGTACTGTCATCTCGCTGCTGTGTTGCCATGGGCCAATTTAAAATATTATAATCGCATCTATAGTCATCGTAATAACCCCCGTCTATGTAAACGTCATTACTTCATGTTAACAGGCGGGCAAGAATGCACGAAATAGAGATGCAGAGGATGGACAACATTCGGGCTAACTACTACTTTTTTTACGCAGGAGCGAGAAGGAGATTAACAAGATAGACATGCAAAACGATAATGGTCAGCAATTCACGCGCTACTTCACGAGGCCTGCTTCTGATAAAGCCAACCAGCACACTTCAAACGATTCGAACTCACAAAATGCTGGGGATGACACCATGGATTTGAACAGCCACGTTATAAAATGCTACAGAGGAGACCACACCAGTCGCTTCTTTGTACTGACCAAGGTACGAGACTCCTTACTATAGATGACGTCATTTGTTTACTTTTCAGCAGTAAGCTCTTTGGCTCTGGCATTTGCGTGGCAGGAAAATAAATGCTAGGATTTGGTGAAGAGAGATTTCCTGTAGATTTCTCACAGAAACATCGTTGAGGTTATAAACTATTATCGAGTGTAGATTGATGCCTTGTGATTTATTTGAATTCATTCAAAGTCATAAGAATGCCTTCGTGTGACGAAATGGACTGATAATTACTTTGCTTCACCTAGGGCCCCCATCTTTTTTCCTGCCACGCAAATGCCAAAGCCGAAAGTGATTACCGCTGAAAATTTAAACAACGAAATTTATCTATTAGTTAGCCTGCTGTAAAATTATTGCAACCTGTATCAGCGTGAAGGAATTAGAATTGCAGTCAAATGTATTTTTTCTATTTGTTTTGATTATTTTTTCCTTATTTTGTCATCATGTGCTTTTCTTATGCTATTTCAGGATACCATAGCCAGAGAGGTTGTTGCCACTGCTATCGACGCGTTTGGTATCACAGATTACGCAAGGTAGATTTTTTCACCGTCCTAACAAAATCTATATGTAATGACTGAAGATGAAAGGAAGCCAACCTACCTTAGGAGAACAAATTATCTGAGAAGAAATTTTTGTGGCAGTTGTTTTTGCATATGAGAGGTCTCAAAGTGCTTCATTTTGTGGAAATTTTTTTTACGAATGACTTACATTTTTTCAGAAACGTGTTGAATAATTTTCACGATTGCTGAAGATTCAGTATTTTTAACAAACAAACTATTTCGCCCAATACATATTTCAGAAGTAAAGGTATTTTTCAAAATGAACAACAAAGAACTCAATGGCTTAAGGCTGTTTTCCACTTCAAGAAAATTTTCCGCGGAAAGGAACGAGCAGGAACAGAACAGAACATAAAATTTTTCTGTTGGTAATTTCCACTTCATAATATTGCGCACATTTCAATACAGAAAGTAAACACCCTTGCGCAATTCTCACGAAATAAATTATCTGATTGGCTAACTAATTTTTTATTCGCTTCCGCACAGAACACAAAGAAAAAGTTGAACTCGATTTTACTTTGTCCGGAACGGAACGGACAAGAAAGTATTCCGTTCACGTGATGTAAACTGTTCCTTTTCGTTCTGTTCCGCCGAAAATTTTCTTGAAGTGAAAAACAATTATTAGGTCCTACAGGAAAGCTATTACTGCAGAAATTGTTGCGAATACAAGAAATATTTACGAATGTCCGATTTGCAGAAAGTATTTTTGCAAATTTGATTCAAATATCCGCTGAAAAAAACACCGCGAAAATCTCTTCCGCAGATAATTTGTTTCCTTTGAATTCTATAAGACGTTGACTTATTGAAGACACTTTCTTTCTTTTTTGTCCGTTTCTTTTTTATTAAAATATACTTCCAATTTCAGCAAAGCATACTTTCTCTGTGAGGTGACTGTAACAGAGGACGGATTAATCAAACAAAAACGGTTACCCGATGTTGCCAACAACTTGGCTAATCGGATTTCGTTAAACGGCAGGTAAAAACATCTTTTTCCTACTCTGGAGAGACTGAACGTGTTATTTTTACATAGCTATCATGTAAGTTGGGTGAACAAGCATTTTCATCCTTCGCTTTGACCCTTATTATTATGGAAGTCGTTATAATCAAAACCCGTTTCTACAAATTGATTTGAATATACGATTTGACTAAAAAACAAAGTTGGTGGCTATTAGAGGGTTTTTTGTTTCTCAAATGCATAATTCATGAGATGCTTTCCTTCTTTTGTGTCTCGTCCATTTTATATCTAAACTAATAATTCATGCTTTTAGATATTATATCAAGTCCAGTATATCAGAAGGACCAATATCAGATGAAGTAGCACTGGTGAGTGTGTTCTTTCTAGTTATGGATTTAAGTTCGAGAATAAGACTCCTTACGGTGATTGATTTTTTTTAATTTCTGCATTTTTTGTTGGTGAAAGCGATGCGATATTTAAGGGGAAAATGTAGATAGATAGATGAATGGCAAATATTAAACTTAAATTAAAATAGAGCGTGTGATGAAGGGATGGAGGGAGGAGTGTGGTAATTCTGTTAGCAAAGATTTTGGACCAGAAGAGATACTGTGAATTTTCCAACAAACATTCTGGCCCTTTATTGAAAGTTTTTTATTATTACAGGTTTATCATTTCTTGGACAGAATATTTTAATAGGCCTAAAAATAAATACTGAACAGAAAACCTAAATAATATCTATTATTGTACGGTGGGAGGTCTAAGCGATTATTAATTTTTTGTTTGAAAGCAGTGTTCTTATTTTTGAAAAATATACTCAGGCATTTCACCAAGGGGTGTTTATTTTAGTATAAGTATTTACTGGAGGACTTATGGTAAACATGAGAAGGAGACGTTTAAGGAAGCTGTTGACTTAGGATCCATCTTCTGTAACCAAAACTAAAATCCCACTAAAAAATAAAATTATAAGAGTAAGTAGTAATGAAAGGATAAATATAAGAAGAAAAAATATGTATCACAAAACATGTCTCCCATCGCGTTTCTACAAAAGCAAGATCACCAGCTGAAACTAATAATATGTTTAGATCAAATAATTTTGTTAAACTGGTTCATTCATTTTTTTCTAGGAAATATCAAGAGAAGCCAATTTGACGTTGTTTCAGCTATCTCCATTAGATATCGCCAAAGAATTGACACTCCAGGTTCGATAACTTTGTGAAATTCGTTTCCACTGTGGCATGCTAGAAGCTGGTAACACATTCAAAAAATTTATTTATCTTTCAGGATTTCGAACTTTTCCGCAACGTGGATTCAAGAGAATACATTTACAATCTGTTCGAATCGAAAAACGAAAGAAAATCGAAAAACTTACGTTGTGTAGAACAGGTAACTTTTAGGGAAAAACAATTTTTCGAGGAAAAAGGACGAAATTTTTCCTGACTAATATATTCTCTGACAAATAATTTAGCCCAACGAATATACTGATAGCTTATGAATCCTAATGAAAACAGGCTTTTTCTTTTTGCTTTTTCTGATAAATCGACAAAGAAGTAACAATTCTAGTGATTAATGACTGAATAAAAAATTAAAAATAAATTGAAAAATCGCAAACTTAGATGCTTCCGTGGAAAAATTTTCGTCGGGTAAAAGTAACAAAATAATTTCCTCGTGACAAATATTTACCCAGATAAAATATTGAACAGGCTGACTGATTAGGTGAAGCGGAACTATTTCGTTTCACCCAATAACGGGAGAAGAATATCGCCGGTTTAACTACCGTATTTTCTGTATTAACCGCCATGGTCGTTTATAAAAATTTTATAAAGGTTTTTAGGGGGCGTTTATTGGAGAAAATACGGTATTCTGTCCAAAACATAATAAAATCGTCATAAAGTAAACATATGAACCAGAACAGCATATCTGCTGGACAGGAGGGTTTAAATGCACCTCTTCCTCATCCCGTAATTTCTGTTTGAGAACTTACAAGACACTTGATTAAGTGAAGCAAGCAGCTTTGTTGTCTCGCTTAACCCAAATCTTTTTATGAGGGTTTACACCGTTAACTTTGCCGATTGATTGTTAATCAATGACATACATTCATGCTTTAATATTTTTTTGTGTTATAGACAACCAACACAGAAATGTTTTGGGTTATTAGCGAGATATGTTCAGAAATGAATATTACTAAACGAGTCAAACTATTAAAGTACTTCATAAAAGTGGCCAGTAAGTATTGCTTTTTTAATGTGCCCACCTACGAAAGCGCTAATCATTATAAAATCTCATATAGTATAATTAGTTTTTTAAACTGCCTTATTTGCACTATTTTTGCGTAAAAAGATAACTCTACAGAAATTATTTTTTTTATGTATATTTCTTGTTACTTGTGGGAGATTTAAACTTCCGCGAGGATATATACGCGCGAAGTATGTTTAAATTTCAAACGCGCGAAAATTAATGCGCGCGAGATTGATTTTTTTGCTGCACGAAAATTTAGAGTAAGGTATTTTAATGTTGAGCAATAAAGCAATCACGCGCCGTTCTTTACCTGAATTCTTTTTTTTTTTACAGAATTCTGCAAAGACTTTAAGAACTACAATTCCATGTACGCCATTATAAGGTATGTATTCGCATCTACTACAATTCCTCCCTTTTGTAGCTGTATTGGATTGGAGAACATATTTTCTTTTGTTTCAGTGGACTCGAAAACTCGTCTGTAACTCGATTAAAAAACACGTGGGAAAAGTTGCCACAAAAATACGATAAAATATTGCAGGTAGGTTGTTGATGTTTGGTGCTGAGACCAAACAACTCCTTATAGCTTTCTCATAAGTCGTGATGTATGATTCTATCCCTCTCTCTGTGTAAGGTCCGGGAACAAAACTTTCTCAAATTCTTTTTAAAAACCTGAAAAAAGCTAAAGAAAAAAATTATCTCAGCTTTTTTTGTCACCAATTCTTGTTAACTGAGAAAAGTTTCAATAAACAGAATTATGGTTGTCTTTTGTGTAGTTGGAATATATATTCTGCATGTTAGTAGTTGTGTTTAGCTCACTTCTTTGAATACTGAGGAAGTATATACTTGAACTTGTGAAATGACCCTGTTAAAATTATGTTAATTTAAGGAAAAAGCCCTGGGAAACTCCGGATTTTTTTTTGTAAAAGTGTGTCTGTTAAAATTTTAGTAGAACTAAACCTGTAAACTCATTGACAAATACAGTACAAGTTTAACGCCCGTTGTGCGTTTCTGTTACATGTTTCCATTATTCTCTTTTGTTATATATTAGGACTTGAAAGAATTAATGGATCCGTCACGAAACATGTCAAAATACAGAAATTTATTTAATGGAGATAAATGTTACCCACCACTGGTAAGTATTCTTTATTTGCTGTTTCGCCCAGCACCCCTTCCCACTCTATCGCCCAACGTCATTTTCCACTCTTTCGTCCAACGCCCCTTTCCACTCTTTCGCCCAACGCCCCCTTCCACTCTTTCGCCCAACGCCCCCTTCCACTCTTTCGTCCAACGCCATTTGTCTCGTGGCGGTCGTACGATGTGCTCCATGTTTTCCATTTCAGCTGGTGTATTGAGTTTTGTATCTCGCTTGTTCATTATTTTCTTTTTAATAATTTACAAATCATATAAAGCAAATGATCGTCTTTTATAGATCCCTTGGTTTCCTATTGTAAAAAAAGACATAACGTTCTTACATCTTGGTAACGATACAAAAGTTGATGGTCTGGTAAGGCTTTCTATCTTTTTTCCTGGTTTGGTTTGTTTGTGTGTGTGTTTATTTTGTTATTTTTATTATTCTTGAAGTAATGATAATTTGTATATCCTTGAGTTCGCTTTTTTATAGATCAACTTTGAGAAACTTCGAATGATAGCTCGAGAAGTACGAAGAATATGTAAATTCTGTGCAATCGGCTATGTGAGTTGGTTTCTGTTTCTAACTTGTTCGCTACTTCAAAGAGGAATATCTTTCGACTAACTCAAACATCTTAGGGGCGAATAATTTTTATGTGCAATAAACTCTGCTCATTGTCTCTAATTTTTAAAGTTTTTTAATTTTTAAGACAGGAAATTGGACTTCAAAGTTTTCTCACCTCAATATAATTAATTCGTGACGCTATTCATGAATTTTTTTAGGAACTTTAGTGTTGTCGCTTCCTTTTTATCTTGTTTTGATGAGATTTTCCCTAAACTATTTGCTACGTCTATATTATAATACTTGTTGCCTGTCTATCTGTGAGCCAACGTATAGTTTTTTATTTAAAAATCGGGGTCCTATAATCGAAAAACTCATTATAATCGCACCCATAATCATAGCAATAACCCCCGTGCAAGCAATTTCGTCACCTCATGCTAACCGGATTACGACTAGTTTACTATACTTTTTGTATTCTCACTTTTGTAGGACCCTTACAAAATGGACACCTTACAAGATAACCACGGCGATGGATCAAACGTTGCTTTATCTGTTGTAAGCATCATGTCTGGTGCTCCCAACAGAAGGAGTGGGCGTGGTAGCATAGCAATGAATAATCCCAAGAAAGCATATGAAGAGGTAAGATGGGGTTTTAATCAGTTTTTTAAGGTTGCCACTGGGATTGGAAAGGCTAGAAAGCATACACCTTTTTAATAATTTTCAACTTCACATATTCGTTTTAACTAAAGTTCGCCTAAACAGCTGTCCAATTTCACAATGAATAGCTTGACGTATATATGAAATGTTTTTGCAAACATGCATTTTACAATCAACTTTTTTATGTTATGGTTTTATAGAGGAGTTGCAAGTACCTCTATTGTGAGGTTGTATAGTGCAGTATTTTTTGGAAACCAGTGTGCCGCCTGAAAAGGCTGTCTATAAAGCGAGTGAATGTTTCTTGTCTCGGCACCCGTCTCAATTTTTCTTTTCTTTAACTTTTTTTCTTTAGCTTTCTTCCGGGTTTTTTAACTGATTAGGATTGCTGAATATGTTGTTCTTACTAGACCATTACTAAAATAAATTATCAACCAACAGTATAAGCACTAAACTACTGTAGGGCGAGATACTTAAAACGTTCTTTGTTTGTTTTTAGTTTCAAACGAGTCGTCGCATTCGCCAGTACTTGGAGAAGTTGTCGTTCAAAGAGTACAACGAAAAAGAATTGCAAGAACTCTCCTACAACTGTGAGCCACCTCCGTCCTTAAACAGTGAGTGAACTTTCCATTTTCATTATTTAAATGAAGTACCTCCCTAGTCCATATTTGTAAATTAATTAAATGAAATTATTACAACAAGTATCTTCCTAGCATTTATTTGTGAAACAATTTGTCACAGTCACTACAAAGAATTCCTTGCAGTCAGGATAGCAAGTGAGCGAAGACAAAATGAAACTCCGAACGTTTCTGTTCAACTCAGCTGTTCTTAACCCTGTTTTCTTTTCAGCGCCTGTTAATTCACAAAAACGAAAACCCATGTCACCGCTACCGTCGCCAGCAGATCATAAACGTAAAGAAGAAAAACTGACGAGCAAGTCATCGAACGCTTCCATCAGCAGTAGAGACAGCCGAGATTGTAATTCAGTTTTTATTCTATGTTGAATGAATTTAGTATCGTGTTAGAATGTCGATAAGAGCTCCGTTCTTATTTGATTAAGTTCGTAAACATAAGCTCAGTGGATACATAAAAAAACAACCGAAATCAGTAATTTTCCTCAAAAACCTTTTAGCTGTTGTGATTTCATGAAAACATTGATGTTTTGGTTCTTATAATTTTAGCTGATCGTATGTCAATCATATCAGCTTCTGCGCCTGCGCCAATGTCACATGCTTTACATACACCACCCACACCACGTGCTGCTTTCGGTAAGTCGTTTCTATTTTCTTCTATTGCAATTTTCTGTTTATTTATTATTTTGATTATTTAACCGAATATAGCCTCTTGAGTTCCTATTGGTATTTTTATCAATAAGGGTCCTGTGAAGAGGTTCCCTGTGCTTTGAAAGCCTCGATTTGAGCTACGGAATGAGTGCAATAACAGCAGCCGCTAAATTAAATAACCGTCAAGGATGTCACTCCTATTCCCATTCCGAATACATCAAGCTTCACACTTCCCTATTTTTTTATATCTCGGCAAATAATTCTTTACTTACTCTGAAATATGTTTTAGGGGAGGATGATCATAAGCACGATAGTTTCTCACCAAGAAAGAAACCTCTTCCAAACTCTAGTAAGTACCTACTGTACAGTAACACTTCATGACTACAATACTTACGTACAACGGGTCAACTTACAGCTTGAGTATTGAAATTGCTCTGAGGAACATTGCCTTATATTAAATGACTCATTTTAAAGTCTTGACAAATTTTATTAGGAGAATTTTTTTCAATATTTCGCGGGGATGTGATTTCGCGGATTGGCCCACTTTTTGATTATTTTTTTTAGTTTTTAGAATATTAAATCATAGTCATAAGAAAAAAAGATAGTCTGGTGTCTAACATTAGACCATTGTTGTATCTTTTTGTCGCGTTTTCAAAACTCGGGCCCTCAAAATGGCACTAATCCCTGCATGTGTGTAAGGGGAAATCAGATGTAAACAAGACTTTGGTTTATTTTTATTGGTGTTTATTCTTGGAAATTATTGATAAAGGCTTTGTAGTGATCATGCCTGGTGCTAACTGTTCCATCCACGGCTGTTCAGTCTCACGTCGACCAGAGTATAAGGATATTTCATTCTTTAAAGTTCCTGCTGGAAAAAATGAATTCGACACAAAATGGAGAGAAAAACTGATCGCAGTTATCACCAGAGATCGCGTAATTGATTCTTCTCTTCGTTCTCAAATTGATAAATGCAATATATACGTATTTGTCAACGCCATTTTAAAGAAGACGAATATTATCGTCATGATACAATGGCAACCTTAAATCCTGGAGTTATTCCAACCTTAAATCTACCACAAAAGAGCCACCCATCATCCACTTAAACCAAACCTCGGGATTCTGCTGTTGCTATTCGAAATAAAAAGAATCATCTGTTAATGCTATTTCATCCAAAGAGTTTGCTCCATGTTATAAATCCTTTAAAGATTTTCAAAACAGAGTCAGTATGTTAAAACTGAATGGATGGCATATATCATCACCATTAAATTACATGAACATTCAGTAAAACATATCACCCTATTTAATTTGTGTTCTTTGGTGAGTTCTTTAAAGTTATGTCCTGGATTACAACCAAAATCTTCTGGTAGTTGCCCGGATCACATTGTACCTAAAATTTTCACCGTACCATCATCTTCATCTTCACCTTTGTCACAAACAAAGTATCATCGCCCAACCAATTGTTTTTTGCTAAGTCCAAATGAAAAAGAGAAATGTTTGGAATGTGTATCAGTGGAAATAAGGGAAGATTTGAGTTTAAAAAGGAAATTATCCAACATAAATCTACCTGCAAAACGGAAAGCGCCATTAACGTTAACTTCACCGCCGCGTGTTAAACTAACTGTCCAGGCATTGAGAGGAGAAAATAAACAGCTCAGGGAGGAATTGAATAATGCCATCAAAAGTAAATCTATGTCTGTACCTGGTAATCTTGGACAAGATCTCACTGATATTATGTGTCAAGCGGATAAAAGTAAAATCTCCCCTTTCACGAAAATGTTTTGGGAGGAACAACAACAATACTTGTTATCATCAAAAAAAGGTGTTCGGTATCATCCAATGATCATCCGGTACTGTCTCGCCTTAGCAGCTAAATCACCCGCAGTTTACGATGACATCAGATATGACGAGAAAAGTGGTAGCGGTTTTTAATCTTACCAAGTCGCAGGCGTTTACGTGACTACAAAAATTATATCAGACCCCAGCGTTGATTCAACCCTCTTGTCATCAAGGAATTGGAAACAATTGTCTTAAATTTTCAACCCATTGAAAAATATGGAATTATTCTCATGGATGAGATGAAAATTCAAGAAAATTTAGTGTGTGACAAGCACACTGGGGATCTGATTGGTTTTGTGGATCTTGTCGACACAGAATTGAACTATGCCGCACTACAAAAGCCCAATGAAATAGCTACACATGTCTTAGTATTTTTAGTCAGAAGCATTGTCAATCCATTGAAATTTACACTGGCAAATTTTGCCACCACTAATTCCACTTTCGTCCAATTATTTACATTATTTTGGAAAGCAGTGGGTATTTTGGAAGATAGTGTTGGAATGAAAGTTGTCGGAATGACGTATCGCATGCACAAACACATGACACTTGTTCAAGACATAAATGATGATGTCGATGTCACATATCGAACTGTGAATGTAATGGCAGAAGAGAAACGTTATATTTATTTTATTTCAGATCCGCCACACCTGATCAAAACCGCAAGAAATTGTTTACTAAATTCTTTATCTGGTCGGGCTACACGCAGTATGTGGAACAATGGAAAATTTTTAACATGGAATCATATTTCTAAACTATTTTATGATGATTTAGATTGTGGTCTGCATTTGGTTCCTAAGATAACAAATGAGCATATTTCTTTAACACCTTTCTCAGTGATGAATGTTAGATTGGCGGCCCAAGTTTTGAGTGAATCTGTCTACCAAGCTCTTTCAACATATGGTCGGTCTTCCACATGCTGAGGGAACTGTTAATTATTGTAGAATGTTTGACATGTTTTTTGACTGCATGAATGTCAGAAGTTCAGTAGAAACAAAAAAAAAAGCAAAGCCTTTTTTGAAACCATACGAATACGTTTTACTTGGCTGATCGACACCTTCCTAACATATTTTTCGGATTGGAAAAATTCTATCGCTGCAAGAAATGATGGCCAGTTTACTGATAATGCAAGAGCTAACATGTTTATTTCATGGCAAACTTATGAAGGTGTCAAATTGACCGTTCACTCTACTATCGAACTTGTCAAGTATTTATTATCACAAAATGTGCCATATGTGTTCACCGAAAGACTGAAAATTACTTTGGGCAACAGAGATCCATTGGACACCGCAAAGATAATCCATCAATTCGTGACTTTGGGTATAATGATAATACAATTCGCACATCCAAACTATTTCGACCTATCGCTGGAAATTGCGAAATGATGACCCTATGCTCGCTACAATAGACGTTGAGACTGTTCCATGCCGCCCAAGAAAAAGAAAATGATTCTTCGCTACTAAAAAAACGGTTATTTTTATAGCCACACATTTGAAAAAAACCATTGATTTGGTATATATATTCTTGGATTTTTAGCAAGTATTCAGGTATGTATGTGTGTGACTCAATTTTGAAAATAAAAGTTTGGATTTATTTTTGCAAGAAAAAAATTGCAAAACTTAAGTATTTTACCCTAAAGTAACAATATAAGCACGAATTGTCAAAAATTAAAAAGCTTTATTTATCAAATATCATACTTCCTCATCCACAATAATTTTCTGTTTAATTCCTTTTACACGTGATGAAACAAGAGTTTGTCTGCCAAAAGTAACATTTTTTTAAATGTGTGGCTATAAAAATAACCGTTTAATTCAGTGACCTTTTTCCAGCACATGATTAGCTACCTCACAGCCAAGGAGAACTGAACTTCTTTTAGAAACGTTTTTGAAAATGACTCCATCCGATATACTTTTATAAAACTTTGGCTAAAACTTTTCAGCATTTCCCTTGAATTCAGAAATTGTATTGCGAATTGCACCATAATATTCATTAGCTTCGTCAAGAGAAACCATGTATCCTTCAAATTCCTTGCGGGTTTTTTCTGAATAACATTCATCCTTGGATAGCTTGCGTGCACTTGCATTTATGAACTTTTTGAAGTATAAAGGATGTAACTGCTCTTCAGGAGTTTTTTTGATGGTTTTACTCGTGGAATTCCCGGTAGAAACAGTGTTGTACTTCGTTTTTTTGTGCCTAAGTCAAACCACGTTGACTCTTGCATACTTTTTCACAAATGTCACAGGGATAATTCGAAGCAGGAACAACATTTTCTATTTCCTCAAGTATTCCATCAACCTCTAAAGTAAAATCTGTATCTTGCTCGGGAATATTTTCCTCTATTAAAGACAAAATAGCATCCAAATCTTCATCACAGAAATAGTCTTCAGTCCAAGCAGCCATTTTTGTTGATTTTCCGCCCCTCATGCTCGGGCCACCCTATTTATCACATCATGAATATCGCTGAATATCGCTAACAATAGTACGGCCCAAGACTTCTTTTTTTCTTATGACTTGATTAAATTGATTGTTTTTCCTTGTTTTAACGACATTTTTCTTTTAACACATTGTTAGCAGTAATAAAAATATTTTCGTGCGAATTTATTTTCGCGGTTGGAGCCAAAAAAAAATTTATGGGACTTATTTTCGCGGATTTTCATAATATTCACGACGTTTTTTTATTTAGTCTCTTTTGTTTGCCAAACTTTTTATTGATTTTACTATTAATCGAGACTATTAAACATAGCTCAACGTAACTAACTAATTTCTTAACTCGATTACCTGGCGTTCTCGCTTATAATGGTACACCACTGACCACTACTTGTTAACTCGATTACCTGGCATTCTCGCTTATTAACTGTACACCACTAACCACTACTAATATTTCTAGTTGACGACACAGCAACGCATAGACCGTTTCTTTACTCGGGTAAGTACGAACGAACTCTACTTGTCAACTGGTGTCTAACATTTATTTGTTTTAAAGTTTTAGTTAATTGTGGAAAAAAGTTTACTTTAGGCTATTGTGGAAGATTAATAAACCCTGGGTTTAACAGTCAGTTTGCCCCTCAATGGTTTATTGAAATTATAATTAAGTAAGAAACTTTTTTTATAGATTCTTCAAGTACCTTATCGTCAAGAAATGGTTCAGTAAAGTCAATCGCTTCTTCAGGTACTTTTAACTTTTCTTTTTCTGTTTTTTTTTTATTTTGATTCAAATACTGATCCACTGTAATTAAGAGGATATTGCTTGGGTAAGTATGGATAAATAATAGCACAGATTTGAATCCAAATTCTCTAGAATTAGTTACATGGTTTAAATATGTCACTGAAATTCACGTTAATACTACATAAAATCGTGTTAATACTACCTGAAATCATAATAATACTACATGAAAATTTGACCATCGTAATTGGAATTTCCTGATTGCTTTTTGAATTCATCCATAATCGTATATTTGAATTCATCCATAATCGTATATGTTTTCCGAAATTACCAAATTAATTGGAAATGGAGTGGTTAACGCATTTAGATTCGAATTTCAGGTACCAAAGAAGTCGCCTCTTAGTTTATAGAGAAATTTGTTAAATGTAAATGCATAGCCCTGTCTTATTTCTGATATTTTAAAACAAAGAAAAAAGCTCAGGCCAAAATTATTTCTCTTTTCTAGGATATCATCCTTATCCAGAATTTGTCGTCGATACAGATCAAATGGAATCTCCGACACAATTTGACGATGGTACGTTAATATGTTGAGCTAGCACACACTGCTTCTTTTTTAACGCATTTCAGTAATCTGTTCAACTATCCTTTGAACAGATTACTGAAATGCGTGTTACATGCTAAAGTCATTGAAAATAAACGTGCATCAAATTTCTATAGTTAGGCAGAAACTGTAGTGACTAGATTGGATCCACGCATAAAAAATTCCATTAATCGAAGTTCATTACTTTGGTCCAAATTATAGTGTCGTTTCTCAACGAAGTACGATAATTCTTTTGTTCCCTAGACGCTTCTTAGAAAACTTTTTTACAAGTGATAAACTGTCTCAAATCAGGACCGACGGATTGGATTTGGTTTTCGAATATAAAGCTATCTAAGCTAAGGCCGTAGCCCTCTGACCCCATCTGTTTTTTCGACCTTGCAAGCGTCCTGCTTGTGTACGTTTTGCTTACCATGGTAAAATTCGTTTTTTAAAAATTTAACTTTGACTTTCTTTTTAGATGATCACGGACAAGTATCGATGGTGTAAAACGTATCTGGGGTACAAATCTTTCTACTGAGTGCTGGAAGCGTTGCCCATGGTCAGCTGGAGCCGCCCACTAGTTCTGTTACGCAAAAAAAAAAGAAGAAATTTGACTTGTGCGACTCTAATGCTACGCTACTCGGAGATGGTCTTTCAAATAAAAACAAATTGTATATATCGAGACAAAACAATTAAAGAAAATAAACTCGATTAACCAAACAGTATATATGATTTTTAATTACGCGCCAATTTTTTGTTTACAAAATTGTGAAGATGTGTGCGACAGTCAGAAGACGAATTATATTTCTTGAAGATGACGTTTTTATTGTTGGAATATTAGATTTATATTTTAAATGAGATTATCATCGCCGCCTTTTTTAACCCGTAAAACCCATGCTTAACAGATATGCTAAGTTGACTACAAAATCTAGGAACCTTTCGTACCGAAATCTTTTGTTTGTTCTTTTTGTTAACTGTGAGAGGTTTAAACGAAGTTGTATTGTCTTCTTTAGATTCTGCAGAAATTTCGTGCATAAAATTGGATATGAAGGTTCTGTTAAACTTTTTTTATTGTGTGATACACATAGTGTGATTGCTAATTTTGTTTGAAGTAGTTTCCTGGGTAACGCCAGCATCGCACACTTAACTAACGTCTGATGTGTCGGAATTATAAGAACTGTCCTCAAAGTTGTGAAACGAGTGACGCGTAGAAATAACGATATATAAATAGCTAAATTTGATTATATGTGTATCATATGTTTTAGCAAAATGGAGTTGGTTTTATTGTTCACTTGGCAAATATATTTTTGTATAGAAATCATCAATTTGTTTTTTGTGTTTCTCGTTCAAGTTTAGACTCTAGGTGAGGATTCTAGTACATAATTCGTCGTACAAAATTTTTGTCACTCTCAAAAGATTTCGTCACTTTTGTCTGACATCTTTGTCCGTAAAATATTCCTACACGTTCTCTAAAATGTAGTCAATTCCCTCTTCAAATGCTTTCTACCCCAATTCTCATCTTACCCCTCTATGTGCCACAATCCTTTGTAAACCAAGTACTAATGTGTTTATAGAAGGGGTGTTTAACATAACTTCAGTTAGTTTATAGGGGTTTTTGGGGTAACTTCAGTTTGTTTATAGGGGGGTGTTTGGGGTAACTTAGTTTGTTTATAGGGTTTTTTGGGGTAACTTCAGTTCGTTTAGGGGTGTGTTTGAGATAACTTCAGTTTGTTTATAGGGGTGTTTGGGGTAACTTCAGTTTGTTTATAGGGGTGTGTTTGGGGTAACTTCTGTTTGTTCATAGGGGTGTGTTTGAGGTAACTTCAGTTTGTTTATAGGGGTGTGTTTGAGGTAACTTCAGTTTGTTTATAGGGGTGTGTTTGGGGTAACTTCAGTTTGTTTATAGAAGGGGTGTTTGAGATAACTTCAGTTTGTTTATAGGGGTGTGTTTGGGGTAACTTCCGTTTGTTTATAGGGGTGTGTTTGGGGTAACTTCAGTTTGTTTATAGGGGTGTGTTTGGGGTAACTTCAGTTTGTTTATAGAAGGGGTGTTTGGGGTAACTTCAGTTCTTTTATAGGGGTGTGTTTGAGGTAACTTCAGTTTGTTTAAGTTTGTTTAAGTTTAATTTATCTATCCTAACCGACGCAACTTTGTTTGTTTTCACCGATGTGTGTTTACCGGCACCAATGTGGGTATAAACACAGCCTTAGCGGCACCAATCATTTTATCGGCACCAAATTTTGTGCTGGTAATTTTATGACTGCTATGCCCACAAAATAGTGTTTCTAAGTATTTAAAAGTGATTTATTTTGGTGCCGATAAACCGTAAAATGTTGACAAACACGACTTGTAAAATTGTGACTTTGGCGAAACTAAAATTTATGGAAAATAAAAATGTGTTTAGTCTGTCATACATGCATCACATCTACTACAAAGCCGATAATCTTGCTAACTTTGCTTTCTTTCTTTTGTTTTCATTTAGTCATAACAGTTAGTTATTTTATCATATCCCGTTCCACCGCACCATATCTATAAAAAGAACATTACATCATTATCCGCGCCACTCATTGGCTAACAAACTACCTATAGCAAATGTAAACAAAAATGGTAGATACGTTGCGCGAATGTAGGATTAAAGGTAAGTAAGTATATTTCGACATTAGAAAGTGAAGTGTACTTAACGTGTGTTGTGTTTTATTATTATTGCAAAATTCATATTTAAATTTGCAGTTGATTTCATGTTTGTTGATGTTGTCCTATGTTTGTTGTTGTCCCACATTTGTTACTTCTTGTCCCATGTTTGTTTCTTGTTGTTTCATATTTGTTTTATGTTGTCTCATGTTGCCCCATGTTTGTTTATGTTCAGTTGTTCTGTAAATTATCAGTTTAATTTATGTATTTATTAGTCTATGTCTTTATAATAATAGTCTTTATACAATGTATACCTTAGGGATTTGTAATTACAATATATATACTTTGACAAATTCAAATACACTTCACTTGCATGTAGACCTTGTTAGAGGTCAGTTGTTTCAATGTATAGTCATATCAAATGTTGAGTCTTTCCTTAAATCAAAAAGAAAGCTCAGTTACATCAAGTGAAAGGTTGTTTATTTATGTCAAAGTTTACACTTCAAGTTTATTCAAAGTTCATTCAATATAATATCACCAAATAACCAGTATTTGGCAAGCTGGTAAGAAATTTATATATCAAATTTGTGTATGTTTAGCTTTTTTCATGTTAGTTTTTATGTAACTTATGTAATTTTTTGTTTAGTTTGAACTTTTGCTTATGTACTTATGAATGTTACAAATACACTAAACCTGGTAAAAATTGGTGATATTACATTCAAACAGCAAGACAACTCAAGTATTTATAACCTGTGTGTATTAAACTGATGAGGAGAAGGGACCGAATCGATTACAAAGAATTCGCTAAAACTGGAAATCGTAAAGTAAAGCCTTCTAGTGGTACCATACACACACCTGTTTCAAGTGAATCAACCAAAAAGAGTACAAGTATTGTTACACATTCTTTTGTTGATGTCAATAACACTGCCACAGTTGGTAAGAACATTTCTAATTCTATTCAAGATTATGTTACAAGCAACTCAAATGTCGCCTTTGATGTCTTAAATAAAACTGATACGCAACGTGACTCTTGTTCAAGCAGTAAAGTGTTAAAATCAAGTTCTGAAATTGACAATTTAAGTAACCTGTTAAACAATTTTTCATTTGTGGACAGTATGGCTGAAAACCCAGACATTTGTATAAATGAAAATCAGTTGTTTGTAAATGAATCTTCTGTTTCTGATGAAATAACAGATTTTATTGACGAGAATCCTGTTAATGAAGTATGTATTTCTGTTAATGAATGTGATAATATCTTGAAAAAAGTTGAACATTTTCGATCATGTTACAGAAAGATACATAAGGAGATCCAAATGGTTCATAAAGATTATGACCAAGTGTATGGTAAATTGTTTGCTGAACAGATGGGCACGATTAAGACATACATCAAAAACGTGAATTTTCAAAAAAGATCTATGCAGTTGGAATCAAAAAATCATGATGAACACCACAAAATTGAGGTATTTAAATTTCAAATAGATGAAGTTGTGCGAAGGATCGATGATTTATGTCAAGTGTACATAACAAATCTTCAAGATGAGTCTAACAATAGCATCAAAAGAAGAAAAAATGAATTGTTACAACTTGGTAAAGAGTCTGGAAAAATTGGTGAGAAAATTGAAAGTTTAATTAACAGTGCTGCAGACGATGATATGATGCGTAAAGTTAATACACTGAAGCTCAGGTATGAGGAATTACTGCACTTAAAGGATTCTTATTTCAAGAATGTACAGAATGAAGTTGAGCAGAGAGAAATAGAAAAAAATGAAGCTTTTCAAATTTCCTCACTTAATATAAAGTTAGGCAAGTTTAAAGGATATGACTCACCAGTTGATATTTACACCTTCCAAAGCACATTCGAAAAAATCCATCTGAAATCAACCCCCAAAAATCTTCTTCCTGATCTTTTAAAGAATAATTTTCTTGAAGGAGCAGCACTTACACTAGTCAAAAGCATAGAAGAGATAGATGAGATTTGAAAAGATTACATGATGCATTTGGAAACTGTAAAATTATGTTAACAAAAAGCTTTCTGTGTTTAATAGCATGGAAGGTTTGTGGAAGCATAAGAACCCATCAAAGGTAGCAGAGGAACTAGCCAAATTAATCAATTGTATGTATGATGTTATCAGACTAGCAAAGAGACACAACATAGAAAATAATTTGTTTTATGGATATGCTTTAGAAAGAATTTACAAGTTATGTGGTAATGACAGAATTACTAGATGGTTTGTTGTACAGCATGACAAACCATGGAGTGGAGAAGAGTTGTGGCAAGAGTTTATAAAATTTCTTGAGAAAGATGTCAAGATTCACCAGCAAAAAGCAATCTTATATAGCAGCAATCCAGAAAAAAAGTCTAGTGGAAATTTTTTTGCATCAAATGAAAACAGACGTAATGATAAATCCTCAACAATCTGTTTTATTTGTGGAGAAGACGATCACGTTCCAACGAATGGTCCTGGTGGTTCCAAAATTATACAATATTTTGCATGCAAAAAGTTTGCTGAGATGTCACCTGCTTCAAGGTATGAGGAATTGTGTAAAAAGGGACTTTGTATTCAATGCTTATACCCTGGTGCAAAGTACCAAACAAGTAAACATAAAGAAGGCAAGTGTCAGCGAGATTTTATATGCAAACATCCAAGTCATGACAGGTACGCAACTAAAATGCATGTCCTTGTTTGTGAAGATCATAAGGATTTACCAGATAACAAAAATGTATTGCATATGTACAAGCAAAAATGCATATTGCAACAACGAGTTGAATTACCAGAATACTCAAAGAAAATTCAACTTTCGCATCACTCAACATTTTCGGATAACCCTGATGACAACAATGAAAAAGCTATATATATGTTGCAAACTATTGAAGTAGATAACAAAGCATATACTATATTCTATGATAGTGGCTGTGGTGATTTTGTGACGACGCAACAAGCAATCAAGAAACTTGGGAAACGTGCCATACAAGAATATAATGGTCCTGTTCAACTGGGAGGTGTTGGTGGAATAAAAGCAGAAACACCACATGGAATATATTCAGTAAGGCTTCCCGTGATTGGTAAACATGACGCTATTATGACAGGTGTATGTTTAAATAAAATAACCCAAGAGTTTCCATACTATCCATTAAATGGTAAAGTTGAGACAGATATCAGAGATGCTTTTTTAAAGTCAGGTGGAAACATCAAAGAATTACCGAAACTGCCGGAAAAAGTTGGAGGAAATGTAGATTTTATGTTAGGAATAAAGTATTTAAGATATTTTCCAGAAGTAGTGTATCAATTGCCTTCAGGGTTAACCATATACAAATCTCACTGATGGTAGTTGTGGAGTAATTGGTGGCCCTCACAGTGTTTTCACAGAAATTGAGAAGTTCCATCATCTTTGTCAACAATCAAGTTCAAATTTTGTTTCAAATCAACTCAAAATATTTCAAAATGGATTTCAAATAAACCCGGATCATGGTCTTCTAAATTTCAGTTCCAGTGAGTGCTCCCTGGATTTATGTCTGAGAGAAAACAATTTTCAAATGAAGGAATCAAATGCTTTGTTGAGTCAGAAGTTTAAATTATTTGAGAAAGTAGAAGAAGCAGGAAGCGTAATTGACTATCGATGTATCAACTGTAGAGATTGCAAAGCATGTAAATCGCATGAGAATGAGCTAATGAGTATAAAAGAGGAAGTTGAACAAGATAGAATTGAAAAGTCTGTTGCTGTCCATCCAGGTAAACGCTTGACTATAGCTAGATTGCCATTTATGCATGACCCAGTGACAAAGTTGTGTCCTAACAGAACAAAAGCATTGAAGGTACTTAATCAGCAGGTTAAAAAACTAACTAAGAATGCGAAAGATAGAGAAGATGTTGTTAAATCAGAAGAAAAACTACAAAGTCTTGGTCATGTAGATTATCTGAAGCATTTGCCAGAAGATATACAAAAATCCATAGCTATTAGCGAAATCCAAAATTACATACCATGGAGAGCCGTCTGGAAAGCTAATTCAATCACTACACCATGTCGCATGGTTTTTTGATGCGTCACAGCCTACAGCCAGTGGTTTTAGTCTCAATGATATATTAGCAAAAGGTCGTAACAACATGAACAAGTTAGTTGAGATTTTTATTCGATGGCGCTCTCATTCATTTGGATTTCATACAGACATTCAGAAGATGTACAACTGTGTAAAGCTACATAATACTAACCCTATAATAACTGTTTATGAGGGCAATACCGGAGAATATTGACCAACGTCAAAGTATTGCCCGAGCGTGCGAGGGTAATACGTGACAGAGGTCAATATTCGAAGGTATTGCCCAAAATAAACAGTTATTATATGGATTATTATCCGGGTACTGTATTTTACGACAAAAAATATAACATTATAACCAGGATGTAGAAACCACGTCTTTATAGAAACTATTCCCATATGGAACGTGCATTCGAACTAAAAATACTTTTTTTTCAAATCGAATATCGTGTAAACATTACAGGTTTTTATTGTAGCCACAACTTAGAATTCTTTAAAAGATAAAAGTAAGTTTCACTTCTGTTTCGCGTTTTGTTTGCTTTTTTCCGTGTTAATTTACATTTAATGCTACCATATTTAAACTTTAAACACGGTTGCTATGGTAGCGGGCAATACCGTGGAATATTGCCCGCTATGACGTAAGTTCTAACCAATCACATTGCACGATTTTCGAAAATATCGATGCCGCCCTTTTACCCGGGTAATAATGAGTGGTGTTTTCAAAGATATCTATGGAGAAATGACCTTGATGAGAAGAACCCTGTGGAAGAAAAAATAATTAAGACGTTAATTTATGGAGTTAAATCCAGCGGAAATCAATCGGAAATCGGCTTGCGAAAGACTGCTGGAGTCTCAAAAGAAGAATTCCCAGAAGTCAACGAAATTGTATGTAAGGATGTTTATGTTGATGATTGCCTTTCTGGAGAAGTAACAAAGGAAAAGGCATTACAGCGAGCTGATGAACTTGAACTTGTTCTGCAACGAGGTGGTTTTTCATTAAAAGGCATATCTATGACTGGAAGTAATCCACCAAGTAATTTGTCATCTGACGGAAAAACAATTGGTGTGGCTGGCCTAACATGGGAACCCAAGAGTGATCTAATATATTTAGATGTAAAGGAAATTAATTTTGCAAAGAAACATCGTGGAAGAAAAACTCAAGCTATGTTTGAGATTCCTGAAAATCTAACGAGACGACACTGTACAGCCAAATTAGGAGAAGTGTTTGATTTAACTGGAATGTTCACTCCAGTTATCGCAACCATGAAATTGGATCTACACGAGTTAGTCGTAAGGAAATTAGATTGGGATGATAAAATTCCTGATAATTTACGTCATGTTTGGGTCAATCATTTTCAAATGATGTCAGAATTGAATCAAGTTAAATTCAAGAGAGCTATTGTACCTCATGACGCAATAAACTTAGATGTGCAAACTCTCTGTTTTGGAGATGCTAGTAAAGACCTTGCTTGCATTGCAATCTATGTCAGATTCAAACGAAAATCCAACAGTTATTCTTGTCAATTGGTATTTGCTCGCTCAAGATTAATACCAAATGGAATGTCGCAACCCAGAGCAGAATTGTATGCAGCTGTGGTCAATTGTCACTCTTCAGAAATTGTCAGTAGAGCGCTTTACAAACATCATAAATGCAAGTTATTGTTCACAGACAGCCAAATTGTTTTATATTGGTTGTCAAATGAAAATCGATCACTGAAGCAGTGGGTTAGAAATCGAGTATTAGAAGTTCTAAGATTTTCACTGCCACAACATTGGAGGTATATTCATACGAATGAAATGATAGCTGACCTTGGAACTCGTAGAGGAGCAAAAGCTACAGATGTTGATGGTAACTCAGATTGGGTCAATGGCATGTCTTGGATGACATTAAATGAGGAAGATTTCCCAGCGTATACTGTGAATGACATCAAATTAAATTCTAATCAACTAAATGAAGCAAGAAAAGAAAAAAACTTGGAAATTGTTGAATCCAGTTTCTTTCAAAACCGTGTACCTATAGAAGTGAAGGACCGTTATTTATTTTCACAATACCTTGTTGACCCAAACAAATTTCGCTTTCGGAATGTAGTTCGTATTATGGCTCTCGTTATCAAATTCATTCGAAAACTGAAAGAACAATCAAAGCCGCAAATCAACAAAAACAAAATTGCACCAACTTATGAGACTTTTAGCGACGGCGACTTAGCTAAAGCCGAAAACTACTATTTCGAAAAGGCAACACGTGAAGTGAAACATTTTCTTAGACCACATCAATATCAAAAGATTTCAAAGGAGAAAGATGGCATATTGTATTATTCTGGGAGGACACTTCCAGAAGATGAAGTCACAATTGTTGGAAAGATGACTTGCGCAATGAAAGATCTGAAGTGTGATAGTTTTTGCGTACCAATTGTTGAGAAGAATTCACCTTTGGCATTTAGTATTGTCAGTGAAATTCACTGTTATAATGAGTCAGTCAAACATGCTGGAATAGAATCAGTATGGAGATACGTCCTCAAAAAGGTTTTCATTATAGAAGGCAGAAGTGTTGTTAAGATTGTAAAGAGATCTTGCCAAAGATGTCGATATTTGGAAAAGAAAAAATTGGAAGTCATAATGGGACCAGTATCCCAAACGAACCTCACTATTGCTCCAGCTTTTTATCATACTCAAGTCGACATTATAGGTCCATATGATGCATATTCCCCCCATCATAAAAGGACTACAGTTAAAATCTGGCTAGTCGTGTTTTGTTGTAACAACACAAGTGCAACATCAATCAAAGTAATGGAAAACTATTCCTCTACTGCTTTTGTTCAAGCATTTGTTAGATTTTCATGTTTGTATGGATACCCCAACTTATTGTTATCGGATGAAGGAAGCCAATTGGTCAAAGCATTTCAGTCAATGGAATTAAATTATGTTGATGTCCAGCAAAAGTTACATAAAAATCAGATCAAATATGAATTGTGTCCGGTTGGTGGGCACAATATGAATGGTCGTGTTGAGAGGAAAATCAAAGAAATTAAAACCTCATTAGAAAAGAATCTTTCTAAACAACGCCTTTCAATCATGCAGTGGGAAACTGTAATTTTAGAGATAGTGAACAACATAAATAATCTTCCTTTATCTTTGGGAAACTACGTTGGAGATTTTGAGACCATGGATTTAATTACACCAAATCGGTTAATCATGGGTAGAAATAATGATCGAAACCCTATTGGAAGTATTGTCCTATCGAACGACCCTCTCAGAATCATTAGAGCAAATAATGCAGTTTTCGATGCATGGTTTGAAAATTGGTTATTGGTCCATGTACCTAAATTAATGATACATCCAAAATGGTTTAAATCTGATGAAGATTTGCAGAAGGGTGATATTGTTTTATTTCTCAAATCAGATTCCTCGTTGTCATCAACATATCAATATGGCATTATTCAATCAGTTCATTTGAGTAAAGATGGAAAGATTCGAAAAGCTGAAGTCAAATACAAAAATCAAAACGAATCGATATTTCGTGTGACGAATCGTGCTGTGCGAGAATTAGTTGTAATACATCGCGTTAACGAGATCGATATTATGGAAGAGTTAATGGAAAAATCAAAATAAACAAAACTTTGTATACTGTCCATGAATTTTGCAACTCTGTTTGGGCAGTGTTGTGTTTTATTATTATTGCAAAATTCATATTTAAATTTGCAGTTGATTTCATGTTTGTTGATGTTGTCCTATGTTTGTTGTTGTCCCACATTTGTTACTTCTTGTCCCATGTTTGTTTCTTGTTGTTTCATATTTGTTTTATGTTGTCTCATGTTGCCCCATGTTTGTTTATGTTCAGTTGTTCTGTAAATTATCAGTTTAATTTATGTATTTATTAGTCTATGTCTTTATAATAATAGTCTTTATACAATGTATACCTTAGGGATTTGTAATTACAATATATATACTTTGACAAATTCAAATACACTTCACTTGCATGTAGACCTTGTTAGAGGTCAGTTGTTTCAATGTATAGTCATATCAAATGTTGAGTCTTTCCTTAAATCAAAAAGAAAGCTCAGTTACATCAAGTGAAAGGTTGTTTATTTATGTCAAAGTTTACACTTCAAGTTTATTCAAAGTTCATTCAATATAATATCACCAAATAACCAGTATTTGGCAAGCTGGTAAAAATTTATATATCAAATTTGTGTATGTTTAGCTTTTTTCATGTTAGTTTTTATGTAACTTATGTAATTTTTTGTTTAGTTTGAACTTTCGCTTATGTACTTATGAATGTTACAAATACACTAAACCTGGTAAAAATTGGTGATATTACAACGTGATTGCAATTTTCAAGCAAGAGCAAGTCAATCAAGGTTCACTCACAAAGAAAACCAGCACACAAAAAAATGAAAAGAAGTAGCATGTAATGTAGTAAGCTAGCTAGCTACATATAGACCTTTTTGAATGTTTACATTTTCCGCGGTAAGCCCTTCTGGCTCTAACAACTGTGTGGCAGACAGAAAGATGCGGAAGCTTGCTGAAGAAAGGTCTTTTTCAGCCCATTTCTTTCTACGGAAACATTTTTGAGGCTTTAAACTATTATCGAGTGTAGATGGATAATTTCTGATTGACATATATTCATATAAAGTCGTAATGATACCGTCGTGCGAAGAAACAGACTAAAAAGGACCTCACTTCATCTAGCGCCCGCATCTTTTTGCCTGCCACGCAATTGTTAAAGCCGAAAGGGCTTACCGCGGAAAATGTCAACATTCAAAAAGGTCTATGTATTATACGTAAGGTAAGTAACAATTTGATTTTGATTTTTATGCTTTTACAACATTACTAAACAGGATACTGTATGTCACTGTTCGAAGCATCTTTATTATAAAAAAATACAGGTCCTATAGAATAACTAAGGTTACATGTTTTGTGCTTCATATTATTGATGGATATTAATGATTTTTTTGTTTTATGTACACCACTACCTCTTGTCAAATGAGGGTAAATTACAAGAATAACAGAAACACATGCTGTGATAAGGAAACACTCGACTTGCTATCACACCTGAATTACAAAAGATATTCACAATTATACATACACAAACCTTAAAACGCTACGGACCACATCATGGGTAGTATGACACATATTGGACAGGCACGATCTGGTTTATTAATTTGTACCATGGTATTATTCCTTATATATTTTTAGTTTTCAGGGTAAAGTTTACATATGAATGACATTTCTTTTTCTCTTTTATGGTAAAAAGGGCACGTAAAATATGCATCGATTCCGAACTTTTTCTTCTGAAAATGTGGTTTTAGTACCTAAATTTGATAAAACAAGACAAACGGAGTGCGAATTACGAACGCTATCATGGTCTAGTATGCGATTCCGAACTGTTTCTTCTGAAAATGTGGTTTTAGTACCTAAATTTGATAAAACAAGACAAACGGAGTGGGAATTACGAACGGTATCATGGTCTAGTATTCGATTCCGAACTTTTTCCTCGGAAAATGTGTTTTCAGTACCTAAGTTCAACGAAACAAGACAAACGGAGTGCGAATTACGAACGGTATCATGGTCTAGTATTCAATTCCGAACTTTTTCTTTGGAAAATGTGTTTTCAGTACCTAAATTCAACGAAACAAGACAAACGGAGTGCGAATTACGAATGGCATCATGGTCTAGTATTCGATTCCGAACTTTTTTTCTGACAATGTGGTTTTAGTCCCGAAATTAAACGAAACAAGACAAACGGAGTGCGAATTACGAACGGTATCATGGTCTAATTTTCGATTCCGAACTCTTTCCTCTGAAAATGTGGTTTTAGTCCCGAAATTAAACGAAACAAGACAAACGGAGTGCGAATTACGAACGGTATCATGGTCTAATTTTCGATTCCGAACACTTTCCTCTGAAAATGTGGTTTTAGTCCCGAAATTAAACGAAACAAGACAAACGGAGTGCGAATTAGTTTTCAGTACCAAAGTTCAACGAAACAAGACAAACGGAGTGCGAATTACGAACGGTATCATGGTCTAGTATTCAATTCCGAACTATTTCTTTGGAAAATGTGTTTTCAGTATAAATTCAACGAAACAAGACAAACGGAGTGCGAATTACGAATGGCATCATGGTCTAGTATTCGATTCCGAACTCTTTTTCTGACAATGTGGTTTTAGTCCCGAAATTAAACGAAACAAGACAAACGAAGTGCGAATTACGAACGGTATCATGGCCAAATTTTCGATTCCGAACTCTTTCCTCTGAAAATGTGGTTTTAGTCCCGAAATTAAACGAAACAAGACAAACGGAGTGCGAATTACGAACGGTATCATGGTCTAGTATTCGATTCCGAACTTTTTCCTCGGAAAATGTGTTTTCAGTAACTAAATTAAACGAAACAAGACAAACGGAGTGGGAAGTGTGTTCTTAACCCTTAGAGTACTGTTTTTTTTGCAAATGCTCAATTTACAAATTTAAGTTCAAGTAGAATATTCGATCTAAAGCGTGTTTCTAATGGCCTAACCTCGTGTATATGGATGGCTTCTTGATCTGAAAATTCTTTCCATGTTTTGCAATCGCCTAGTTTACAAATGTAAGCTAGGCGATTGCAAAGCATGTGTACAGATTGCTTTTTGCCTAAATTCGTGCTAATGTCGCGTGTATGGGTCTTGATGTGGAAATATCCCACCGTAGTTTTGTAAATGTCAAATTGACAAAGTTGAGCTAATGATATGTGGATTTTTTTCTCTATTCGGCAAATTTACTAAAACAACTGTATTTTAAGGCGATTTTCCACCAAGCGGTCTAAAACGCGCTGAGCGTAGGCGGCTATTGTTTAAAACAATAGCCGCTTATAAATCCGCTTTGAATGTTACTTTTTGATTTCCACTTGTCAAAAGCAGCAAAAAATGCGCGTAAACTTTTACACGACAAAAATATGTAAACATGAACGTTCAAAGTAAAAAATTATTGCTGTTTAAGAAAATAAATCTTCTCAAACTATTCTTATTGCTGAATGAAGAAAAAGAAAAGAAAACAAAGAAGTATGCAAAAAAGTTTTGGATAAGATGGCTGTATTAAGAACGAAAACTAAAGGGAGAATTCAATGTTCTCCTTCAAGATCTGAAATTGTATTGACAGTCAATTTATTTCAGTAGTTTCGTATGTCACCAACTAAACTTGAAACTATTTTATATTGGTTTGCTCCTTTGATTACAAAAAAAGAAACAAAGATGAGAAAAATGGTTGTTTTGATGGGTTTTGCAAAAAGTTGTTTATATCACGTGGCCTGGAACATTTTAATTGGATAGCGCTTTGAAGACGCGCGTGAAAGTCGAAGTAGAGTCGACTTTTCAAACCGCGCTGAGCGGGTTTGTGACTGAAATAACAATAGCCGCCACGCTCAGCGCGTTTTGGAACGCCTAGTGGAAATTCGTATGTGTATGGATTGCGGTAAATTATCTCCCTAAATGTTTATTTTCAAAGGGCGACTTTACTAAAACAACCGTATTTCATTTTTTTCAAAGACAAATTTACTAAAACAACTGAATTTGATGTGCAGGGATTGCTTCTTAATACGGGTAAATTATCTCCAAAATTCTTTTTCAAGGACCAAATTTACTAAAACAACTGAATTTTATATGTATGGATTGCTTCTTAATACGGGTAAATTATCTCCAAAAACGAATTTTCCATCTATCAATAATTTTAAATTTAACAGAACCACCATCGAATCATCATGCTTGATGTGGATTTAGGTCATCTCAACTTCAAATCTCTTCACTAAAAATAAGAAGATAAACAAATATGGAACAAATCTTCCAAAGTTTGCGGACGAGTTTTGGGAAGAACATTATTCGTTAATACGAAAGAGTTTCTTGACATTGATAATGAAGAACATTTAAGCATTTCTCTAAAAAAAAAGTACAAATGTTAGAACTAACCTTCCCTTGTAGTAAAGATTCTTCTTTCTCTAATTCTCTCACTATCGTTTTTGTCGACAATATTGTCTGTCCATTTTCTATAAACAAAAAAAGCACAACAAGGCAATGAAATATGCTTATATGCTCAAAACTTAATATAGCCAATTAATGGTGTTCTGTGTTTTTTTACCTGATAGTGATAGTACGTGCAACTTACACAGCATTACTTTTATATTCTTTTTTCTAAAATTCAAATTTAATAAAAACCTACCATTGGTAGATCAACCCAGTATTTTCCTGTTGACATCATAACATTTCTCTAAAAAAATTAATTATGAAATTATGAACTATCTGTAC
This sequence comes from Hydractinia echinata, assembly GCA_030067915.1. NCBI lineage: Eukaryota > Metazoa > Cnidaria > Hydrozoa > Anthoathecata > Hydractiniidae > Hydractinia > Hydractinia echinata. Next base: position 953,406 of record JASGCC010000089.1, read on the forward strand.
ATTTTATTAATAGTTGTGAATGTTTCACAAATATTTGAGAAGTTTCCTCAAATAATTATTTTTTAACATCCAAAATATATAAATGAATGAATATAAACTATCACACATTTAATTATTAAAAGCTGTAGGTTGTTGCTTTGTCTGTCAAAATAAACGCTAATAACAATAACCAATAATTACACAATATTACACAAGTGATGTATGTAGAATCAAGTACATTTGTGTAAGGTTTATCTAAATATGTTAATTTTTTTTTTTTAAAAAAAGACTCAATCCACACCTTTTCAAAGCCTAATAATCTTATCAAAAATAAGCAGCTAAATTTGCACTGCATAAACATGATTCCTATACACACATCACTGCACTAAATGAAAAGGGTCACTTTACAGAAGGATCGTGCAATAATAACATGCACTCTTTTATGAAGTTTTTTTCAACATTTTTTTAATTTTTTTATTCCCAGACTGTAAATACAATCTTCAACATACATTTTCTGCAATATTGTAATTACAATCACATAACATACCAGTTATACACATTATATTACCAATGCAATTTAAACAAAGCATAATATTTTTGTGGTCAAACTTTCACAAATCACTTTCTTAATTTTAGCTTAATTTAATTTCATCCAAATCTTTTATTTTTTTGATGAACAAAGTGCTTTACCTTCCCTATTAAAGTTCCTAGCCAATCTATTGACACTTTCACAAACAAAATATAATATTCCAACCAATGCAGCTGTATTTGATGTTACTCCAGTTGTTAAGGTATATATGCAAACAATGCTGCATCCATGGATATAAAGTCATACAAATATTAGTTACTCTGTCAATTACTCTGTAATTAATTATTGTAATTACCGTATGAACCAAATAAACATTGGGCAAATTTTTAAGCCTGTGCCAGGGGGACACTTATTCAGCTAGGCTCAACCTAAAAAAAAGAATCCAGGCATTCTCTCTTCCAACTTTTTTGGCTACCGTGTTTGACGTGCACATGCTATGGTATACTGGGTTGAACCAACCTTTGTTGTCATGCGTTGTAATTCTGGTGCTCAGAATGCATGGCCAACATTGGTTACATTAAATAATTGTATAACTCGCAAAACAAAGTATCATGCGTGTCATGTTTGTCCAGTTTAATGTTTTGGTTAATTATTTCAAATATATATATAATGTCCACCAAGGTGGGTTTCTGCAGCCTGCTGTAGTGTACGAAAACGACATTAGATAGATGGTTAATCTCACAAATATCAAGGGATATACCCTGTCTATTATGTCAGGGAAGGGCTATGGCTTACATAGGGAGTCCTAGAGTATTTAATGCTCATATTTTGAGCCACACAGACCCAATTAGGGTCCACGCTCCACTGGAGAACATTCAGCAACATCCAACGGCCTGCACAGTGTGTCATCTCCCCAATTTCCATCACATGGCCCGAGGCTAGGGCAACATTTACTCGCTTATGTTGCTCATGCTCACAATTGTCTCCAAGGGGAATCGAACCCCTGTCTCCAACATAAAGTGCAAGAGTTATAAGGCCATCCTTAAAAATATGATTGGTTAGCATCACCAACCGACTCACTTTGAAAGGCGAAAGTCGAGTCCGGGAGACGGTAAATTTGTAAAAAATAAACCAAACAATTCACGAACAATCTTCGACACACAACAAAATTCGCCATATACCTTTTCAGTGGTCCTCCCAATTACGGTTGTTACGTCCGAATGTTATTTCGATAGGGGACTGTGCTATGCTACTCAGTGCTATATTTTCCTGCTTCTCATTTATACGGCAATACAAGCGAAAATCATGGGAACCAAGTTAATTGACAAAAATGGAACTTGAAACGGAGGCTAAAAATACAGCTGGCGTACATTTAAAACAAATAACAAAATATGGCTGTGAAATATAGTATTTTTGTAATTTTTTGGAAAATTTTTTATCCGACCAATTGACTGACTCACTGTTGTACTTAGAAAGACGCTAACCAAGCATATTTTCGACAGTGCCATTAAACTATGGTGTCACTTGTAGCTGAAACTTACATAATTGTGGCTGAAACTTGCCACATAAAGGTCTAGTCTAGTAAACTAAACCCATCATTTTTCCCTTTTTGACATTTTTACACACTCCTTACCTTTGCAGAACCACTAAACAAAACCATCGTACCACGGTAAACACTCCCATTTGATGACAGAACACAGATCTCAGCCGCATGTAGGAGGGAAACACAGACACAGGAGGCAGAGAAGAAGAAAGGGACCTTTACCTTACAATCACAACGTCAATGATGTCTGTCTTAGCAGTTTACTACAGAGGATGATTTGATTATGATCGCAGTATGGCAGTATGTCGATTCAGTTTCGCAGCACGCCGTTACAGTGTTACCATCTTGATATAACCGATTATGTAATCAATTGCCTTATAAGGAATTTTTTTCTATTTTTAGTACGGCATCTCCTGGTCTGAATATGATACAACAAAACCCTCCTAGCTACCTCTAGCTACAGTCAGAAGAAGAAAATTCAATCCATAAAGTATTAACAAAACTCTTTCTTTTTAAATTTTATTATACAATTTTTAAATATTTCCTAAAACTCAAGTTGCTTCTTTTTTTTGTGGTATCGTGGAAATAAATTTAAGTCACCAATCCAAAACTAACAGGGGAAAATATACACGAGGGTGCCGATAAGCCACCAATGGTTCAAAAAATTATAAAAATTAAAATAAACTTACTATGTGGTAGCGAAGTTCTTAAAAGAACTGTTTTTGATGGTTTTTGATAAGATTTACTTTATAAATAACTTATATATAAACTTTATTAACTCCTTTCTCTTCAAGCGCCTTCTTGCAACTGTCGTCCGCATGAAATTGCATTTCGGGAATGCTCCGGGCGATTTCGGAGGACAACCGCCAATTTTATTTGCAAAGTTGCCCGAACTCGCCCTTGTATATGCGTGCGTTTGCGGCTTATCAGCACCCTCTTAAATATACCTCTTCATTCTTTAAGGTATTTGCTCATTTGTGGTTAAAAACTTTTGTACTGTTGCTACTAGCGTCTTTTTACTGATATATGTTCTAAATCTGAACTATTTTATCAAACGGTGCCTTTACCTGGAAGTTCTACTTTGTTTACCTACTTTCGCATGTTGTTAAATTCTTCAACACTCGAACCTTGCAATAATTTTTTCAAGAAGTGAGCTATGTACGACGTGTGAAGTCACGAATGACCAAGTGGACTTTTGTTCGATAATGGTGGCGACCGTTAATGTAATTATTGTTTTTGGGAGATTAAGTTTGGACATATATAAAAATATTTAAAAAAGATAAAAAATATTCAGGGCTTCATCATTTTCTTTACAACCCTATGTTTTTGCATTGTGTTTCATGAGCTTACAATAATGTGGTATAGCTAAGTTATGATACGTAAAAACTACTCTTGAATGACCCTTTAAGAATGTGAAACCACATAATAGACCTTAATCAAATTTCGTGTTTTTCGTAACTTTTGTTTTCAGTATGGTAGATTAGTGTGCGTGTCAACTGGCCAAAAAAGCCATAAGTATGAGGGCAAGCTTGGGCAAATTTTTAAATACAATTTGTACTTTCCAAATGAAAAACAGTGCTTTCAATTCTGTTGTCTTAGCCACAAAAAGTAGTGATCTATATTTTATGTGGTTAGCCTCATTAATTCCAATAAATTTACCCTGTCAATTTTTTTCCAGGAGGTACAACATAGACGGTTCTAGAGTGTTAAAAAGCTTCCATTTGAGCTACAGAAACCTTTTAAATTTCTGTTCAATAAGCAACAACTGTTACGTGGGATTGAACCCATATGAATAGGAAGTGAACGCTCTACCGACTGAACTACCAATCCCCAAAAGAAGACAATCCTCAAAATGACTTTATTAATTATATCAAGCATATTGTATCTAGTAAACACTTTTTGAGCACTCTGTCCCCAAAAATGATATATATTTGTAGTTTAGAAATTTAGCTCTAAATATCGTCCCTCAAAGGCACTGGATTTTAATGTATTTAGAGACTTTGCTATATATATAATATAATATACTATATAAAAATGTTTTCTGTTTAGATTGCGTACAATGAGAGCGAGAGATGTTATCTTTCAATACGTGAGATAAAAAGAAGAAAGCGAAACCTCACACCGCGTTGTTATTGTTTTTCTGTCAAAAATTTGAAGCTGTTTTATAAATCTTGATAAAGTTAATAAATTGTTTTCGTTTCTGTAGATTGTTTGTTTTTGTTTATTGTTTCCCGTGAGTTTTCGAAACTTATTGCAGCTGATACCGTGGCTTCAAGAAATCGGTTTTCATAACTAGTGCCGTTATTTTTACGTGAAAAAAAACAACCCACAAGCTGCTTCGTTCGCCTTCTCATCTCCGAAATCGTTAACGCGAAAGTCTCTATTATTATCTGCGTTCCGAGTATTATTTTCCGGTTGAAAGAGTGTACCTTACGACGCGCATCCCCTTAATTCGTGAAATTTCGGCACACTACGGATTGCACAACTCGATGTATTGCATTTCTTTCAGAATAAAGGTTTTAACTTTATAAAAGTATAATTTGCATGGATTTTTGGCGCTAAAAGCTTCATCAATGTTGGATTTACGTCGGCCAACACTGACAATATTGTGATTATTATCAATATTTAATTTTATAATTCTGTGGAAAGAGGTTTTACGAAATTTCTCAGTAATCGTTTTTGTTTAGTTTCGCGCGATCTAAATTTCTCGTACCTTCTGAGAAGAAATATTCCGCATATATATATTGTATTTTTGCCAAAAAAACACTACTTTTGCGCAACGAGTTGTTGTTGATCCGCGGTGAGTTTATTTTACAACCTCGCCCCCAGGGTTTTCTACGTCTATGATATTCAGTTTTGGTGTATTCCCAGATATCAGCTGCAGTAAGATGTTAGCACCTCGCCGTATTATATCAAAGAGAAACAAAAAACACTAGGGATAACTATTGGCTAGTTTCAATTTTGCTTGCAACTTGCGTAATGCTTCGCAACCTTTTTTTTAATTTCTAGTAGTTGATTTTTCATTCTTATGTTTTTTTTTTGTTAATAGCTATATACTTCTGAGCAACTACTTATTAAAATATTCCGTTAAAACTTATTTTGGAGGTTTTGCAGTTTTTATTTAAGATCTCTATATTAATGATATTTTGGCTGCAAGAAAACTGTAGTTCTGCAGTGCAAGAAAACTGTAGTTCTGCAGACACACGAATAAGCACACTTTGTTGTGACGAAAATTATAAATCTTAAAAGACGTACAAACCCGTGGATTTTTTTATGGGCTGCTAACTATCCTTTATACTAATACCCCTGTTCTTTGTGATCAAAATAGTTTTACCGCAGATTTATTTTACTTAGTTTAATACCATAAGAGTGTAAAATTTAAATAACTTTATAAACATCTGTCATGGCCAATAATAATATTTTTTTCGTAATTTGGTTCGCTATTTCACAACATACTCCCAGCTTCGAACGATGAAGTTTGTTGTGATGAGATGGCGCCAAATTCGATAAATACACAGACCGGAAACTTTCAACAACAAATCGAACGTGCAACGGTTTCAGCTTTGTTTACAAATCTTTATTTTCTTTATATTTACTCATAAATTAGTTCAGTAATAAAAATAAAAATATTTTGGTCGCGTTATTCAACACTGTAGCTATTTTGATCTATAACTTTTGTCTTATTATTATTTTTGATAAAACAGTGTGATCATCGATGCGTTGCGATCACAATACAGAGAAAGATCTAACATTGTTTCCGAATATAACCACCAGTTTGGCAAATGTGTAAAAATGCTGAACTATAAAATAACTCACATTCATGGATGAAAGAAAAAATGGTATTTTGTAACAAACTCATATAAACCGATGTTTTACGGAACATTCCAGACCAGCGTATCTGGTCTTTGAAATTAACTCTGGCATCATGAATTTTCAATCAGCAGCCGTGCCCGCGCTGTTCGTTTCTCCTTTAATTCACAAGCTTTCAAGTGGCTGGTGCGCTTTTTCTCAATCACGAAAATGTGCAAAATGAAATTATGGAGTGGCACATAGCAAAGTCCCTTGCACAAGAAAAATACTTTCGAATAACGCTTTTCTTAATTTGATCTTCTTATTGTCAAATTTATACATAAAATAGCTGTTAACCAAACATAGTTGAAGGGGAACCAGTATGGAATTTTACATAAAATGTTCTGATATTATATTTACAAAAAAATCGAACAGGACAAGCGATGGTATGGGACAACAATCGCAAACTGCAGTGATTATTACCAAAACTACACAACTGCTTACAGACAGGTTACGAAAGAGAACCTTTAGTTATATCATGTATCGTACAACCAAACCTTGACTTAATATCGCCACCGCCATTCAAAATGTTCCACGTATTATTAGAGAGCTTCTTATCTTATAGCGCGCTTCAACTGATAGCTATTTTCAAGCCTTAACGACCGTTTGTTTACAGCGTGGTTTAACTTTTACCTTCATAGCAACGTAATGGTAGCGTTATGTATAAACAAGTAACATTTCTTGAGAATGGAGAGAAAATTCGTGTATAAATCTTCTTTTATTTACACTAGCGAGCTTTATAAATAAGCATATTTCTCCGAACAGTTTTTTCTAAAAGCCACAAAAATAACAACCATTTCAAAGTTCTGAGGACGTTTACGTCATGTTATAAGTTTGATTTGCGTCGTTGATTTCTTGTCGTAGACTGCAAAGACGAGTGTTTTTAAAAAAATGCTGAGAACTGGTCGAATATTTTCTCTCTTTACCATTAAAAGCTAAGTTGAATTCGAGAAAAAAGTCTGGCTCTGGTCGTCTTTTTGTTGCAAATTTTTGCTTTATTTGGTTTTGGCTTTCTCTGGCGCTTTTTGTGTGACAGAGGGGACCTAACGTGTTTGAGGTCCATAAATTATTAAAGATTTGACACGATTGTAGCAAGAGACAAAAAAAAACAAGTTAGCATAATCATTTTCTTGCAGACGAAAGCTTTTTTTTAAGAGCATGGAATATATACGTTCTGGGAAATATTTGACATTTTATTTTCTGTTAATGACACAGCATATCTTCTGGGTTTGCGCAAAGATAGGGGAAAGTACTTGCAAGACCTTGAAATACATTTTATATATCAGATTATAATCGGAAAATCAGTGGAAACGGAATTAAAAGATGGTAACACTTGGCCAAAAATGTTAGGATTTAAAACAATTTGTGAAATTTTCACGCTCATATGATCGTTGGATAAGAATTTATAGCATTTTCCATTTTCTGTGGTGGTTTTGATCAATGTCCAATAAATTATGACGTCATCAACAGGTTGAGTCAAAAATGTGATCTTGTCGCGGCCACTTTATACACCCTCGTTAGTAAATAGGGTTAGAAGAGAAATTTTAAGCGGAGATGGTGTGGTGGCAGCGCATTCGGTTGAAATGATAAGATTTGAGGTTTCTTACTCACTTTAAATGTAGTGTTGTCAGCTTAGTTGGAAAGATCTACTGACCGCGAACCGGCTTGTGCAGCAGGCAAGCAAGTTAGAGAAATGATATACATATCACACAGTTATAGTCGGAGAGAAGGATGAGCCAGCCGTTAGGATGCCCTTTCGAAGGATATTAAACTTCCTGTTCCTATTTACTTTATGTATGATTGACTTATAAGCCGAAATATTACATAGAATCTGAATTTCTACGAAATTTAGAGAACGGGAAACTAAAAATCAAAAGATGATTTGCAGCAGACATCAGTGACATATGTAAATACTGCATTGGTTTTGTAGTGTCTTAATGTGGTTTCTATTTGATTTTCAGTTTCTATTTGTCTTTTCTATGTGTCATATTTGACGATCCTTTTTTTGCATTTTTAATATGTATTGTGTCACAAGACGCAATCTCGAAAGTCAAAATCTTCAACGAAATCCATTCGTGTTTACAATCTTCGTGCATAACTGTTAAAAAATACTGAGGTTACTTTTAAGCAACAGACTTCTGAAAAAGAAAAGTCAATATTGAATAAGAGTAAACAAATTAGATAGAGAAATTAAATTATCGACTGTCTTTTCTTTCTAAGTGTTGTATTTTTCCGCCGCTCCTTGTTTTAAACGTGGGGTACTGGATGGCTATTTAAGCTTTATTTACGCTTGAATTTTCGGCGCCATTTTAAACAACTGACTTTTTCTTTCTGATTTTTTAAATTTTGCACTTTGATATTCAGTGTTCTATTTTTGAATTGTGTTTCTCTTTACTGTATTTGGAAATTGTTGTTTACACTTTCTGCGCGTTATTTATTTTGTCTTTGTCGTTCTTGAGCTTCAAGTAGTCATTCTTTACATCTATGTTTACTTAGCGTTAACACTAAACTTCTTAACTTTCGATGTCGTAGAAACAAACAAATACTTACAATTTTGGCAGAGGCAAGTTGATCTAAACAGAGATTTACTTCACAATGAGTCAGGTAGCGAGTCGAAATAATGTTTACAGTGTCTCACTTTTCACTCGTTCCAATGACGCATTTATAAAAATCAATTTGTGTTCTACAAGGAAATTATTAGTCGAATTTGGAGAATGACTTTCCTGCAAAAGTTAATAAAGCTTAGACTAGAAATATCGGATAAAATATTCGTCACTTAGAGAAAATTCGTCACTTTTGTCCATTTTTGAATTTTGTTTGCGTTTCTTTTGTTTTTTATAAAAAATCATTAAGGCTAAAAGTTTGGTGAGAGTTTTAAAACATAATTCGATCAATAAAATATTCAACCGAAAATTTTTTTGCTGCTCAGAGTTTTTCTTATTTTTGTCCGATAAGGCAGAGGTAATGAAAGTTTTTGGCATTTGTATCTTTACTTTCGCGTAAATACGAAAGAACCCCTTTTGCCTTAAACACAATTAAAAATATCAACAACGTATTGAGAATGTATTAAATTTCCATTGTCTCAAAAAATTTCAGACATCAACACCTTCTACATATCTTTGGAATATTTAGCTTTGGTGTAGTCTCATGATTAAGAAAGGAATGAAAAAGATATTTTTACACAGTTGTTTTTTCTTCCTTGCATTTTTTGCATATGATATTACGTTTTGCAGGCTATACAATTCACGTAAGTATGCAAAACGCGCATGATATAGTTTCTGTAACCAATGGGCTGCAAAATAGCTACTTTTTTACATGTTTAAGCCATGTGGACAACTTAGTCGTTCAATTTGTTAGTCACATTGTCTAACTCGTGCGCAAAACGGAATAATTAACACCGGTGTAACCGTAAATAATTACTCCCCGAAAAAAATTACTCCCCCAGTAATAATTTCCTGGGAAATTATTACTCCTGGAGTGGTAATTTCCCAGGAAATTATTACTCCCACACGGAAATTATTACTCCCTTGAAATCACTCTTTTATGAATGGAGAAGTACTTTCTTCCCAGTAAAAACTAACTTTCCCAGTAAAACTAACTCTCATGAAGACATTCCATTGCAAATTTGAATGCGCGAGGTTCCTTTATTCATAATTTTTATACTTTGTTTTATCGATTTCTAATCTTAAACAGTTCCTTTTCTATGTTTTTCTAGAGTGTCAAGCTCCAGTTATTTTTACTTTGTTTGATACATTTTTTAAACTCAAACGTTTATTTTATCTACAACAAAATACTATTATTTACTTTATCCGATAAGTTCTTAAGCTCAAGGTCAAAAGTTTGTTTTTCTATTATTTAAAGCTCTAATAATCTATTATTTATTTCATTTATAAATTTTGAAGCTCAAGCAGTTCATGTTTCCCAGATTTTATAAGATTTCAAGCTCCGAAAAAATTTTTCTCTCGTGATTTGTTAGCTATAATCATTTTGTTTCTAAACTCAAAACCGATTGTACTTTTTTGTATTTGTTAAATTTATTTCCCATTCATTTTATTACAGTTTTTCGTTGTAAGGTTGTAGTTATCGTGAGAAAATAGATTATCAAATGATCTTGAAATGATTATTCTAAAGTCAAGTTCAGCTGCATATATACATAGAGATATCTCTGATATATACCAACCATTTATAAGAAACAATTAAAATCATTTGATTCTTAAAGCTTTTTGTATTGACATTTCTTTAAACAACTCTTGCTTCTTATAAAAGCTTTTATATAGATTTTAATAGTCCCACTGAAAAAGAGAAGCCAGACCCACCCCACCGGATTTTTAACTCTTTCGGTAGTCCGCTGTAAGTTCTCTTAATAAATTATTTTATAAACACCATAATAATGGTCATCTTTTATTTATTAAGATAGGGGAGCAAAAATTTCCTGCAGGGAGTAATAATTTTCTGGTAAATAGATACTCCCGGGAGTAAGAATATCCCGGGAAATAAGTACTGGGGAGTACTTATTTCCTAGTAAATTATTACTGGGGAGTAAACTTTTAGGGGAGTATGTTTTTACGGTGACACCGGCATTCAAATGTCTTAAAAAGCGTGTAGAATCTAAGTCGATGCTTGCGTAAGTAAAAGGCAAGAAGCAGCTACACTTTATCGAAAAGTAGCGGTAATGAATATTGGTTGCCGCAAAAGAAGCTTTCATCATTAGTTTCAAATCTTGTCTTAATGATGAAGAAAACCACAATATACGTCTATGTATGCTTTGCATAATAGCTTAGACTGCAAATATTAAATGTTTGACGTCATACAATTCCTAAGTAAATGTAAAAAACACATTTACTGACCAAGTAATTACACATATGAGTTATTGCATATTTTATTGACCACGTTTTGTATTCACTGCCAAAGAAACACTCTAATGTTCAAAACAGTAACACAACACTTAGTTCCTTGCCACTTAAATAGTTATTGTGCTATTTTCCTCAATGGTACACTTCCATTTATTTTCCTTTTTCATACAGAGAGTGAAATGTTTTGTGTGACACAGACATAAAACATGCTAGTTCTGCTTACAGGTGACTATGTCGATTCATGCGACAAAATACGCGAAAGAATATACTGTTTTTAAAAATCGTGAAAGTTTATGTCGCCAAAAAAACAACAGGATGAAAATGTTGCTTACAATTCAAATCTCTATAAAAACTGTTAACAAAAATTCACACAAAAGTATGACGAGTTTGAAACACAAGCACAAAATTTTAGGCCTAAATTTCATTAAAAGTCAAACGCAGTCGTTCCACAGGACTAATTTTTGAATGGTATACTATACCGTAATATGTATGGTATTTTATAGCGTGTGACGTATGGTAGCATAGAATGGCTTAGTCGCAAGACATGTGAAGCTCAGTTTCCAATAACAAAGAAATTTCAAGGATAACTAGCGAAAAAACCTACAACAATAATTAAGTAAGCATCCCCTGCCAAATTTTTTTAAATAACTTTTGCACTAGTAAAAGTTAAGTGTTTATATTTGGTGTTTTTTTGTATATGTACATATTCCACAACTTTAGAGTTTAACAATTATTTTGGCGTAGTACTGACTGAATAAAAAATTTTGAAAAAAGAAATGAGTTATTCTTGTTGAGGTTGTCTTGTCGTTCCAGCAGCATTACGAAGCGGTTATAGCTTAATGATTAATATCTCGTTTGCGTGTTTTAATTTGTTCTCCTACATCGTTGTCAAATGCTATCAGAAGATGGATGCTATTTAACTTTAACGAGAAGAGGAAGAGTTTTTGTTTTATTTTAAAAGCCTAAAAATAACAACAGCTTTTAAATATAGCTAAGGAAGTTAATTGTTTTGAAACAATGGAGGCTTTAGTTATTCGTAAGCATTTTTTTGTTACCAATCATAATTTATGTGGGTTATTTAATAACTTTTAGTTTCGTACGAGTTGTATAAAAAGGGTAAAATGGCACGCATTCAACAGTCTGAAAGCAGAACACTACCCTGATAACAGCAGAGTAGTAGCAAGGTAAGCTTGAAATCACTTAGTGTGTCATATGTTTAATTGGTGGGATATGTGAGAAACAAACTATTATTGCACATCAATTAAATTCTTTTTGTTTGTTATTTTTTGTTTTGCTTTGTTTTTCTTTTTTGGTGTTGGTTATTTTTAGTTATTTAGGCATCTTTCCTCATTTAGTTACTTTTTTTTTAGATGAAGTTGATTCACTTGGTCCTGCTTTTTGGCTTCGTTGCCATTCTGTTTGCAGGTTAGTTACTAATTTAGTGTCACCATAGCTATCACGAGTATTCTAATTTACTTATGCCGATAACAAAATAATTTTCTTCCGGTCCAACTTTGAGACAAGTTAAATTAATCTCTTCACATTTTTTTAACAGAAGACAAAACAACAATCCAAGATGAAGTCGCTGACAACGACGACTTTAAATTAGACATTCCAACAGAGAAGAAAGCTGTTGAGCAGGATCTAGAAGAAGAGAATGTACCCGCTGAGGACAACGAAGAGGAGGACGAGGATGGGGATGAGGATGAGGAAGAGCCCGCTGATGAAGATGAAGACGAGGAAAATGAGGAAGCAAAAGATGAAACTGATGTTGCAGAACCAAGTGATGGTGTGTACCTTTTTCAGGACAATTATTCACATTTTGGATGTTTCTTGTGTAATATCTACCATTATTAGGTTACAGTCATGGCAAGGATGAATTAGGCAATTCATCCTATAACAACTCAAATCAACTAGCGTTCATAGATGCCTCTAGTTTAGGCATCAGCTATGTTAAAATTAAGAAAAAATAAAAACTTCGAAAGAGTTTAAAAAAGTTAAAATATACATAGTTAAAGCTTTTCGTCCACTAAGTACATCATCAGACTATCAACAATTGTTTAAACAAATAATTAACTAAACCCGATAACATTATTGATTTTCTGTAGTGAAAGGAGATGAAGAAGAAGTACCGGCTTTAAATGAAAACGGAGTTGCTGACGCTGAAGACACTTCCATCGCAAAATTAGGTACATTTTTACAAACGTTTCGCAGGTGTTTTTAGAATCAATTTCTACCTGGTAAAATATTATATTATCTAACATTTCTTTAGATCCATGGAGGCGATATGTCGTTCGTAGACGATATTACCGTCGCCGTCGATCTGTGCGTAGACGACATTACCGTCGCCGTCGATCTGTCCGTCGAAGATATTACCGTCGCCGTCGATCTGTCCGTAGACGATCTTACCGTCGTCGTCGATCTGTCCGTAGACGATCTTACCGTCGCCGCCGATTTGTCTACCGAAGACGATCTCACCGCCGCCGTCGATCTTTCCGAAGACGAACTTACCGCCGCCGTCGATCTGTCTATCGTAGACGATCTTACCGAAAATTTGGTTAAAACCGCCATTTTTAAAAGAGCATATACCAATGTAGCTAAATATCATGAATAATGTATAACTCTTCAAGACAACTGTTTTTTGATAAATTTTCCCACGTCCCCGCAAAAAAAACATCGGCTTGTAGAGAATATATCTGTATTTTCCCAATAGTATTAATATTTTAGCAAGGTAATAAGATTTATTCTAGAGTAACGGATAATCGCCCCTTCACAATTGCTATTTTTCTATTTTTCCATCCCGCCCAACATTCCGTCTGTAGTCAAAGTGAAACAGCAAATAATAATGCCTAAAGGTAGGTTTCCATACGACTGCCTTCTACGCAGCGCAATCTTCATTTTCTTCATTGAGAGGCAAGCATTTTTTCAACGACATGTTAGGGAATAAGTTGTTTGTTGCAAAATACATACAAAAATAGGAGATTCAATACCAACTGTACCTGATGGTTAGTAAAGAACAAGTACCACCGGTATAGTGGAATATTCTCTGGATTCTCTGGAATAGTCCCTCCCCTGTAGTTTTGACTTTTTACTTTTGGCATCAGATATTTGTTTGGCGAAATAAGACTAAGCAAGTCTGACAGTGGAAAAATTCTTTACCAATTTTATAAGCTGCAATTCATGAAATAGACGGCTGAGAGTAATTATTTAATAGATTGCCATATTTTCCCCAAAATCACTGTTGGGCGGAACAATATTTTATCTACAATCATCTCTCTGGTCTCAGGACCTAAAAAGAATGTTAATACTCAGTTAAAGTTTAATGGTTCATTATGGCTCTAAATGCTTTTTTATAGATTTCTGTTAAAAAAACATACAAATTCGGACAACACCAAAATCCGTTTTTATCCCAGATATTTGTCCAGGGTTCCCACGACTCCTAAAAATCCTAAATAATCCTAAAATATCCTAAAATTTCCTGATTTTTTGCAAATACTCCTAAAAATCTCCTAATTTTTTTAGAGAACAACTATTTATGAAACTCTATTTGTATAGCTAATGGATTTTTTGTGGAATATAAGTCAGAAATATTTATATTCTGCTTCAGTTATCCTATATCACTAGAACTTAGAAAAAAATTCAATTATTTTTTTATTTTCAAGGTAGCACGTAATTAGGAACATTTCCTAAGTTACCCTTGTCACTAATTAAAATTCTCCTAAAATCTCCATGTCTTTTCCCCGCTTATTGAAGAAATCTCCTAAAAAAACAGTTAAAATCCTCCTAAATTCTCCTAAATATCCTAACAAAGTTACTTGCAAAATGAGTGGGAACACTGTTGTCTAACTTGTAGACCATTAAATTGTTTTCCGCTTTATTCCAGAGATTTTGCGGAAGACATTTATCCAATTGTTGATTTTTGAGACATTCTTTGAGTTTTAGTCAAAATTTTCTAATTTCGGACAGTTGTCTAAAAAATATTTTTACTAATAATATGGGAAACTTATCTAAGATTACTAGAATATTCTTTCTACAAAATATAAAAATCTTATATAGCTATTTCGTTCTCAAGAAACCCTGTTTCAACTGATAAGGTATATTGAATTATTTTTTCGTACTTTTGCTCGCTGCAGAACTGCCGTAAATACAAACTGTCAACCAAGACAGCTTACAACGCATTAGCAGAGGAGGGGAATTGGCTATGGGGACAATTATCCAGGGCAGGAATTATCCTAGATGGGAGAAATCGAGAGGTTCCATTATCCAGGTTGAGTTATCCCAGATTCTGGGGGTAATTTTCCCGGGTGTTGTCCTGAAGCCGTCCATGCCAATTTTTATAAATTATATTCATAATGTCCACCATGATAGGAGCTTTTTTCAAACTGTGTACTGACATAAATTTAAATCGCATAGGTTCTTTACAAACTTTGTGTTCGTGTTTCATAGTGTGCAAAGCGCTTGACCTGGGCACACTAGGCTAAGTACAAGGCAACATATTTTTCTTCAGATGAGTAAGCTTTCGTCTTTGGTAGAAGATTGCACGATTTTTAAAAAACATTAAAATTAAGATAACACGATATCAACCAGCATAAATAGTTCTGATTACTTGTGCTACCGTTAAAAAAAAAAGCTTTTACGAATGCTTACTCAATTTTTTGTTCATTTTGAATACTTAATTACATTGCATTGCAACTAATAGCATCAAAACCGCGATAAATAATTTGTTTCGGGGTCGTGACCTTACAAACGTTTTAAGGATTAGATTAAACCGAAACGTTTCTCTTAAGTCTTAATTAGGTTTTGAACTTTCGTTGGCATTTGTTCTACAACTCGCTTTAGCTAAATCAATCTTTCCCTGATCGGCCGCATCATTGTGTACCTACATGTCTAAAAATTTCCTTTACACCACTTCAATTTTATGTCAAAATATGTCGCTTGGGTTTGAGTGATTTGTACTGAATTCCATATTGGCAAAGACGAAAGAGGGATATTGGTTTTTTGACAGCTGGAATAATAACATTTTTGTAGATATCGTAAGTAATATCAACTTTCTGCTTTGTTTTAATGGATTTTTAATTACAAAATTATCCATAGAGCCGTCATTCAAGGTGTAACGAAACTAATTTCTAATCATTAGAATGAGACAAATCTCGCTTCCTTATGCTTAATAACAACATTATGAAACATGAAACAACTTAGGAAACGATTTTGGTTGGTGGGTATTTTAGGACGATTGGAAATAAATTCCCTTACAAATATTGTTATTTCCTTTACGTCAATCTTGGTATTACGCTACTTTACAAATTCTAGATATCGTATTATTAAAAAAACATTTGCATTAGTACTTTCCGTGGAATAGATAATTACTTACCTGTGTGCGACAAATTAAAAATGGTTTTCTAATGTTTTTGCAAAAGTTCCTATAACTAGTTTTTTTATCGATAAAACGCGGGGTATGACCCCATAACAGATTCAATCTTTTTCTATAAAAATGTAAATCAACTGGTAATATACATGTTCATCATTAATCATGTCACAAAACAATCTCCGGAATGCAAGTACCGTTTAGCTTGCAATACAAAAATCGATTGAATGATGATGCAGCACATTTCCTGGCGACAAAAGCATAAATGGAATAGCAGATTCAAAACATTTGATCTTACTGAAACAGGAAAAATTACCACATGGCCACTTCCAACGAAATATTTTGTTTGTAACTGTGAATTGTTTAAACATGTTTTGCATATCTCCCTTATTATTAGAACGTTTGACAAAATTCTTTCGCATCATGTTTGCGTTGAATCTAACTACAAGAAGATCTGTTGGGAAGAAACAGCAACTCCCAAGGTTGAAAATAAGTACTAGTAATTTACAATCCTATCAAGAGGTTAAGTTGTGTAATAATAATTACAAAGCGAAAATAATTGTTCCTGACAATGCTTAATGAGTTGCTTAACACAATTTATGAAAACTACTTTCGAACAAGGAAGATGGAGGGATTTTAATAGAAAATAATTTTTTGTAAATAACTTAATTGCTAAATGTAATTGTATGATATAGGAGGTGTAAGTTATGTACCGTAAATCATCTAATAAATGCCCGGGGCGTTTATTTAATTTTTTCGATCTCGAGGGGGGGTGTCTTTTAGAGGGAGGCGTTAATAAGAGGGGGGCGTTTATTTAAAAATTAATTTATGGTATAAAAGTCTTTTCTGAAACTTCCATCTATGGTATAATTACAATATATCAAACAATGTCAATTTGACTGCTGCACCTCCAATAAAAAATTTTCATTGGTATTGGACAAGCAGCTGATATTGATATTTACATGTGTAAAAGGCCTTAAGTGATTCGAATGAGTGTTCGAATGTAATTCGAACAAAACGTAAATATTACCACATCGTTTTGAAATTGTATAATCATGGCGATTTTTGACTGCATATCAATTTTAACAAACATAAATGGCCGGAAATATTAGGACCAATTCTCGTGATTGAAATATGTCGGATTTGATATGTGTAAAAGAATTTCATGAAATATCTGTCCCCGTCTCTCCAAAAACCATTCATAAACATTCTGCAATGATTATTTTTCAGTTCTGTTGCAGAAACTTTAAAAAAGGCACCAAATCTTAGTTCAAATTTTCAACATGAAGCAGCTTTCTCAACAGCAGACAGGTTGATTTTACCTGCCTGGATAAAAAACTGTACTGACCGACTGCGGAATCTGAAGTGGCGATAGTTATCTTTTAAAAAATTGCGTAAAAGTAGACGACACACGGTCCATTCTATAGAATCTAATTTTTGAATTTGTTTAAAGATATATCAACCAACTAGTGTTTTCAAAATTGTATATAAAAAATTGCAACCAATTACACTCTTCGAAATAAAGATTGGGTTGTTTTGATATTTTCTATCTCAACATTTGCTTTACATTTCTATGAAACTCAACATTTGTATTGTTTCAAATTACTCAATCAAGTAAATACAATGATCAATAAAATCAGACAAATGGACGTTTAAGTATGGGGCGACAGTTAGTTTGAAACTATGTGTAGTATTATTAAAGTAAAGTTGTTACAGTGCACTTATAACATTAAGGCTAAATAACTTAGAAACGGGGTAGTGACGCCAATTATTTTTCACGGCGCGAGTAACTACACTCGGACTGTTTCGGACCAATTTGGGACCAATTTTCTAACGCTGAGATGGCGCTATTCTATATATTTAAATATTTATTAATTTAAAAAAAAATGATGTACTTTTTTATAAGAATTGTGATTTTAGTTTAGATGTCCTTAAACTTTTAACTAAATTAGTGTTTTCGTCTGATTTCGTTATCAAACTCCTCTTTCTCGCTGTAAATGTCCCTTGGTTGCTGACCTTCGACTCGTCGGAATTGCCAACATCATAATTTTTCCCTAGACTCCCTCCCCTCCCAAAATCACAACCAAGTAATTCGCGGGAAATAGATTTCACAAATGACTGATGTTTTTAGTTACAGTCGACGCTTGCTATCTCGAATACCCGTTATCTCGAACTTTTCCCTTTTTTTTCGAACAGAAATATTCGATTTTATAAATAGTTCGATTGATACATAAAAGAGACTTCGAATGTTTACATTTTGGGATTTTTGAAATCCTCCTAATTTGGCTCGTAGTAAAAATGTTGGTTGAGAATTGTAAACTTTCGTAAACAAGTGCGGGTATTTCGCTATTTTGAATTTTAAATGCCTTCGACGTTCGAAATCTCGACTATCCTTTATCTTGAACTTTCGATATCTCAAACTTTTTCGCCGGTCCCTTGAGAGTTCGAGATTTCGACCGTCGACTGTACGCTGAAATGAAAATTCATGATAGAACCTAAAGCTTGATTTCCGCCGACCGCTACGCGGGGCGGAATCTTTAAAATCGCCTTGAGGGAGACAGAGAGAGACAGCGCAGCTAGGCTGGACGTAAGGGGTTGTGATATTTAGGCTAAAACATTTGCGCGGACCCTGCCATTGTTATTTATTTATTTTTTATGATTATTTTGTTATTACCTGAAAACCAATAGAAAAGCTTCGTTTCGTTTACAACTAATAAGAACACAGATTGTAAATAATCTGATCTTCACGACCTTCTAGTATTCTACGTTCCTTGGCCAAATCATAGTCGCTTTGGACTATGACCAAAAGCAAAGTTTTTAGTTGGGCTAACAGTTAGCCAAGTGGACGTAGGTACCCTTTTTTCTTTAGTTTTACAAGGGTTTTAATTATCCATTTGAGTGAATTTCAATTTTTTATCTGAAAGCTTGGACACTTTGTCACACCTGCTTGGTAAATTCCCTAACCCACCAGAAGCATTCATAAAATATTTTTCCAGGCTTCGATTGGATAAATATATACTTGAATCTTGTATAAATCACCTGTCCCTAGCTACACTTAACCCTATCATATAGTAGCTAGCTAGCTAGACATATTTCATCGTGACACGGTGGTGTTTATATTTCGAGACCCGTTTATTTAATTTTTTCGATCTCGAGGGGGGTGTCTTTTAGAGGGAGGCGTTAATAAGAGGGGGGCGTTTATTTAAAAATTAATTTATGGTATAAAAGTCTTTTCTGAAACTTCCATCTATGGTATAATTACAATATATCAAACAATGTCAATTTGACTGCTGCACCTCCAATAAAAAATTTTCATTGGTATTGGACAAGCAGCTGATATTGATATTTACATGTGTAAAAGGCCTTAAGTGATTCGAATGAGTGTTCGAATGTAATTCGAACAAAACGTAAATATTACCACATCGTTTTGAAATTGTATAATCATGGCGATTTTTGACTGCATATCAATTTTAACAAACATAAATGGCCGGAAATATTAGGACCAATTCTCGTGATTGAAATATGTCGGATTTGATATGTGTAAAAGAATTTCATGAAATATCTGTCCCCGTCTCTCCAAAAACCATTCATAAACATTCTGCAATGATTATTTTTCAGTTCTGTTGCAGAAATTTTAAAAAAGGCACCAAATCTTAGTTCAAATTTTCAACATGAAGCAGCTTTCTCAACAGCAGACAGGTTGATTTTACCTGCCTGGATAAAAAACTGTACTGACCGACTGCGGAATCTGAAGTGGCGATAGTTATCTTTTAAAAAATTGAGTAAAAGTAGACGACACACGGTCCATTCTATAGAGTCTCATTTTTGAATTTGTTTAAAGATATATCAACCAACTAGTGTTTTCAAAATTGTATATAAAAAATTGCAACCAATTACACTCTTCGAAATAAAGATTGGGTTGTTTTGATATTTTCTATCTCAACATTTGCTTTACATTTCTATGAAACTCAACATTTGTATTGTTTCAAATTACTCAATCAAGTAAATACAATGATCAATAAAATCAGATAAATGGACGTTTAAGTATGGGGCGACAGTTAGTTTGAAACTATGTGTAGTATTATTAAAGTAAAGTTGTTACAGTGCACTTATAACATTAAGGCTAAATAACTTAGAAACGGGGTAGTGACGCCAATTATTTTTCACGGCGCGAGTAACTACACTCGGACTGTTTCGGACCAATTTTCTAACGCTGAGATGGCGCTATTCTATATATTTAAATATTTATTAATTTAAAAAAAAATGATGTACTTTTTTATAAGAATTGTGATTTTAGTTTAGATGTCCTTAAACTTTTAACTAAATTAGTGTTTTCGTCTGATTTCGTTATCAAACTCCTCTTTCTCGCTGTAAATGTCCCTTGGTTGCTGACCTTCGACTCGTCGGAATTGCCAACATCATAATTTTTCCCTAGACTCCCTCCCCTCCCAAAATCACAACCAAGTAATTCGCGGGAAATAGATTTCACAAATGACTCATGTTTTTAGTTACAGTCGACGCTTGCTATCTCGAATACCCGTTATCTCGAACTTTTCCCTTTTTTTTCGAACAGAAATATTCGATTTTATAAATAGTTCGATTGATACATAAAAGAGACTTCGAATGTTTACATTTTTGGATTTTTGAAATCCTCCTAATTTGGCTCGTAGTAAAAATGTTGGTTGAGAAATGTAAACTTTCGTAAACAAGTGCGGGTATTTCGCTATTTTGAATTTTAAAGGCCTTCGACGTTCGAAATCTCGACTATCCTTTATCTTGAACTTTCGATATCTCAAACTTTTTCGCCGGTCCCTTGAGAGTTCGAGATTTCGACCGTCGACTGTACGCTGAAATGAAAATTCATGATAGAACCTAAAGCTTGATTTCCGCCGACCGCTACGCGGGGCGGAATCTTTAAAATCGCCTTGAGGGAGACAGAGAGAGACAGCGCAGCTAGGCTGGACGTAAGGGGTTGTGATATTTAGGCTAAAACATTTGCGCGGACCCTGCCATTGTTATTTATTTATTTTTTATGATTATTTTGTTATTACCTGCAAACCAATAGAAAAGCTTCGTTTCGTTTACAACTAATAAGAACACAGATTGTAAATAATCTGATCTTCACGACCTTCTAGTATTCTACGTTCCTTGGCCAAATCATAGTCGCTTTGGACTATGACCAAAAGCAAAGTTTTTAGTTTGGCTAACAGTTAGCCAAGTGGACGTAGGTACCCTTTTTTCTTTAGTTTTACAAGAGTTTTAATTATCCATTTGGGTGAATTTCAATTTTTTATCTGAAAGCTTGGACACTTTGTCACACCTGCTTGGTAAATTCCCTAACCCACCAGAAGCATTCATAAAATATTTTTCCAGGCTTCGATTGGATAAATATATACTTGAATCTTGTATAAATCACTTGTCCCTAGCTACACTTAACCCTATCATATAGTAGCTAGCTAGCTAGACATATTTCATCGTGACACGGTGGTGTTTATATTTCGAGACCCCAAATGCAAATTGACAGGTTAAAAAAAATGCAGGCGGTAAGCCGCAGACTAGTCCATTTCAAACTTTATTTCCAAGATTTGTGTATTGCCCACTTATATACTATGTTATAATTGTTATAATTACATATATGTTATAACTATATACCTTAACACGTTGACTCTGGAACATGTACATACAGTTGACTCTCTCTAATCCGAATCTCAAGGGGGATAACTTTTTATTCGGATTACAGAGAGATTCGGATAGCAGAAAGTCTCTCTAATTCGAATTTCCAGGTTTCAAGGGTGAAAATTCGGAGAAGAGAGAGAAATCGAACTTTTTTGAAAAAAAAAAAAGTAATGTGAGAAATAAAAACGAATAAGTAAGTTTGAACGAAAATAAAAGAACTCACTGACTTGCGATTTCTCTTTGTCTTTACAAAAATCAAAACATTCGAATTCGACAGAGATTCAAATTACGAAAAACATCCGAAAGTGTTAATGGTATATTTACACTTAAAAATTTGGATTATATAGAGAATTTAGCCGAAGGGACCTGAAAATTAGTTCGGATTATAGAGGTTTTCGGATTACAGAGATTCGGATAGTAGAAAGTAAATTATGAGAGTTTCTTAAGGAAAATTGACGGTGACTTTTAATTGTTCGGATTATAGAAAGATTCGGATAATAGAGATTCGGATTAGAGAGAGTCAACTAGCCTTTCTAATTTATGTCGACACATAAATTGGCCAAGGGGAATGCCGAGGTGTTAACAGAAATTCTTGATTCACGTCGGCATGTATTCGCAGACATGGTTTTTATTGCAGTTGGATGTGACTAAAACTTACAACAGTTTTGTTCTCATTTTCTCATAAATTTCTCTCTAAATGTAACTGGTATTCGTGTATGGGAGCATACGATCACAAACAAAATATAAATTGCCCACATAAAACACAAGTTTGTCAACTTAGAGCAGGCAAATGGTAGTTCATGTTCGGAATTTTTTGCCAACAAGAAGTAAATTGAATTAGAAAGGCTGACGTTTGATTTTATATAATTTTAGAACCTATATAAGTATATAAGAACGTTGAGGCTGAGAGTTTGCCAAAAATTAAGAACATATTAAGAACCTACTCAGCCTGAATACCTTCATAGACTATAAGAACAAAATAACTAATTGACTACAATTGCTCTACATAATACAATTAAAGAACACTTGAGGCTGAAATAGCGTAAAAAATAAGAACATCCAGCATCTGCTGAAATTTAGACATTCTTATAAAAACACGTGACCCTATTAAGATGGAAGCAGGTTTAAACTTGGAAAAAAATATGTTTTTTCGTATTTCTGATGATATTTCACTGAAATTGTGTTTTACCGATGTTGTACAAATTTTTGAAGGAGTATAACTAAAAAGATCAAATATTTTCACAAGTAGTAATAATTTTTGTATTAGTCTTTGTTACATGTGAAATATGTTGTAAGCACTGGGAATAAAATCATGTATATATATACTTTACCTGTCTCGTATATACGTTTTCTGTCCTGATGGTTTTAAAATTGGATGGAGGGATAAATGAGGGATAAATATGTTGCGTATGGACAAACTTACCATATGAAAAATACACTTTTTTTTGACATCTAGAGTTTCAAAAAGTATTGATTCATGTGAACAGGGGACTTTTCCAGTCACTGTCCTTGGCAAAGACTCTTGAAAATATGTCAATCGTCAACTTGTTAAAAGTATAAAAAAAGTGTGGGAATAAAAGCGTGTGGAATAAAAAAGGGTGGAACTTATGTGTGAATTGCATTAATTATTTTTTGCACAAACACCCCAGAAATGGCAATTTGCACTAATAAGTTTCGCACTACGCAAAAAAATTAAGATTGACACTAACGTAAATTGAATGAGTTACATGCTTAAATGCTGTTAAAGGATACCATAAAAACCCCATTTTGTACTAATTAATTCTGCACTTCCTAGCAATGTTTTAGTCAAAATGATAAAATAATTATGTATCAGCTTGATAAAGATTTATATACGTTTTGCATCACATAAAGTATTAATTTATCTCTTTTTAATAAATGGCCTCTTCAAATCATTGAAGTGCTGCCTTAAAGAGACAATGATTGAATAGTAACCTGGTGTTAACTCAGTTTGTGCTACAATTGTATTATTGTTTCTTATTATTTGAATGTTTTTGCTTTTTTAGATCAGCCTTTATCAAAACATCCATCGTTGGCATTTTCAAAAAATTGAGCAAGAGAGTAAGAACGCCTAAATACCGAAACATTCAACGAACTTGTTCAGAAGTTTAATTTTACATAAAAGGATTTGTATATATCATAGAATTTCCAAAATTTTCTTGATCAATTTTAAAGACATCGAGTTAAAGCTTTTTTTTGAGAATACTATTTGTAAAATATTTTAATTTCTATTTATATATAGACATTCTGTTTTTATAAGAACATTGAAATGGAAGAAAGCCTTGCAATGTTTCTAACGTTTTCGAAATGCAGCCTATAAATTTTTTTTGGGATGTTCTTAATTTACCGTAAATGACGAATAAGCGCCCGGGCCCGAGCTTATTTAATTTCGGTCATTGGAGGGGCAAGGGTGCTTATTTATCAGGGGACGGTTATTCTGTAAATTACGGTATTACCGTAATTCGGTGATAATTGCTACAGAGTGTAGTACTTGGATTTGTTATATTTTGTTTATATTTAAAAAAAAAAATTGTATTCAAGCTTCACAAAGCCTTATAATAATCTTAACATGTTCTTAAATTTTGAAACTTATGTTCTTATATACTTTGTCTTGGGAGGGCTAAAGAAGCGCTTCAAACGTAAAAAATGTCGCCCACCATTGTCGGGTGATTAAGAAAAATTCACACTGAAAACGCAGTTTCCTGCGCTTTGCCGCATGATATTTGCGTTTTTTCTTCACATTGGATTTTTATTTTTGTATACAATAGAAAAAATTACGTGATTTCGGAATATCACTATTTTGAAAATGTCCTAAACATCTTTAACGTTAAGACCCTCTATAATGGGTATTTCAGTGATCATGATGCAGTCAGGCTTGAACTTTCTCTAACATAGGTGTTTACAAAACCTTCTAGAAGGGCTACTTCCAATCAATTTCGTCCTCAGAACGGAAGATATTTACCCTGGGCTTACTTTATTGTTTGTTTGTTTTTAAACTTTTTAAACTTTGGTTGCAGATAACATGCATCGCCTTTTTGTTTTCTGAGGATAGTCTCACACTATAAGACATATTTTACTCCCATACTTATTATCTCTGCTGATGGCGGAAATCTTCAAGCCATCGGGCGTCTTGTTACCTTTACTTCCCTGTGATTTACCGTTTGGAAAATGTTGCAGAATTAAATCTTCGCAGCATTTTTATTATATTATAATGAAATGACGGAAGAAGAAAGATTTTATATCGGACGCGTTGTACAAAAAGCTTAGCCTAACTGGTACTAACCATGCATTATGTATGGTCTTGCCAAGGTACATAAACCGTTGAAAGATAACGTATATTGTCAGCCCTTGGACCAACATATGATATTGCAAATTTTTTTGTTCCATTACTTTCTGAATTAACTATCAATAATGAAATGAATTTCCGCGACATTTTTTTTCATTTTTAAATCAATTTCTTTTTCTTAAGGATATCCTCCTCTTAAGTTCTTATTGCTTATAATATGAGTATATAATTCTAGTAATATGACAAATGTTTTCCAACCTTTATATCGGTCGGTAAATCGAAGCTACAAATCTTTTTTACGAAGGGAAGTACGGACATGGTATTCCAAATAGATCAAACTGTTGCATGTCAAGTGGGTTATTTCTTTTTATGACTAAATGCGTAACCAGCTGAAAAGTCTGGTTGGCGTAAATTTAAGATCGAGGAATATTTTGAGTTGTCATCACTCATACAAAACGATCCATTTATGTAAAATAAAAGTTAATATTTTGTTATCGGAACCTAGTTGCGCGAAAATTAAACTGGCCCAAATATTTTATGGATTCAAAGGGTCCTATCTACAGTTACATATCAATATTACAGGCAATATCGAAGAAAGACAAGCAGAATGATGACTCCTATGACAAAAACGTTATTTTCATTGACGACAGCAGTAACAGTGATTTTTCGTGAACTATGCTTTAAGAAACAACTTTTTAAGGGTTTTTCATCTGATGTCATTTCGGAAGTTAATATTTTTAAGCATTGTTTATAACTAAAATTTTATGCTGAAATTTTTTGAACTTACAAAATGTTCTACCTGCCATATTTTCGTTAATAACATTAATACAGCAAAATAAATGCCCCGGAAACCCCAGCCAGAACAAAAATATATCTTTTGATTTTATGTATGGAACTTCATTTTCATCAAGTCTTAAATCGAATTTTTTGTTTTGTTTTGTTCTTATTTGAAGTTTTTGTGGGTTTAGCGCCCTTAAAAGTTGTTTCTTTTAAGTCATATTAAAAAGGAATCTTTCCGAACCCAATATGCACCAAATAACCACTGTCGAAATATATATACCAAGCAATAAATTATCGAAAACTGGACACTTACAAAATTTTAGCTAAACGTCATCATTAGAGACATGATTTTCAGTTGATGGTGCCCTCCTTCCCCCAGAGCTTCACTGCTTCTCTATACCCGGCCTGCATAGAGTTAATGTGATATTTCCTGTAATTGTGTTGAGGAGCAGCAAGAGTGAGAGCTTACAAAACATTAGCATTGGATAAACAGTTTTACTGCTGCTCTTATTCTGTCAGGTATGAGAAAAAAGATTTTTAACGGGCAAAATCTTGCATTTCGTGTTGTGCTACTTGCTTTCGTGTAAACATTAAATTTGTGCAGCCTCGAAGTAGCAGAAAAATCAAATCAAACAAGTAGAACTTCAGATGCATCAAATTCGAAGCTGTACTTAGAGTTTGGTTTCTGACACTTTCCAAACTGTCTTGGCGGACCCATACGTAAAGTTCGTTGAACAAAGTGATCTTTTAATGATGATAAATTTGTATTGCTAAACTTGTATTGCTATGTGCAAATATGTGTAGTGTAGGTTTAAAGGAGAACTAACGAAAAAAACTACATAATATGTTTTTATGTAATAAACACATTCTTTTATATAACGAAAACAATATGGCATAAAAAATTTAAAAAATTTATTTTCAAATTTCGTCCCCAAAAAGCAATAATTACATTAACAGTCGCCGCCGTTATCGAACAAAAGTCAACTTGGTTCGCACAAATTAAGATTTGTAATACAATGGATGAAGTTTCACTCACATCTTTCACGAACCAGAATATAGTAAGGACAAATTTAAAAAAAAGAATCAGTATATCCGAGTGTGCACTGATGCAAATGTAGAAATCGTGTTGTTGTCCCAAACTTTCGCGAGTGTAAATCTTACAATAAATTCGAAAAGTTGCGTGGTCTCTACAACCCAACACGAAGATTTTTTTCCATTGTGTTTAACATAGTTCATGTTAGTTCACAGTTCACACTATAATAAACATTTTAAGCACAACTTGTTATCAATCGTTTGTTCTCCTTTAATGTTTTTTCTTTTATCTATAATCATTTCGAAAATATGTATAATATGCAGTGAAACCTCTCTATAGCGGACACCATCGGGACCTCAAAAAAGTGCCCGCTATAGAGAGGTCTACATAGAGGTTCTTCCCAAAATTTCTCAAATGGAAATCACTGCAAATTTTCGTTTTTATCGCCCTGAAAAAGCCATAAACTGGCTGAAAGATAACATACAAAAGATTGAAGAATTATTATATAATAATGTAAAACATTGTCTTAAGTAAATATAAACAAATTCTTTACAAAAATTTGTTTTGTATGTCCCATTCTTAAGCCTGTCCGCTCTGGAGAGGTCAGTTCCAGGGTGCAATGTCAATCGGGACCTTGAAATGATGCCCGTTATATAGAGGTGTCCGCTACATGGAGGTTTTGTTATGAGAGTTTGACCGTCGTTTCATCCGTTCCCAAGAAAAGTGTCCGTTGTAGAGAGGTGTCCGCTATAAAGGATATCCGCTATATAAGGAGGTTTCACTGTAATCACCACTACCCAAACATTCCCGCTAAATTATAATTAGACACGTTGGTTGTTTTTAAAAGGGTGCAGAAATTGAGCAAAAATGCTACTGCTTTCGCAAAATTTTGACCTCAGATTTGACTTTTCATTACGCTTGTCGTTGTGTGAATGTTTTAGAACAAACGTTCAAACGCGTAAACTATTGCTGTTTTGAAGTTTTGCAGTTGAAGTTGTTTTGAAGTTCCTATAAGCCGTCCGTTGAGTAGATAAAAAAAATATCATGAGCGATAAGCATTTTTAGGCTTAAATTCTGAAAAAAATAAATAATAATAAAATAATATTGAACCTGGGTCTTTAAATCTCCAAACCCCACGTCCTTGACTCCCCCAAATTTACATATCAGCTACGGCCACGACATGAAAACCATAAGCTTAAAGCAAGGAACCGTGAAGTTTTCAGGCCAGTGTGAAAACAGGAACCACAGGTATTATTTCGGTATAGTCTACTTCCTGGTGATCGCATTTTTCTCACTTTCTGAACCGTAACGGATCGATCAGGCGCCATTTAACCATAGATTACTTGCAAATGTTTACAAAAGTTTACCGAAATTTGTGGGGTTTTGTATATGCGCAGCAATAATTCTTTCTTGGATCAACTACCTTTTTTTCTTTTTTTAGAAGAAATTACACACAATTAAACACATTTGCAAGTTAATTAATTATATTTCTGATTTCTAATTACGCTATGCGCATGTACCATTAAAATGTAAAATTCCATCAAATATTCATTCTAAAAAAAAAAATTGAAATCCAGATAAAAAAAATTAATACGTATGGTCTAAATAAAAAAGTAGCGAAGGGGAAAGGAAAGGCTATTTATATTATGGACCACAGACAAAAGTGGAATCTCACGACTTTTTTAAAAAAAGCTGAACTGTTGCTCAAAGGGGAATAGCAAACCTAGAAATATTTCTTTTTGTCATTAAAAACATGTTTCTGTTTTAACACAAGTCTCCTAAATAAAACTTATAATTCTTCTTTGATTTCTTCTTCTTCTTGCTCTTCTACGTCCTCTCTGTCATCACCGTCATCTAACGCAGCAGCTGAATGTTGGTACTCTTCCAAAGAAATCACGCCGTCTTTATTCTTGTCGTCTTCTTGGAAAATCTCACTAACAATAGTTTCCACAGAATTTTCATCCTATAAGAAATAAGGTTGAGAATATACATACCTTATAAAAAAAAAATTTTTTTACGGAGATTAACGAATTTATATTTTTTGCCTGCAATTTTTTTTGCAAAAAATCATGACTTCCCTTGATTATATCTCAAGAGGGTTTCGAGTTAGAAATTGTTGACAGGAAGTGCCGTATGCCTGCCTGCTTTGTCAATAGGTCAGCATTCGCTTTGCTGAGTGCTGACATAAATAAGGAATCAGCACATCACCTTTATTTTCATGTCATGTCTTTTATATAAAATTTGCCATACCTCCCCTTCACCTTCATTTCCTTCATGGAATTTTTTTATATAATTTGCCATTTCGTCACTGCTTATGACTTTATCGCCATTGGTATCAAGTGCTAGAAATTACAAAGGGAAAAATTTTCAATAACACACTAGCCAGCACACTAGATAAAGAAAATAGGATAACGAGTTCACATTTACATTCAAAAGAATCAGCATGTTCGTGTTCATGGCCCAGGTCTTCATCATCATTATCACTTGGTTCTTCCTCAGCTTGCTCTTCTCCCTTGATGTTAATCAGTTCGATTTCAAATACTAGTGTTGACTTTGCAGGAATGATGTCTCCAAACCCAGTATCCCCATAAGCTAAAAATAGACAAAATAATTATAATATATACCTTTTTTATTTTAACTCTTAGATGACAGATCACATTTATTTAAAGTCAAAAACTGGGCAACAAAGGTATTGCAGTTATCACAGTTTGACTGCATTTATTTAAGGACTAGGAAACAAATAACACAAAATGTAAAACAAACCTAACGATGGAGGGATAGTTAATTTTCGTTTTTCTCCTACGCACATGCCAGGAACACCTTGTTCCCATCCTTGAATAACCATGCCCTGTCCAAGTTGAAATTCAAAAGGTTGATTTCTGCTATAACTGCTATCAAACTCTTTACCACTTGTCAAAGTTCCACGATAATGCATAGATATCATGTCTCCAGGTGCAGCTTTTCTAAAAAAATAAAAAATAATATGACTGCTGTTTTCATTAAACTGTTTTTAAATACATTAAATTACACTTGGTTAATATTCACCCCAGAAATGGAGCAGTTATGATTTTTCAGAAAAAAATTTACAAAAAGAAAAACCTTCTATTTTGATGTTAAAATACATTAGTTTGACATCAACATCATTCTTATTATTAGTGAAGCCATTGAATTACGCTTTTAAGTTTGAGGACAAAAAGTGGGTGGAAATAACTGACAACATCATGTGCATGGGTAACAACCTAGGACCAATTTCCTAAAGCTGGTTAGCTAAATTCACCCATCCTGGAAC
The DNA here is from genome assembly GCA_030067915.1 of Hydractinia echinata. Taxonomy (NCBI): domain Eukaryota; kingdom Metazoa; phylum Cnidaria; class Hydrozoa; order Anthoathecata; family Hydractiniidae; genus Hydractinia; species Hydractinia echinata. The sequence continues at coordinate 983,606 of JASGCC010000089.1, forward strand.
TGACAGGTTGATAATGTGATCAAAATACCGTCCTTATTATATGATTATCTAGGAAAATCAGCTCTAAGTGATAATCTAGCAACTCCGCTTGCTATATAACTTTATGGTTTTGAATATAAATAATCCCTTAAAACAATTTGCAAAAAATTTGGCATCTGGGGCGGGTGTTTGCCAAAGTACACAAATTTCAGTACTAGCGAAATTTGTAATATGGTAAATCCCAGACTTAAGGCTAAGGAAATCAGGTCATAACCATGCAGTGTTGCCAGTGAACAAAGAAATTCAGTGAGAAAAGTGAAATCACATAATTTTGGCATTCACGTAATACGGACATGATCCTATACATTTTCTGAATCAGCCTTTTAAGTTCTACACAATACAGGCATTTTGATAATGGGTCTTTTTGCTTTGCTGACATTTTTAAAGCTTACCTCCCACTTCAAAAAAAGTTCATCTTATTCTGTTTGTACTATGTTGAGAATTTGTAATTTAACATTTATTAAGTAAAATTCGAAATAATAAAGCTAATGTAAAGCCACATTTTCTTGTGTTTACAGCATGCTTCCTTCTCGAAAGCCGCCATTTTGTGATAATTTTTTTTCGGATTAAACCCAGTTTGACGTCATCTCCCGGATGGCAAAAAAAGGCCCCCTGAACATGTTGCCGTAAAACGATAACTCGGAGAAAAAGAAGAAGAGTAAATTATTGCAACTAAGATTAATTTTATTAATAATTTTAAAATGTGTTTTTGTGCTATGCCTTTTTGCAATAAGAATAATAGAAGTAGTGCTGGAAAGCATTCCTTTGCCAGTCTTCCAACAGGCAAGAAACAACCTGCTGCGTGTACTCATTAACAGAGTCGATACGCTTTAAAAGTCGAGTTTTAATCACTAGAATGTTTTGATCAACGCTGGCAAAAAAGGCTTTGGCAATTCTAAATCTCTGTCCACTTGTCTTTGCATTAGGCCATGTACAAATTCTGGTATAGGTGCTCGCTCTTCTTCTACGTTGCGTCTAAGACTTTTCTATTATATTGTGGTACACTAGGCAGGGATTTACGGGATTTTATTTTGTTCTGCGCGCGTTGCTGTTTCTTCTTTCTTCTTTCTTTCTTTC